>CP053467.1:110028103-110590458 GCA_022644695.1 Cenchrus purpureus
TGAATTTGTCGAACTCAATATACTTACATTAGAAGAAAATGCCGACACCAAGTTGAAAAGAGCAGATATAATTCTTTGATGGCCCTGTTCTATATTTTTGGTGTAACATTTGGAAAGAATGTGATCAACAAACATTCTAACAAGTTGCCAAACTATCCCAAGAGGTGGCTTACCTAATCAAGGAAGATGTCCAACTTTTAGGCGCAATGCAACAAAATTGAGGACACCGCCGGAGTTGTAGTTTTTTCCTTTGCTTCTCCCTTTTTTTTGGTTGCATAGCTCGGTTTATTTCTTGCGTTTGTCCAAGTTGTTTTGGGTCTTACATTTCTTTCTTTTTTACTCCTCTGGTGGGAGCAGTAGTTGGAGTCGTGATTGCTATAAAGGGGAGTCCTTGAAAAATTATGGTAAAACTTTTATGATTTTTCTCTTCTAATAAAAATGATGGCAATTGTCGTTCCGTTAAAAAAACAGCTCGTCCCTCTACACTGCTTGAATGGTGCATTTTTCTTGGTGATGAGGTTTTTGACTAACCATGCATTCATGACCCAAGAAAAAATTTTAGGTAGAACACCCAATGAACATTAGTGGTTGGTTTGAGCCTGGTTCAATGCATGCAAAATAGCACCGATAAGACTATCTCCAAGGGATGATCCATTTACGTAATCCATTATTGGTTCGAGGATAGAGGGGAGTTAAAAATGAGTTTCCTCTCTCCTCTATATTTTGTGCATGTGAGTGCTGGACGAGAGAGAAATGTGCATCATGTCAAAATAGTACTTACCTCTTTAATACAATGTGTGTTTTTTTGGACTCTTCATTGGAGACCATAAATTTTGAGTATCCATTTTTGTATGCCTAGGTGACCTATATCCTCAAATGAGGATTTGATTAGGTATTCATGGTTGCAGATAACCTAAGCCTGTCTTCAAAGAAATGCTAATGAAGTCCGTACGAGCAACCAAACAACTTCTATGCATGGAACGGTGGCTCGCTGCGGTTCGCTGCTCATGCGGAACTCGAACAGGACACTGGCTGAAGAAGATGAAAGAGTCCCAAGATGAAATGGGGATGGTTAATTGGTGGTAATGGACAGTGAGTGGTAGGCATATCGAGTCATCAAATTATCATCCAACTTGGGTCGGCCCATGCATTACCGCTTCGCTCGTCATCTTTGTCCACGGAGCGAAGCTGCATAACGTCGCCGCCGCATAGAGCACCAACACCATCGCACATATTTTTGGATTCTAAGAGAAAAAACAAGGGTGTGAGGGGGCGTCGTTGCCAGGGTTCCTACCTCACCCTGGGTCTGTCGCCGCATTCATGTACAAAGCTACGAGTGTGTGTGTTTCACTCACGTCTACATTTCCCAAAGGACCCATCAATGACCTCATGTTGCACAACAGTAGAAAGTAGTTACCTTTCCTTTTAGGTAAAGACTCGTTGTCGGTCGTCTGTTTTACCCTAAAGTCTCAGCTATGAGGCCTACTTATCCTCTCTCACACACGCCTCTCTCTCGCTCATTCACTCACTCGGTCATCCTCTCTCACACACCCCTCTCTCCCGAGCAAAGGAAGACAGCATCGGAGGACTTCGACGGCTCCCGACGCAGATCCGGCGGCTCCCGACGCGGATCTGAGGGTTCCCAGCGCAGATCCGGTGGCTCCCGGTGCAGATCTGGCGGCTCTGGCGAGGTAGGTCTCCTCCCTCCTCTTCCTCTCTCTCTAGATCCGGTGGCTCTGCAGATCGGGCTGACTCGGGCGAGGTAGGTCTCCTCCCTCATCTCTCTCTCTCTCTCTCTCCCCCCCATGGGTGGAGCAGTTGGCGGCGCCGATGGAGGTGGCGGTCTTATGGATTTGGGTTTCCAAGGGGCAGAGTTAGGGTTTGGGACTCGCTAGGGTTGGGATCAGGGTTCCATTGTTCACTAGACCTTGAAGAGGAGGTGGTGGCGGTTGGTGGGGGCGACACGACGGTGCATCGGCCGTCGTCGGGTGGAGGAGGAGGAGGAGGACGGAGTAGTGGAGAGGGTGTCGGGTGAGGAAGAAAAGCCGGCTATGATTTATCCTAAATCACAATCAACTGTGATTTATTAGTCGTGTCCTTTTTAATATGATGCCAAATTTCGTTGACACTTTTCGCAGATAATCCGGCAGGTGGACCGTAAGGTGTTACAAATAAAAGAATTAGGAGTATATAATTTCTAATAAAACATTAACAAAACGTCAGTAAATGATTGAGAATGAAACTCTTTCTCGACTGGTATGCGTAGGACAAATACCTGAGATGGCATTTTAGGCGTCACCACTTATCTCTTAGCGATAAAGGATTTTTTTTAGGCAGCGATAAAGGTTCTTTCGACGAAGCAAGACGTGTTCAAGCAACTGCTTCAGTTCTTTGCAACAAACGCAGCCGCGCATGGCAAACCCAGTACGCACTACCGGAATCGGCTTCTTTGCCGTGAGCCGGTTCCTCACGGCAAAGGCCGGTTCACTCACGGCAAAAGCTTTGCCGTGAGTAGCCGCCGGCATACCGCTCACGGCAAAGTTCTGCCGGCAAATGGCGCTTTGCCGTGAGTTTACAACAACACTCACGACAAAAGTTTGGCGTGTGGCAGATGTGACTCACGGCAAAAAAAATCTCAAATCCCCTGCGGGGTCCATCACGCCGCAGCGTCCCCCGCCATGCGCTCCTCGCCTCCGGATCTCGTCAAGGCGCCGCCGGATATCGCATCGGGGGAGGAAGAAGACGCCGGATATGTGGGGAGAAGCCACGGATGTCGTCGTCGGTCGTGGGGGAGGAGGCACACTCCACCACCACCACACGGTCGCCGCATCCACCACTAGGACGCCACCGCGACCCGGTCGCCGCATGCCACCAGGACGCCACCGCCGCGACTCGGCCGCCGCCGCTGCAACACAGGCGGGCGTCGGGAGAAGCCGCACCGTGGAGGCGGGGCCACACCGAGGGAACAGGCGTCGAGGAGGAGGCCGGGCCGCCGTCGTAGATCCCGCCGCCGTCGTCGTCGTAGATCTCGCCCGGACCTCACGCAGTGAGGCGGGGAGGAGGAAGAGAAGGAGACGCCGTCGTAGCTCCCACCGCCGTCGTCGTAGATCTCGCCAGACCTCTATGCGCCGCCGCCTCACCTCGCCCCGCCACTGCTCCTCACCGTCGGTGAGGCGGCGAAGGGGAGGAGGAAGCGGAGAGGAGGCCGGCGGACCATGCGCCACCGCCGCTCCATGCGCCGCCGGATCTGAGCGGGAGGTCGCCCGGCCCGGGAAGGAGGCGGCGAGGCGAGAGAGGCGGGGAGAGAGAGGAGGCGGCGGAGGCGGAGAGGGTGAGGGGGAGTGGGAGAGGGAGAAGGGTTAATAAATAGGCTAGGGTTAGAGGGGTGAGAGGCCACCGGGTTCATTGGGCCGGCCGACCCAGTTAACTTTGCAGTGAGCTCATTTCTCGGCCCACGTCAAAGGGATTTTAAAAAATACATCTAATAGATTTAATTAGTTAAATATAGCAAATGGTTTCAAATGAAAAAAAAAATGTCAAAAACAAAGTTTCATAACTTCTCAAGACTTGTCAAAATCGACAACTTTCATTTACAATGTTTCTCCATTCGAGGTCATTTCAAAACGATCAAATTTTCAAATTCGAGAAATTCAGATGTACTTTTCGTTGACGAAAGTAATTCAAATTAGAAATGGTTGAACTACAAAGTTACATAAGTTCTCAAGACCGACAACTTCTATTTTGGTCATTTGATCATCCGGCATTGTGGTTGTAATAATCTTCACAAATCCTATACATCCCTCATCTAGTTTCATGAAACTATATAAGACATATAGGTTTTGTGAACAAAATTATTTCAAATTTGTCAAATGAAGAAATGACCTAATAAAAGTTGTTCATCTTGAGAAGTAATGAAATTTTGTAATTGAAAGTTTTTTTATTTGAATTAATTTACTTCTTCAAAATTTGAATTTGATTTGGATTTATGCAAAGCTCATTTGCCTTGAGCTTTTTTTCTGACTCACGGCAAAAAGACTCTTTACCGTGAGTTTTTTTTTAGCTCACGGCAAATAGGGTCTTTGCCGTGAGCTTTTTGTTTGGCTCACGGCAAAGTACCCCGCTCACGGCAACTAGAGTTTTTCCGGTAGTGACGTAGAGGCCAGCACCCAAATGGCAGTTGTGAATTGTGATAATGTGTAATTTCGAAGAAAAAAATCGACAAATGTCAAAAAAAAAAAATGCTGGTGCAGCCAAACTTAAACGGGAATCTGGAGTTTGTTTGCATTTCTTTGTTACTACAAGATGAACGTTTATATAAATTCAAGAAAGAAATTAAATACCATATCATCTTCTCGTTCAAACAATTGATGACAGGAGCCAGTAAACCTGCTACGGATCCCTAGCTGGATGTGGATGGGCAAGGAGCTGCCAGCTTCTTCGTTCGGCGGCGCTTCCCTGTGAAACGTGTTCGGTGCTTCTGCACAGGTAACGTAACACCGAAATGCCAAAATGCACGTCGTTTAGAGGAGCCCTTTCCCCGGTCCACAGATTCACATTTTCTTGCAGCCGCTGTTTCGTAGCTTGCGTGACTCGAGAGATCGAGCTGCGTTGCGTCCATGGCGGCGGCTCAGCCTCAGCAGCAGGTGCCTGATCCAATGGCGAAATCCACGCCGGACTGGAGCACCGGCCTCCCACCAGAGCTCATCAAGATCATCGGGAAGAGCCTCGCCTCCGGCGCCGACGCGGCGTCGTTCCGGTCCGTGTGCACGCCGTGGCGCGACGCCGTGCCGTTCGCGTCCTTCGCGCCGCACCTGCTGCTCCCGTTCGGCCCGGACTCGCAGGCCGTCACGGTCTACAGCGTCACCGAGGACAAGACGCTCTCCCTGCCGGTCCCGCCGGAGGCGCTGCGGCAAGGTGCTCTGCGGCACGTCGTGCGGGTGGCTGGCGCTCATGGACGAGGCCGCCTCCGTCACGCTGCTCAACCCTTCACCGGCGCCCTCGTCGAGCTCCTCCCGCCGACGAAAACATCGCGGCCGCCTCCACGAGGCATACGATGATGCTGGTGTACAAGGAGGGCGGCCGGTGGGTGCTCCAACGTCCCAAGGACAAAGAAGCCAGCGCCATCGCGCTAGGCGAGCTGAGGCAGATCTTCTTCAACGAGATCGTGCTCTCCGCGCCGCCTGACGCCGACGGCCGAGGCTGCGTGGCCATGGCGGTGCTTGCAGGCTCCTGGTCCAGGGAGGTCGCCTTCTGCCGGGTCGGGGTCGACACCGCCTGGACGCTGCTGCAGACCGACCTGATGTGCAACGTGGAGTACGTCGTCTACTGCCAAGGGAGGTTCTTGGCGATCAGCCGCGCCGGTGAGGTCTCCATGTTCAGCGACAACGCTAACACTGTAACTCCGACGGCGACGGCGATGCCGTCGCTGTCGCCACCTTCGGATCGTCTCAACAACCGCAGCTACGTGCAATGGAACGGCGAGCTATACATGGTCGGAGCCATGCTGGATCGTGTGTTCCGCGGGGGACTGAGATTCGACTACCGCATCGTAGTCTACAGGTGCAGCAACCTCCTGGACCTGACGCCGGCATGGTCCAGGGTGAAGGACGCCGGCGATCTGACACTGTTCGTGTCGACCAATTTCCGTCACAGCTTTGGTGGAACAAGCGTCTCCAGGTTCAAGAGGAACAGCGTCTACTTCTCGGACCCTCCGTATGGTGATCAAGATTACTGGGGCCATTCTTTGGAGATCGCCAACATTGCCACAGGCAAATCGGAAGTGACGAAGCCTTTCCACCCCAAGGTGCAAGGTTTCGAGGCTCTGGGTTGGATCCGGCCAAATCTCTGGAGCGGAAGAAGGTATGTGAAATTGTGAACTCTTGCTATATATGAAGGTTTACATATTATGGCAAGTGATTTGCACATGTTGCATTGGTTTATTGCAACAAGTGACAGTGAATCGGGTTAGAGTGTTAAGGATGTCCTATATTTGACTAATTGTTAGCTAAAGCCATGATCGATGAAACTTACTCCCTTCTTCCTCAAATACATGACGTTTAGGACAAAATTTTTAGTTCATTTTGAACTAAAATTCTTATCCTAAACTTCATGTATCTGAGGAAGGAGGGAGTACTAGCTAATATGTTCACATGTATTAGAAAGGCGCGAATGCAGCCAATTGCACAAGTGTGGCCTTTAGTTTAAATTTTGGTGCGCAATATACAGTCACCTGTGCGGGTCATGATCTAAAATAAGTAGATATGATTATGGAATTTTTATTTTTTAAATTTGTTTATTATCATAAAAATGGTTATTATGTCCACACAACTTGTGCTCATGGTTATAGAAAAGAGGGTACGTAGGTACCAACATTCAAAATATTGCATTGCCATGATTTCTTCCATTATGGAATGGGCATGAAATTATGTTTACTGAGCATAAAAGATTTAGTTGTCCAGGAAAAAGTCATCTTTCTATAAATTTATTCTAGCATTATATAGTATTTATGCAATAACTAAGTTCAATTTAACCAAACATATTTCAGAGGGGCTGTCGAACCGAAAGAAAATCCACAAGACGAAGCAGCTCCTAGTTCCGCGCTTGAAGCTCAACTCGAATCTTCAGTACTCCCTCCGTTATTTTTTATTTAACGTCACATAGCTCAAATTTAAGCTAATCAGCATCATGTAAATGAGAACAGAGGGAGTAGAAGCTGCTGCCGCCACCTCATGTTGCTCCGTTTAAATTTTAAATAAATACAGCTACTGTGTAGCTGCGAACATGTCTGTTACTTTCGAACTATTTTGTTTTTTTAATGTAAGACTTGTCGAGAGTATTATCTAAGTTTCTGAACAATATGGAAGTTTTTTTTCTGGAGTTGCTAAACGTCTCTTTCGATCTGAGGTTCTAGTCTTCCTAATAAGCATCGTTGACAAGATTGTTTGGCTTTCTGATCGCTATCAGTGGCGAATCTACCAGGGGGCTAGGGGGCTCTAGCCCCTCCCCTACTGCCCAAAAATATCATTAAAATCAAGGTAGAAATATAAGAAGAATAGAGGAATAGATGAAGAAAGAGAGAAAATAGACTTGGAAGAAGAACTAAGCTCTTCCTAACTTCCAATCTTGGCTCCGCTGATCGCTATACAAACATGGAATTCAGGGTAACAGACTAAAACAAAGGATTGTGACACTGCGGACAAGGGCGAATGGATTGGCAATGGCCGCGGGCTAATCAACATTTTTCTTTCATCTTCGCTCTTGAATGTGCTATGTTACCTTTGCATAGCAGCAGGGGCGGATCTAGACTACTACCCTGATGCAATGGAGCTGAGTGCTGAGCCCCGTGGTTTCTTTCGGCTAGGTCCGTCCGTGCATATATAACATGCTATATATATAGCAAGTTTTCTGAGCTGAACTGATGCCTCTCTTTCAATATTTCAGCGGCAGACAAAATCTACTGCGTAATGTTAGGTTAATCCTAAATTTTCTCAACTTGAATTGGCAACAAAACCTAGATCAGCAGTTAGCTGTATATTTACTGAAGAAAATAGAAAGGGAGCCAAAACATCTGATCAGTTTTCATTTTCCTTTGTTTGCATTGGTTGGTTCCTTCCGCAAGATCACTATTTTAACTATGGGCGCGCTTGGTTCCCGACCACGCGACGGGGCTGTGGCGCCAATTATCAGCGCCACACCCGCCATGCTACAATGGGGTGTGGCATGGCGGGCAACCACACAGCCTGTATGCATGTAGAATGGGCCTGTGGAAGGCACCTAATCCTTTTCATCCAAAACTCAACATCTCAGCCTTAGCCTACACAGAGAGGGGCTTGTATATCTTTGTTCTTTTATCTCCAACAAGAATTGTAGTTATGTGTGTACTTGTTGAGGTGTAAATATTATATATGATAGGGACTAAATTGTAAAAGTGTAGGACATGTAAATCAAGAATAGAGAAGGATCGAGAGAGATGAGATCGAACTTCCCCATCCTCTCTCCTTCATGGCTACTGTTTGCTCTTCACTCCCGATTCCAAATCCCCCACAAATCTACTAACTAAACTCCAATATGGTATCAAGAGCGGGTTAATCCTGCGATCTCTTCCCGCTTTTCATCGATTTGGGTGGCTTCACCAGATCTTGTGAGGTGCAGATTTTGGGGCGCCGGAGTCCCTGTGTTCGTGCGTGCTGGCAATGGAGCGGTCGTGGTTGGGGCTGGTTTCGTGGTGATGATTATTGGTGATTGGTGTGTTCAGGAAGGTCCCCCTGGTTGCTGTTGGTGATCCGCTTGTTGGTGGATTTCTTCAACTGTGTGGAAACTCATCTCTCTACCTCTTGGTTGTGTTTCTTGGTTTGGCCAGCCCGTAGTGCTTGGATCATGCGGTGAGTTTCATCTTTCCTGTGAACCGAAACTTGGCGATTGGAGTAGCATATAATCATGACTGGGACTAGTGGAGAAAAGGAAAGTGATTCTAGCCTAGCGAAATTATGTGAGATTATTAGTAAAATAATGGAGCAGCCCAAGGTAGTTTCAGAGATTGTCAAATATGCTCTAGAGGCTAATCCTGTGAAGTTGTCGGGACCAGAAAATTATGTTAGTTGGGCTCGACAAGCCAAATTAATTTTAAGCTCCCATGACTATGAAAAATTGCTCATTGCTACTGATGGAGAAGAAGGAAAATTGAGTGGAACAAATACTAAACAAATTAATGATAGAGTGCTTGTGTGCCTGTTGGGTAGCATGGAATCAACAGTCCGTGAGCAAGTCGAAACTATGGAGACAGTGGCAGAAGTGTGGTCTGCTTTGGAAACACAATTTTCTGGAAAAACTAACAAGATGCAAGCAACCCGGGTTGTGCATGAATTGCTGCACCTGAAGCAAGGTGCAAGGTCTGTAACAGAGTATGCATGTGAATTGAAAAAATTGTATAGGGACTTGCATTACTACCATCCTTTTGAAGCAGTTGACAAGAAAGATGTGGTGATTCATCATACTTGGTTTCAGTCATTTGTTGGGAATATTTTTCTTGATGGCCTAAATGAAGAGTTTGATCTTCGTCGTCAACTTATTTTCTCTAAAGTTGTATGGCATGTGCTGGATGACATTATTTCTAGTGTCCTAGAGGAAGAAACAAGACTAGCACAGTCCAAAGCAAACAACTCAAGAGAAATTGGTGATCGTGCAGCTTTGTCTATGCAAAATAGACGCTTTGCCCAATCTCTGAAGGGTAAAGGCAGTGGAAAGTTGAAGTGTGATCATTGTGGTGATGAAAGGCACACAATTGATAGGTGCTTTAAGCTGCATGGCTTTTCACCAGGGTGGAAAAAAGGAAAGTTTCAGCAAGAGGGAGGCCATAGTGCTAACTTAAATAAAGCAAATCATACTACTTCCGAACTGCAATCTCAAGTAGTAGATGCACAAGCTCTTGAGGAGTTTGAATCCAAGCTCAAGATCTCAGATGGCTTGTCTCCTGTCAAAGGTCCCTCTACAGCTGATTCTAGTTTTCATGCTACATCACAAGGTACAAAAACAAATACATTCAGAACACAGTCCAAGTTTTGGATTATTGATTCTGGAGCTACTAACCATATGACAGGAGTATCTAATATTTTCACTTCCTATACACCTTGTTCAGGTAAGGATAAGGTGCATGTAGCTGATGGGTCCATGGTTCCTATAACAGGTCGTGGATCCGTCAGGTGCAACAAAACCTTGTCCTTGTCACTGGTCTTACATGTTCCTAATTTTCCAATTAATCTTCTATCTGTTAGCTCAATCACCAAATCCCTCAATTGTAGAGGTTGGTTTGATCCTTCTCATTGTGCTTTTCAGGAGATAGGAACTGGGAGAATTCTTAGGACTGGGACTATGCATAATGAGCTCTATTATCTTGATGAAGGAAGTGATGAAGTTGCACTTGCAACAGAAATGTCTCCATGTCAAGAATTGTTGCTACTTCATCACAGGCTTGGACATCCTTCTTTTGCTACCAGGTCACGTTGTTATCCTTCTTTCTTTTGTTCATGTCAAAAGGAACATCTTGTATGTGATGCTTGCGAGTTAGCTAAGCATACAAGAGTCCCGTATCCTAGTTTGAGTCGAAGGAGTAGTAAACCTTTTGAGATTATTCACTCGATGTTTGGGGCCTTGTGAAGTGAACTCTATTTTGGGACATAGATGGTTTCTAACTTTTATCGATGGTTTTAGTCGTTACACTTGGCTCTATTTGTTAAAACATAAAAGTGATGTGTTCTCTGTTTTCAAAAATCTATTTGTCATGGTTAAAAACAAGTTTGGGGGAACAATTAAAATTTTATGTTCTGATAATGGCACTGAGTATGTTAACCAGGAGTTTGGATATTTCTTGGCCTCAAATGGCATTGAACACCAAACTACCTATGTCAACACTCCATAACAAAATGGTGTTGAAGAACATAAAAAAAGACATTTACTTGAAGTTGCTCGCTCTTTAATGTTTACTATGAATGTTCCTAAATTTCTTTGGGGAAGCAAGAAAGCGCAACATATTTAATAAATCGCATGTCCCTTCGTGTTCTTGAGAATAGATCTCCTGCTGAATTACTTTTGGGATCAAATGACTTTGTTGTCTTGCCCAAAGTTTTTGGATGTGTGTATTTTGTTCACGATTATAGAAATAATGTTGGAAAGCTTGATCCTCGTGCTCTCAAGTGCATTTTTGTTGGTTACTCTCCTACTCAAAAGGGTTACAAATGTTGGTGTCCATCCGAGCGTCGTTTTTTGTGAGTATGGATGTAACTTTTTGAGAACATGAATATTATTATAGCCCAACCAATAATAATGACATTACTTTGTCCCTCTGAAGTGCAACAAGAGGGGAGAGTAATGGTAGTGGTATCCTTGTGGGCTCCATTCTTGTTCCCACTTCTGGTAATTCTTTTGGTGTTAATCCTACTTCAAGTCAGGGGGAGGAAATTAATAATAATGGTGGTCACAATTCTTGCCATGAAGATGTGCAGACTAGTCCACCTTCTCAGATTATAGAGCCCCTTATGCATGGTGACCCAGGTACTATCCCTGAAAACTCTCTCAGTTCACCTAATGTTCCTACTAGCACTTTAGAGCAAGGTGAAAATCAATTATCTACTGAACCTTCCCTTGGAAATGACTTGCCCATTGCTCTAAGAAAGCCGACTAGACCTTCTGATATTCCAGCACGTCTTAAAGATTGTGTTGGTTATAAACATGATATTGCAAAATTTGTCTCTTACCAAAATTGTAGCCCATCATTTCTAAGTTTTATTGCCTCCTTAGATGTTGTATCCATACCCAATGACTGGAAATCAGCTAAAGGGGATCCTAAATGGAAGGAAGTAATGCTGGAAGAGATGAGAGCTTTGGAGAAAAATAGAACTTGGGAGCTTGTAGATCTACCACCATGTAAGCAACCAGTAGGATGTAAATGGGTTTTCACCATCAAACAGACACCTGAAGGGAAGGTGGATAGATACAAGGCTCGTCTTGTTGCAAAATGATATACCCAGACTTATGGGATTGATTATGACAAGACTTTTGCACCGGTGGCTAAGATGAACTCTATAAGAACACTTATATCTTGTGCTGCAAACTTAGGTTGGGACATTTATCAAATGGATGTGAAAAATGCTTTCCTACATGGAGATCTTCTTGAGGAAGTATACATGTATGTTCCACCTGGTTTTGAAACAAATCAAACTAAAGGGAAGGTACTTCACTTGCATAAATCCCTATATGGGTTGAAGCAATCACCAAGAGCTTGGTTCGATCGTTTTAGACGATCAATGCTTAATAGAGGTTATCTTCAAAGTAATGCAGATCACACATTGTTCTATAAGCATGCTGAAGGTAAGGTGGCAATTTTAATTGTGTATGTGGATGATATAGTGATTACTGGGGATGATTCCAATGAGATTTCAGCATTAAAAAAATATCTTGCTCAAGAGTTTGAAGTGAAAGATTTGGGACACCTAATATATTTTCTTGGAATTGAGATATCTCGTGGTCCTATGGGCATATTTCTTTCTCAACAGAAGTATGTCCTAGATTTGTTAAAAGAGATCGGTATGCTTGGATGTGGACATGCAGCTACGCCTATTGAACAAAATCATCATTTAAGCAAAGATGTGGGGGTTCCGGTGAATCGAGAAAGTTACCAAAGGTTAGTTGGAAGACTTATTTATCTTTCTCATACACGACATGACATTGCATTTGTTGTGAGTGTGGTCAGTCAATTTATGCATGATCCTAAATCTTCACATATGGATGCTGTGTATCAGATCTTGTGATATCTTAAAGGTTGCCCTGGGAAAGGACTTCTATATACCGTCATGGAGACTTGCAAGTTGAATGTTATACCGATGCAGATTGGGCTGGTTCTTTGGATGATAGACGTTCAACTTCTGGGTATTGTACATTCGTTGGAGGTAATCTAGTCTCATGGCGAAGTAAGAAACAAAGTGTTGTTGCGAGATCGACAGCTGAAGTTGAGTTTCGATCCATGGCACATGGCGTATGTGAATTGATGTGGTTACAAATCTTACTAACGGAGTTGCGGTTATTTAAGTGTAAGCCTTTGATGTTATATTGTGACAACAAGGCAGCCATTGATATTGCTAATAATCCGGTGCAACATGATCGAACCAAACACATTGAAATTGATCGACACTTCATCAAGGAGAAGCTTGATAAAGGGATTATTTGTTTGCCATATGTAACTTCTGCCAGCCAAGTAGCGGATGTTCTAACGAAAGGGCTATCTGAAAAAGTATTTTCTTCATTTTGTAGCAAGATGGATCTTAATGATGTGTTCGCCCCATCTTGAGGGGGAGTGTTCAGGTGTAAATACTATATATGATAGGGACTAAATTGTAAAAGTGTAGGACATGTAAATCAAGAACAGAAGGATCGAGAGAGATGAGATCCAGTAACTTCCCCATCCTCTGTCCTTCATGGCTACTGTTTGCTCTTCACTCCTAATTCCAAATCCCTCACAAATCTACTAACTAAACTCCAATAGTACTAAATTGCTCTTTAAGCAAACTGGCACATTTCCTACAAGTGTTTTATGTTGTCTAGCAATACACCGAAATCAAGGAAATGTGCAAACCTTTTCTATATATTGTTTCGAATACTTCCTGTCGTGCATGTAAAAGTGTATAGTTTCTCTTGGTGTGTTGATGCAAAAGCCCAATACTTTCTGTTTCGCTTTGTTCTTACCAGGTCTTGATGACCAATTTGTCCAAACATGCATCCACGAATCTTTTCTTGTGCATGTATTTGTGTACTGGTATGATGTGTTATGTGTAATTGTATAATTGTTAAACCTCGACAAGTGTATTATGAGGCTTGATTAGATGTCTGGGACTCCATGCCTCCAAGGTAATGCTAATAAGATTATTTGCATTTCTTTGAGATATCAAGTTTTGGCTAACCTTTCCACAGCCTGCATGATGACCGTGTTTATAATTCAAGAAAGAATAATAATGATCATATCATCTGCTCGTTAAAAAAGTTATGAAAAGCCAGCAAACCTTGAAGAAGGAATCTGCCTTCTTCGTTCCGCGCTTCACTCTGAAACGTGTTCCAGCCAGCGCCTTTTTGCAAGTAACGTAACACCGAAATGCCAAAATGCACGTCATCTATAAGAGCCTTTCACGGTTTTACCGCTACATAGAGTCACATTTTCTTCGCTTGCGTCAGAGAGCTGCGTCTCCATCGCGGCGCGGCTCAGGCTCAGCGGCCTCCCACTCCTCGCCGATGGCGAGATCCATGCCGGACTGGAGCTCCGGCCTCCCACCGGAGCTCCTCGAGGTCATCGGGAAGCGCCTCGCCTCCGGCACCGACGCGGCGTCGTTCCGGTCCGTGTGCACGCCGTGGCGCGCCGCCATTCCGTTCAAGGCCTTCGCGCCGCTCCTGCTGCTCCCGTTCGGCCCCGACTCGGAGGCCGTCACGGTCTACAGCGTCGACGAGGACAAGACGCTCTCCCTGCCGCTCCCGCCGGAGGCGCGCGGCAAGGTGCCGTGCGGCTTGTCGTGCGGGTGGCTGGCGCTCATGGACGAGGCCGCGTCCATCACGCTGCTCAACCCCTTCACCGGCGCCCGCGTCGAGCTCCCTCCCGCCGACGAAGACGTCGCGGCCTCCTCCTCCATGCTCGTGTCCAAGGACGGCCGCCGGTGGGTGCTCCACCCCGAGGACGACTACGGGGACGCGGCTGATGATGTCATCACCATCGAGCTAGACGAGGTGAGGCAAGTCTTCTTCGACGAGATCGTGCTCTCGGCGCCGCCTGACGCCGACGGCCGAGGCTGTGTGGCCATGGCGGTGCTCGCGGCCTCCACGGAGGTCGCCTTCTGCCGGGTCGGGGTGGACGCCGCGTGGACGCTGGTGGAGACCTACCTGGAGTGCTCCGTGGACTCCGTCGTCTGCTGCCAAGGGAGGTTCTTGGCGATCGACTGCGCCGGTGACATCTCTATCTGCAGCAACATCGCAAACCCTGGAGCTCCGACGGCGACGCCGATGCCGTCGCTGTCGCCACCTGAGGATCTCAGCAACCTCAGTTACTTGCTGGAATGGAACGGCGAGCTGTACTTGGTCGGAGCCATGCTGGATGTGTACCGCTGGGGACGACTGAGATTTGACTACCGCGTCGTATTCTACAGGTGCAGCAACCTCCTGCACCCGACGCCGGCATGGTCCAGGGTGCAGGACGCCGGCGATCTGACACTGTTTGTGTCGAACCATTTCCGTCACGGCTTCGGTGGAACGAGTGTCTCAAAGTTCAAGAGGAACAGCATCTACTTCTCCGAGCCTCCGTATGGTCGTCAAGATTACTTGGCTCATTCTTTGGAGATCGCTGATATTGCCACCGGCAACTCAGAAATGACGAAATCTTTCCACCCCAAGAATAAGTTGCAAGGTTTAGAGGCTTTAGGTTGGATCCGGCCAAATCTCTGGAGGGGACGAAGGTATGTGAAATTATGAACTTGGTGTGAAGGTTTAAATATTATTGGGGCGAGAGATTTGCACATGTTTGAACATTTTAATTTGCTATTCTTTTTAGCTTGTATGCTAAGCTATGCCGAAATTTGCTAATATGTTCAAATGTTAGAAAGTCGTGAATGCGGTCAATTGCCCAAGTGTGACATTTAGTTTAAATATTGGCGCGCAATGTTCAATTACAAGTTGTGGTGTAGTACGTTACGACTAGGATACACATAGTGTAGCATGTTATAGATGGATATAGCCACGTGTGTGCATTACGACTATATGCATATGGTATTATTGTATTGTACGTTATGGTTGGATGCATATGGCCACGTGTAAAAGTGTACGACTATATGCATATATGGTATTGTACGTTACTACTGGGTGCATATGGCCACGTGTAAAAGTGTGCCGGACAAGATTTTGCTATTTATTTTTTTCGTTAACATAAAAGTTATTATTTCCAAACAAGTTGTGGTCTATGTTTATATGAAAGATGGGAGGTACCATCATTCACAAATATCATATTGTCATTTTTTCATCAATAAGGAATCAACTTGACTTGAACATATGCTTTATTGAGCATGAAAGAGTAGTGTTCATAAAAAGAATGATCTTGTTATTTTTCTCCAGACATATATAGTATGCAACAACTAATTAAGTTTAATTTAACAACTAAACATATTTCAGAGGGGACGCTGAACCGGAGGAAAATCCACAAGAAGCAGCAGCTCCTGCTCCTGCTCCCGCTCCCGCTCCCGCCTGAAGCTCGACTTGAATCTCCAGGAGAAGCCAAGCCTGAGAGGATTCGTATTCTGTCAGAGCTGCTTGCTGCTGCTGTCTCATGTTGCTCCGTTTGAAGTTGGAATAAATATAGCTACAATCTAGCTATGCGAACATGTCCGTTGTTTCTGAACTATTTTTGTTCTTGATGTTAAGACTTGTTGAGAGTGTTATCTAGTTCTGTGAGCATGCATGGAATTATTTTCCTTCCTGCTGGCCGGAGTTGCTGTGTCCCGTCCGAGGTTCTAAGCATCGCTGATATGCTTTCGTGGTGAGCTCAATCACTAGCACCTTACAGTTCAATGGTGTGGCACCGTCTACAAGGCTCCACAACACTAAACTTGACTGCAGCAGGAACTTTCATTTTGATATACATTTCAATAGCGAGGAGTGCCTTGTGTGCTTCCAAGATATTATCCTTGGCCATTGAAACGCATTGCGTCGAATTGCCATCAGAACACCTAAAAGCTTCTGAAGAAGTGGTGTCCAGAGTGACACATTCAAGCGACGTTGTATTCTCGAGAACATGGCATGCTAGCTCAATCAAGGTCTTGGCGGAGCCAAAGCAAGTAATCTTGAAGCTCTGGAGATTGTGATGACGGTGCTGCGGCATCTGCCTCAGATCTGATGAACCTCCAATAATCGATTCATGCATCGGGAGGGTCCGCGGTGCCTGACATTAAAAATAAAGTCAATAAACTGTTAGTTAATGGTTCAGCGCATCCACAAATAGCATCTTTTCAAGTTGATGAAAAATGACTTACTCTCAGGATGAAAGTTTTCAAGGAAGGAGAAGCATCAATAAAAGATGTCAATAAAAAATAATTGTATTCAGGGGATAAGTTTACTCCAAAAAGATGAATAGTCAAGTGCTCGAGGTGGAGGAATCTGCTAGGAGCCATTGGCGTATTCACCATCTGCACAAAGATGTCACAATTTATTATATTCCAGGGTGTGTCTACTTATATTTACATCTTTACCAGTTTTCATGCATACCTCAAGCATTGAGTACACGGTAAGAGTTTCAAGATTCGGCGCGATTAATGGAAGCTCCACGCGAGCATAGTAAACGGGATTGTAACACCATATTTCTATGTTCTCCAGTTGCAAAGACACTCCAAATTGCAGTGACTGTGCCGGGGAGAGTTGGGATGGGAGGTTCCTGAGGCAGATGCTGTGAAGATTTGGGGCTTTGTTTTCTATCGCTTGCAGCATGTTGCCTCCATACACCTGCAAATCGCTGAGGTGACACGAGAGGCAGGGTATCTTCAAGCAAATTATCTCATGGCAGTCCCTGAGTTCCAACCGTTCCAGCACTAGAGAATTGGAGAGGAAGCATTCTAGCTCGTCTCCTGTTATATGAACACAACGTAGATGCAACCTTGCCAGACATCCCAACTGACCAAGTTGGACTGTGGGCCGGAAGGCACAACCTTCAAGATCAAGATACCTAATCGAGCTTCCGCTTCCATCAGATAAAACTGAGCATGGGAACTCGTACTTGAGCACGAATGAATAGTTGTCATCTGAAAACCAGCTGTTTGGTGAGCATACCCTAAGGGTCAGTTCTTCAATCTGTGGTGTAACAATAATCTGAAGCCAACCATCTAGATGATTACTGGCGTTGGCATTGTAACATTCAATATAGTCGAGATCGAGTCTCTTCACGCCGACGCCTGAGTGTTTTTCTAAAATATGATCAACTTTCCTTGTAAAATCAGAGTAGCCCAATGATGGCACTGTCAAGGTGAGGTTGGGATGGCATCTCCAAGAGCGTAGAAAAGGCACTGGAAACACAGGCTGCACGGGCAGCATCTCGCAGAGGTACTAGGGAGCGTATATGGTTCCAGATGTCCTGCATGCATTAGCATCAGATCTTGTATACAAGTAAAGGCAAATGGTTACTATGTTTTAATTTTCAATCAATCAAATCCCCATACATAGTTAGATGCTACTTTTCTTTGTAAAAGTAAGTTTAGAGCTGGCATAGGGATAGATTAGCGATAATCAACATAGGATTATGGTAAGTGCAAACTGGTCAATAATGGATCTGGACCTCAACAATCACGCCAAGGGAAGTACAAAATGATTCTGGTAAGTGCAAACAACAAATCAATGGATCTGGACCTCAACAATCACAGCCAAGGAAGTACAAAATGCAGCTGATAGTGATGACGCTCTGCTAAATCTACTCCACAAGACTCACAAAAGAAGAGTTGATCTGTGATGCAGTTGGAACAAAGAAAAACTATGTCAATGCATTAGGAAATGTGGGAGACCGCAGCATTAAAGTTTTGTTCCAAAATTTCTCTTTACAGTGAATATTCCATAACTTTTTTTAGCCATAGGTAGGTATGGAAGTCATAAATACTTTAGGTCATTGGCAGCCCAAAAACTTAATAAAATGAATTAAAGTGGTATGCCATCACAATTAAGCGAGTGACTCAGAAAACAATTTAAACACCAATTGGTACCCACTTGCATCTCTCTATAACTCCCATGCATAATTATTTTCAATATAGTTATGTTTTTGTGTTTCCATTGCACAGTATTTAAGAGAGATAATTTTTAATGAAATATATTAGAGTAGTGATGGTGGTCTATATATTTTTGTTTTCAATATAGTTGTACTCGCAATATTATGTTATGACGTACCTCAGGAAGGTCTGGTCCAAAGGAACTCATTGCTTCGGCAACTCGAGAATTATCGCCTTAGCTTGTTGGTAGGGTGATGCAACGGATCAGCCTGCAGCCTGTCATGTATAGTATGATTAAGTGCAGACACAAACAGAGATAAGCATGTTCAATATGCAACTAATATAAGGATGTTCTGAAATAACTTCATTTGATCATACGTTCCAGAATATGAATAACTACACTATATTCTTGGATCCAAACATGCCCCCGTGTTATTTCACATCTGCTGGCTCAATTCACGGGACTCCTCTCAAACTAGGTAGGGATCCCCTAAAACTCTTAACAGAGAAAGACTCACTGGCTCACTGTTTTATCACTGAACCTTCTCAATCTCCCTTTTATTCCCAAGCAACAGGAACAAGTTAAAGCGAGCTGAGTCGTTTCGAAGAACCGCCCAAAACTAACACTAACATTTTACAGTCATTATACATCGAACAACACACGAACATATCATATCAATCTCTGGATCATTGCTAGCCTACTAGCCGGCTTAGATGATTAGATCTATCAATAATCAAGTGTACATGCATGCATGATGGGATCACAGTTTGCCTTTGCGACCTACTAGCTGCGGCATTGATCGAGATGTCATGCCAGGAAGGAACATGCGATGCGCACCAGGGTGTGGTGAACTTACGCCGATGATCTTTGACCGGTGACGACGTGCCGCTTCCGCTCCGGCCGGCCGACTCTCCGTAGACATCAAGCCAGGCCCCTTGAGGTCGTCGGGGATTATATTTGTCCGTCGTCCAGCGGCACTCAGCAGCCGAGATCGAGGAGGATATGAGGGGCGGAGGAGATCGCGTCGGTGCCGCCGTCGGTGTAATCAATATTGCAACCGACCTGAGACCAAATATCTGGAGCCCCGGATTCTCGTCGTTTTCGGTTTCCTACTCAATATCGATCCGTTCCAGCAACTTCTTCTCTAGAGGCATGCAGCAGGGAGGGAGGGAACGGAGCGTGACGTGGCGTTCCCTTTTTTAGTTTGCAACGATTGACATTCACGGAAGGATACATCCCAACTTCCTGGCACGTCGTCCTGGGCCGGGCCGGGCAGCGCAAAAGGAGGCTTTCACCGCATGCATTTTCCCCACCTGGCCAGCAAATATCCAGTCAGAGATTAGCTCTTTCACATGGATATGAACACAACCTTTGTTCAGCACTGATTGTATCTGAAAACATAATTACGAGATTATATCTTCATCAGCTCTTCCAAGAGGAGAGTTTTACCCGTATGCTATTAAAAAAGTTGGTTCAGACCTGTATGCCATTAGAAAATTCGTTCGCACTCTGGTGTCACTCACTCAAACTTTTGCGACATGTGTGCCATTCCGTCCACTTTTGCACTTGACGGCGTCAAATGGACAGGAAAAATGACCATTTTACCCTTTTAAGTGGGTCTGTTTGTCAGCCACATAACTTCCTCTTCTTTCTCTTCTCTCTTTCTAGCGGATACCGGATGGACAAAAGAAGGAAACAGAGAGAAACGACGCGTTGATGCTGTCTGATCATGATGCCTGTCTGGTTCGTCATCTCTGTCATGATGCTATCTGATGAATCGAGCGCGCTGACCACCTCCCTCGTTTGCATCGAAAGCTTGGCAACAACACCATGGTAGTAGTGCACTACCACCTGGAGCAGCAGTGGCTACAGCAACGAACACGAGCAGCAGCACACCAAGGAACGCAGCGACGCAGGCGGGAGAGGATGACTGACTGAGTCGCCGCCGGACGATCCGTGCGCGCTGCTCCCTCGGCTGGTGGAGCTCGCCGACGCCGAGCACACGCTCGCCTCCCCCTTCCCTTGCTCCTCCACAGCCCCGCGTCACCTCCTCGTCACCGCCCCCTCGCCTCCGCCGTCGTCGCCGCTGCAGCGAACACCTCCATCACCAACCCGCATCTCTCCTTCTCACTCTCAACATCGATCCCACCTCAGATACCGGCGCACTGCTTCTGACGGCGGCTGATAGCGAGGCGTGGAGCGGCTGGCCGCCGCGCCCCACCACTTGGCGCTCACCGGTCAGGCCCGACGTCGCCATCCCCGGCTCCAGCCATCACCTCGCCTGTATCACGGCCGCCCAAGTCACGGCCGCGGCGCGCGCTCCATGGTCTTGCGGACCCGACCGCCTGTCACATCCTAAAAATTCCATCACAATTAAAAAGATAGAAACATAATAGATTTTTATTTTCTAAGAGTTTAATAATTTTGACTAATTAAATTTGCTTCTAAGTATTAAATAATATTTAATTAATTTAGAATATCCAAGTGTTTGTGCATCATGTTGGAATGCATTTATTTTGTTTGTTGTGTGTTGAAAAAAAAAACCTTAAACCCTTTCCTCTCCCCCTCTTCCCTTTTAGCCCAGCCGCCCAGCTTTCCTCGCGGCCCGCTATTCTTTCTTCTTCTTTTTTTCTTTTTCTCCCCGCCGGCCCATCTCACTCTTTTGGCCCGAGTACACCCCGGTCCGTTCGGCCCTCCCTCTCTCTCTGCTGCCACCGGCGGTGGGCCCACTGTCGGGCTCGTCCCCAACCTCGCCGCTTTGCTCCACCGTAGTGGCCGCCGCCACCGCACTCACTCCAGCGCCCTCCGCCCTGCGTCCCTCCCTCTCCCCTCCACCGGGCCGCCTTGAATGCGCAGTGGCGCACTCGCGCCGCCACCGCCTCTTCTCCCACTTGAGAGCCAGGTGTGGTTCGAGGACCGGTGGATGGTCGCTTCCTGGTGTGATGAGTGATTGACAACGTGGTGTGGACCGATTCTTGGCTAAGTATTGCAGGTGTGCGGCTTGACCGGTGCGGTGTGAAGAACAAGCGTGAAAGGTCGTTGCGGTGAGGCCTCCAGGTGTGGAGAAGACAAGTAGGCTTGGTTCGAGGGACCCGGTGGCCAGCGGGGTCAAGTGCGGGCCGCATGGTGGCAAGAACGGCAAGATGAAGTCATGGACGGTTTCTTGGTTGAGCCTCAAAACCAAGGTCGAGCCGGACTACGTGGGAGCCGAGTCATGAGTGGTGATTGGCGAGGCTACACCGAGTTCGGGTTTCCGGTGGTTCACCGTAAAACCACCGGGTTCCTTGGTTGATCCACAAAGCCAAGGCATCGACCGGAGTCAGGCTCCGGGTGACCGGGTGAGGAGCACCGGTCGACCGGTGCGACTGACGCAGTCCGGAATCTTCGCGGAGGACACGCTGTCGGGATCGCAAGGCTTGCGTCGAGGCTAAGCAAGTTTGCTTCGGGCATCCGTCCGATGGTGCGAAGACAAAGACTTCCAATTTCGCCTCGAGGGGCATGTATCCTAGTTAGCTAGTAAGGGTATTTTAGTCTTTCGGTTGCCTCCATATAACCCAAGTGGTGAGAGGATGGCAGCCATCTCTTGGAACCCTAGCTCATTTGGTTTTCCTATTTTCCTTCCTATTCTCTTAGGATTTTCGTAGGACTAGCTTGAGAGCTTCATGGTGAGATCTTGTGAGAGGGAAGGATGATCGGCAAGCTAGACCTTGTATGAACCTCTTTGGTATGTATAGATGATTCGGCGTGGTTCCTCAAGGCTTGGATGTGTCTTTCCGTTTCTCCTTTTGGTGATTTTCGGAGCCTTTTCTTGGCGATTTTCTTGGAGCGATTTCGAGGCCTTTCTCTTTGGGATTTGGTGGGGGATGTATGCATGAACCCTTCGTGGTTCTTTTCCTTTGATTCCCTTCCAAATCCGTGAGCAAAGGGCTCGATTTTGGGGTTTTCGTGGCTCTAGGGTTAGAGGCGTTCTTGGTGGGATTTCTTCGATTCCTCTTGATTTGACAAGTTTTGGTGGACCAAATCTTGGCTATGGAGTACCCATGAGGTGTTCCTACTATCCCCAAAGTCTTGTGCAAAACCGTGGAGCGAATCGGGAGATCGGGAGTTGGATTTGAGGAGTTGACTCATGGCCTGTTTCATCCCGAGCTGCCTGTGCACGACCGGCCCCGACTGGTTCTTGACCGTCTCGACCGGTGCTAGCCCTTGTGGGTTTTTGTCTCGGGAACAGCCTTGTCCGTGTGGTTTTGTCCCGTGGTCCCGCTTGTCAGTTCTTGGAGTGTTTGGAGTTGTTTTGCTAGGATTTGTGAGGGGTTCTTCTTCCTCACGGGTTGTGTTTCGTGGTGGTTTTTGCTCCAGGCCTAGAGGATTCACCGAGGCTTCGAACGCTTTGTCAGGCTTGTAGCCACCGGCCCGACTGCTCGGCTCATTCGGTTCGGCCGGTGTCACTCGACGACCGGTGTCGACCGTATGACTCGCAGCCATCGGTTCGACTGGCAGCACAGCAGCAAGCCGTGCAAGTTTCCTGTGTGTTTTGGTGAGTTTTGGCTAGGAAGGTTGAGTGTTGGTTCCTAGGACCAAGAGCACTCCGAAGGCTGCGTGGTCTTGACCAACTTGGGTAGTTGGGTGGAGAGACGTGAGTTGGAAGCCGTGTTCGTCTTATTGGAGTTCTCATCTCCTTCGAGAAGAATTTTATCGGCTCATTCACTCCCCCTCTCTCGGTTCGCCTAATCGGTCCTTCAATTGGTATCGAGCGGTTCGGTCTTTATTGACTCTTACCAGTCCTAAGATCCAAAGATGGCGTATCAGAACGGGGTTCGGGTCCTCCGACGATGGGAAGAACTACCGAGATGTGGCAGGCGAATGGCGTTCCTCCGCGGAAAGGGTCGATCCTTTGGGATGTCACGGTGAACACGCTTATGTTCATCCGATGAACTTCCTTGCTCCGTGATCGAGGATATGTTCGCCAACAACAAGGCCGGTCCGACTACTTGTTTCGTGCTCGTGTCACCGACCGACGGATCGGTTCGACAGAGGACTTAGCTTGTAGGATTTGGGAGCAGCTTGAAGGATGCTCATGCCGGAATGCTCGTGTTCAGTTCGGATGTACGCGACTTCTACCGGAGAGAGTACGAGAACTTCACTCATCTCCCAGTCCGTCGATGCCCTTTTCCGCGATTTACGTTGCCAGAACAACATGAGAGCCAATGTGGACGTCCTCCCATACAATGATCATGATAGAGCCGTGAAGCTCTTGCACTCGTTGGATCGCACTGCGTATGGGACGGGAAGTTTGAGGCTATTGTTGAGTCCGAGAAGTATGACACCTTGACGGTGAACGAGCTGCTCAAGCTCAAGTCGGTGAGTTGGACTGCGTGGTATGACAGCCAAGATCGAGAGCCCGACCGATTCTCATAGTCTCGCCTCTAGTGGCAAAGGAGCCAAGTCTAATGCTAACGCATCCTCCGTGATGTACTCTTTGTCTTCTTTGATGTCTTTGCCGACGAGGAGTTCGGCGTGCTTGGAGAGGACAGTGGCGTTCGACTGTGCGGTTCGAGAGGCTGCACGAACCGGTGAACTCAAGGAGGAACTCGAGCGTGTTTCAAGTGCGGCAAGACCGACACTTTTCGCCGAAAGTGTCCAAGGTGAACAACCACGACAAGCACAAGTCCAAGGACAAAGGAAGAAGATCCAAGAAGAAGGAACATGAACATGGGAGGAAGACACGGACCCGAGAAAGATCAAGAGATCGAGCGACATCGACCCGACTGAGGATGTGTCATCAAGCTCGAGTGAAGAAGAAGAAGAAGAGGACAGCAAGAGGAAGCACAGAAAGAAGAAGAAGGACTTGGCAAGTACTTGAACGGCCTTGCTGTACACGCAAGCAAGACTTCGAGAGGTCGCAACAAGAAGGATGGGCTATGCGGCATGGCACGCAGCTCCGGACAAGAGAAGCTGGAAGAACGCCTCGGAATCGTGACTCGACTCAGGGATGAGGTATGTGATGAGCTCTCTTCTTTACGCAAGGAGAATGAGGAGTTGGTTGACTTGCTTGATAATCACGATCACATGCTTAGAGAGGCTAAGAAGCTTAGGAAGGAGCTTAGAGCTTTGCTTGAAGATGCTAGGACTAGAGTGGTGAGCTAGAAACACAGTTCTTGATGGCAAGCTTGAAATCGATTCGCTTAAGGCTAGCCCCGTGGTTTCGATGAGATTGATTGTCTTGATTGCTCTGCTTTTCCTAGCTGATTTGGTCGCTCTTAGAGAAAAGCATGCCTCAAGTGTGAGGAACTAGATGTGCTTAGGGTTGAGTTGGTCGAGCTGCAATCTAGACCCACTTTGCTTGGTGCATGTACTTCTTGCCCTGGTTTGCATGAAAAATTGCCGAGCTTCGTTCTCGCATTGTTTCGCTTTGAGGCTGATTTGAAAGTGCCTATTCCTACCGCTTGCTCTACCGTGAATTACATGTGAAGAATTTGGAACTTGCAAAATGTGTTGATCATTTGCAGTGATGAGAACGAAGTTGCGTGAAGTCTTGAGTTGGTTGTCTAGTCGGGAACCTCGACTTGGCATGATGATTTCAGTTATAAGCGCTTTGATGGTTGGGCTTTGGGATCAAGTTTGGTGAGAGCAGTGATGAGAGAGAAGGAAATTTGGGAATATTCCGCCCCACCACAACCCACGCTCAAAGACAGTTTGCACCCAATCCAAACCATTGCTTAAACCGAGAGAAAACCAAGTGAGAAGGCAAGTGAAAAGCCTAGTGAGAAACCAAGTGGGAAATCTAGGTGAGAAGCCATGTGAAGAGCCTCACCCCAAGCCTAAGCTAAGACCAATCCGTTTCCATTGTGAGTTTTGTGGAAAGGATGGTCACAAGAGAGAGTTTTGCTATAAGAGAAGGAGAGAGGCGAGAATGGCTAAGGAGTGGGCAAACAAGGATGTACCACCTTTCTCATGGTGTGCCTGAGCCTCGTATGCCACTACCTAAGGGAAAGGGTGTTGTGCATACAGTTCCAGCATGGAGAGATAGGAGAGCTTGGTGGAGGCAGGTTTCTTTGGCCGAGGACCACCGCCGACTCGAGTGACCGGACCGTGCTAAGCAGTAGGCCGGATGCTTGGTTTCCGGGATTGTGAAGCTAGAGGGTTCACTGTTTGGTCGTGGAATGTGGTAGGCGCTTTGAGTCTGGTGGTGTTGAGTTTGCTGGACGTTCTCCACCTCGTGATCAATACGAGTTTGGGAGAGGTCGCAGCTTTGAGTCTCAGAGGGGCTACGGACCACGGTTTCCCTTTCGTGGTACTCGTACTCTCCAAAGTGAGACGGGAGTGGTTTTCCCATGGTGGTTCCAGGTTTGATAGGTTAGACGGGATGGATCGCAGTTTTGATAGGCGCGGTAGGATGGATGTTGCTAACCCTACTTTTGAGGAAATGGCCCGGCACTGGTTTGACACCTTTGGTACTAACCCCAGTGTTGAGTCGTTTGCTCGCCTCGCTCTTGGTTTTGAGTTGCGTGGAGACCCGGAGAACATTTGGTTGATATCGGTGGTTCTCCTTTCATACCCGGTGATGATATGGAGGTACATCACTGGGACGGTGGACAAGGATGGGTGACTTCAAGAAATGATCAAGGTAAGTATTTTGTGATCTTCAAATGTGTGGCCTTGGTCAAGCCACTTGTCTGCTTTTGCTCCTTGCCCTATCTCATGTATGTAAGGTGAGCTTTGTATGCTCTTTGACCTTAATGCATGAGTTTAGGGGGAGCCTGTGTGCTTAGTGTGCTCTTTGCTCTATCATGTGTGCTAAGGGTGAGCTTTGTATGCTCTTTGGCCCTAGTGCATGTGTTTAGACGAGCTTGTGAGTTTTGTTCTCCTTTGCTCTTTGCTTGGTGGTGTCGAGCCCTTTTGCCTCCCGAGGAGCCGGGTCGTTTGTGAGCTTTGTGTGTGTGAGCTCCTTTGTAGCATATGTATAGCTTTCCTTTGTGCATTTCTTGCATTTGGCATGGCATATGTAGCATGATGTATAGGCATCTTTGTATCTTAGGTTGCATGCATTTTGTATCATATGCATTGTTTAGGAAAGGCTTCTCTCCTATACATTGTTCACCATGGAATGACATATATGTCTTCGTGGAGCTAGTTTGGTAGCTATGGTTAGTTTTGACAGCTCTTGATAATCTTGGTTTGTATCCATGGTTGATGGCTATGTTTTTGAAAATTTCATATATATATGCTCTCTTGTGAGTAAATGCCTTTACATGATCTTGACATATTTTAGTGGCTTGGCTATGCTTAATTTGTGGTTGGATAGCTTATTTTGATCATATGGGGCCAAAGGCTCATTTGCCATCATGGATGTTTAGCCCTGCTTCATCTTGTGGAGGGCATAAGTTCCTTTTTGTCATAAAGACATTTCATGTACCAATTATAAATCTGAAAATGAAATGTAAATTGCTTGAAAAATGTGCTCCCATGTCATATGTGCTAATTTTAATTTGCTTTGGGTGCTAAATCGTTGCATGATGCCTACCAATGAGAAGTCTCATATATAGAAGTAGGCACATGGCTCGGTGACTTTGACATGACATGAGGTGCTTGTGGGTGTTTATGATGGTCTTATGCTTAGAATGGTTGTCCTAGCATGAAGTTTGTGTGGCTTTGCCATTTTGACATGTTTTGCTCATGTTTAGGACTTTGCTCATGAGAGGGTGATTTTTATAAATTGCTAAATTCTATCTTAGCTTAGCCCAATGGTTGTGAAACTTGGTGATCATGAAGTTTATGTCTTCTGAAACTATAGAGTATCTAACTTGCTCGTTTGGACATGTGTAGCATCCTATGTTGAATTTTGTCTATTTGAGAAGCTCTAGGTTGCATTTTTGCATTTTTGGCTTGATTCATGCATTGTCAACAAGGGGAGAAGTTTGAGCATGTTTTGGCCTCTTGAATGCATTTGGAAGGTTTTCGGTGGTTTCGAGCTATTTTTGGGCTCTGTTGTGCCGGTGACCGGTTGAGGTCACCGATCTGGCCGGTCGAGTCTTTGGTCCTGTTCACATGTTGCCCACCGGTCGGCCGGTGGTGTCGACCGGTCGACCCGGTCGAGCTGGCTATTCTGCTACATTTTGTGAAGTGGTTCGCATGCATTTGTCCGAGGGAGTTGCATCGGTTCGAGGGAGCTTGCATGTGTGCGGGAGCTCTTTGTGGTTTTCGAGTTTTGGTTTGATGGTTTGTGCTCTTTGCTTGAGCATGTTTTGTCTCGGATGTGTCGTTGCCCTTGCCTAAGGGGTCCGAGACTTGTCTTCTTCAAGTGATCTTGTTCTTTGCCTTTTCTTTGGCTTTCGATCGCTTGTTGGAGTTTCTTTTAGTCGTTTCTTTTCTTTTCCTTTTCTCTTGGTTACCAAAGCGTGTGTGTTGTCAATGCACTCATCAAGGGAGATTGAGAGCCGGTGTGGTTCGAGGACCAGGTGGATGGTCGCTTCACGGTGTGATGAGTGATTGACAACGTGGTGTGGACTGATTCTTGGCTAAGTATTGCGGTGCAGGTTGCGGCTTGACCGTGCAGTGCGGGTGAAGAACAAGCGTGAAAGGTCGTTGCGGTGAGGCCTCCGGTGTGGAGAAGACAAGTAGGCTTGGTTCGAGGGACCCGGTGGCCAGTGAGGTCAAGTCGGGCCGCATGGTGGCAAGAGCGGCAAGATGAAGTCATGGGTTTCTTGGTTGAGCCTCAAAACCAAGGTCGAGCCGGGACTACGTGGGAGCCGAGTCATGAGTGGTGATTGGCGGAGGCTACACCGAGTTCAGCGGGGTTTCCGGTGGTTCACCGAGAAACCACCGGGTTCCTTGGTTGATCCACAAAGCCAAGACCGAAGAGCAGAAGGCGGAGGTGCGGCTGACTCGGGCCGGTCGGCGGTGGAGTCACCGGTCGCCGATGGGTCTTGCGATCGGCCGGTGAGGAGCAGTCGGCCGTGCAAGGCTTGCGTCGAGGCTAAGCAAGTTTCGGTTCTTTGGGCATCCGTCCGATGGTGCGAAGACAAAGACTTCCAATTTAAGCCCTCGAGGGGCATGTATCCCTAGTTAGCTAGTAAGGGTATTTTAGTCTTTCGGTTGCCTCCATATAACCCAAGTGGTGAGAGGATGGCAGCCATCTCTTGGAACCCTAGCTCATTTGGTTTTCCTATTTTCCTTCCTATTCTCTTAGGATTTTAGGACTAGCTTGAGAGCTTCATGGTGAGATCTTGTGAGAGGGAAGGATGATCGGCAAGCTAGACCTTGTATGAACCTCTTTGGTATGTATAGATGATTGCGTGGTTCCTCAAGGCTTGGATGTGTCTTTCCGTTTCTCCTTTTGGTGATTTTAGCCTTTTCTTGGCGATTTTCTTGGAGCGATTTCGAGGCCTTTCTCTTTGGGATTTGGTGGGGATGTATGCATGAACCCTTCGTGGTTCTTTTCCTTTGATTCCTTCCAAATCCGTGAGCAAGGGCTCGATTTTGGGGTTTTCGTGGCTCTAGGGTTAGAGGCGTTCTTGGTGGGATTTCTTGATTCCTCTTGATTTGACAAATTTTGGTGGACCAAATCTTGGCTATGGAGTACCCATGAGGTGTTCCTACTATCCCCAAAGTCTTGTGCAAAACCGTGGAAGCGAATCGGAGATCGGGAGTTGGATTTGGAGGAGTTGACTCGCGGGCGCTGTTCATCCCGAGCTGCCCGACGACCGGTCTGACCGGTGCTCTTGACCGGTCTGACCGGTGCTAGCCCTATAGTGGGTTTTGTCTCGGGAACAGCCTTGTCCGTGTGGTTTTGTCCCGTGGTCCTCATTGCTCAGTTCTTGGAGTGTTTGGAGTTGTTTTGCTAGGATTTGTGAGGGTTCTTCTTCCTCACGGGTTGTGTTTCGTGGTGGTTTTGCTCCGGGCCTAGAGGATTCACTTCGAGGCTTCGAACGTTCTTTGTCGGGCCGCCGTAGCCACCGGCTGACCGGCTCGTCCCACCGGCTCGACCGGTAAATCACCGGTGACCGGTGTCACGGTGAGTTTTGGCTAGGAAGGTTGAGTGTTGGTTCTAGGACCAGTAGCACTCCGATGGTGCGTGGTCTTGACCAACTTGGGTAGTTGGGTGGAGGCGTGAGTTGGAAGCCGTGTTCGTCTTGTTGGAGTTCTCATCTCCTTGAGAAGAATTTTATCGGCTCCCATTCACTCCCCCTCTGGTTCGCCCTAATCGGTCCTTCACCGAAGCGGCCTGCAGAGCTCCACCGGCATCAATGGCCGGCACGGGATCCCCAGGCACCGCCTTGCCGCCCTCCGCCTGCCCATTTGCCCTATAAAATGCGCCTGAGCTCCCTCTACTCCTCGCACCTCTCCTCCTCTCTCCCTCTTGCAGAGCCGCGCCAGCTGGCTTCGCCCGCCGAGCTACCCGCCGTCGATCTCCTTCCCCGCCCTCCTTCCATGATTCCGAGCCCTAGGGTGAGTCCACCTCCTTCTCTTCGTGTAGGGCTTTTCCGCGCTCGAATCCAAGGCCGGGAGGCCGTTTTGGCCGTCGCCGGTGAAGTCCCGTGAGCCGCCGCCACGCCGCTGCCGCAGCCCTCTCCGCCAGTCGCTCATGAGCCTCTGCAGCCACCCATCCGTGATCCAACGGCTCGGATCTGCCAGCCCTTGGTCAAACAGACCATCTTGGTCAACCCACGCAGCAGCTGCGGTTCGAAAACCCTCTGCAGTTTTGAATATCACAAGTATGCCCTCCCACCGCCAAAGAATCTTACAAACAGGTCCTGGTTTTTCCGTTTAGACCCCTAGCCTCTTAAGTTTTTCCAATCGAGGTCCAAACTTTGTTGTTTTACACCAAAACCCTTGAGTTTTTATACATAATTAGGTTTAGGTCCCTGGTTTTTGCAGATAAGCCCCTGAAGCCTAAGTTTTCTTACAATCTAGCCCCTAAACCTTGTTTTAGCCATATCTTTTGCATCTTTTATCCGTTTTAGACGTTTTTGGTGTCCATGCGACCGTCTCTTTAAGCCCGTCAGTTTTAGAACCTTTGTTTTAGTCTTTTGTAATGTTTGATGTATTGTTTTTATTTATTGAATGATTTTGTTGTGCGCGTAGATATCGTGCCAGTGGGTGTTGAGCTACCGATCGCGGATCAAAAGCAAGATTTTGAAGAAGAAGAATCCCAGTGTTTAAGCAAGGAAGGCAAGTGGATTTCCCCCCTGCATATTCTATTTTGTCCCACACAACTTGCATGATAACTAAGTTTTCATTTAAATATTGCTATGCATAAATTGATGGGAAAATCACATTTTTAAGGACATGACTAGATTTTTATCCCCTGTACCTTGAACAACCCTTTTAAATAAATGTTTTGGGTAGAAATGCTTAGTTGCTATACCTTGGGATGGTTCAAATGAAATTTTACAAAATGATGAATGATGATCATGAAAACTTTGGTGAGGATGATGCTTTTGGTTAATTACAAGATCATATGTTTTAATTGGAACATGGAGAACCACCGAGGAAAAAAGACAGTACCATATGGCTCGCTTAGCCAATTAATTAGGTCTCAGTGGAATTATCTCGACAACCTTATCCTAAGGAGCACAGGAGTGAGTTGAAGGGGTATAGCCTGGTTCTTTTGGGGTAGCAGCCTTTGCTAAGGTGCTGACCACTAGGGAGGGTTATGGTCCGCTCCGCTGCTGTAACTATCGCGGGTTGTTGGTCTTCTGCATATCTTTGTAAAGGCTTCGTAGTGGACCCCTAGCCACTCACCTCGGAAGTGTTTAAGGGTCTGATCAACCCGGGCAACATGGGGAACACGAACTGTGGGTAAAATGTACGATCTCTGCAGAGTTAAAATTGATCGATCAGCCGTGCTCACGGTCAAGAGCGGCCTGGACCCTCACATGATAAGTGAACTTGAAGATTGAATTAAATCATGGTTTTATATGGTCTTGAGATAATTTTTTCTAAAGCTTAATTTTTGGGATGGTATAAACTCACACCTAGTAAATAGGTGCTGTTTAATAAAATTAGACCAACATTAAAATGCTAACCACTGCATAACCTTAGCCTATCCTTGATAGCCTTGTATTTTTTTCCCCACTTGCTGAGCTCCAACCATAAGTGTGCTCACCCTTGCTTACCGCTGTTCGAGGGGAACACTGGAGAAGAGTACTTCAGCAACTATGATGAGTTCTGAGGATGTGTTTCCCCTAGTCAGATGCATGTGGAGTTGAAGACGGAGTTTCATCGTCTTAGCTATCGATGTTCGTGTAAAGACCTTCGTGTCTATCCATGAGTGTAATAAAAGTTAATAAACCTCTTCTTGTACGTTTTTTAGCATTGTTTCTGTTATTACACTCATTATGTCTATCGTATGTGTGAAATGGAGATCCTGGTGTTGACACATTTTATCTATAAATATTTCCCCTCACATTTACTAGAAAAAGGACTAAAATATAATTAGATCACCTTATTAGGGTTTACACTGACAATTTCCACGAGTTTTGGTGAATTTATAAAATTACAGGGACTATCCAGAAAAATAAGAAAAGAAACAAGTCTAGAAGGCTCCAGAACACTCCCGAACTCAACATGACTTGGCTTGCAAGAAAGAAGCATCTGGAAGGGGCAAAGACCTTCACGCCAAGCGGAGACCAGGGGCCACACCGAGCCGGCCGCCCCACAGCGCCACCTCAGCTCCCCTTCTGGAAGGTTCTTCCACCGCCTATGAGAATCAATCTAAACCGTATATTAGGTCGGTTTGATCCTATGGCGGCAAGGCACCTCCTCAAGACTATATAAACAGACCCCCTGACCCCAGGGTGGAAAGCAATTCATTCTGCCAGATCATCAATGCCTACCTGAGATAGAAGCTCTAGGTTAGAATTAGAGTTGGAGAGTTAGTATCAAGTTGAGATATTAGAGTCATGATCTATTCAGATCTAGCTAATCTTGTTCGAGAGAATTAGAGTGCGGTAGAGGCAGAGTTGAAGGAAGGCCCGGACCTGTCGGTGTCTCCTCTTCATCTTCTTCCTCTGGGATCGACTCCATTGGAGCCCGATCTTGAGACCTTATGGAGAGATCAACTTCTTATTCAAGTGAGTAACATTGTTATTATTGTTCTTACGATTCATAACTCTTTTACGAGCACTTTAATTCTTGTCGCTCTTGAGTTAAAGTTGCATGTTTAGTGTAAGTGTGGTGCTTAGACTAGCTAGCTTGTGAATACCTTCTATATTCCGGATCGTGTGGTAGAAGCGGGAAGTGACCTCGTTCACGTCATCTGCTTTGCGCCCACCTCCTCCTCTATAGAAACCGTAGGACTCCCCCCATAGATTGTCGTGAGATTCCCTTTCCGAAGTGTGTCTTCAGACAATCCCCCATAAGAACAATATAAACATAGCTTGTGCGAGTAAGAACTAGACATCCTTAAGTTTTCCTTATCTCTCTTTCTATCAAGTCCTTGATAACTACTCAGGGATTAGTTACCTCAGACCACTCTCTCTACCCTTCTCCCTGTGGATTCGATATTTAAAACCCTCTTCCCGGGTGAAGTGCTCACTGGTATCCGTTCGCTTGCGGATTATCCATCATAATATTTCTGTAGGATTAACAAATACCAACACCTGGCACACATATGAGATGCATTCAGTTTTCTTCAGAAAATCGGGTGTGACACCGCCGCGAAGGAGGATTGAAATCGAGTGAAAATGAAGAACAGGGGCAATGCAAGCAGCTTGCCAGCCTGCTCGCTAGCGCCACACCGCCACTCTCTCCGCCGCCACGCTCCCGCTGCTTTCCTCTTTTCGCCTCGGCTCCGGCCTGCCGCTGCGTGTGTCCGATGCGCGGCGCTTGTACGATGCGGCGCTTGATGGCGTGGGTGGGCGGCTAACGCGGAGGTGGTGCGGCGCGGGGAGCTCGACCCGTGCGGATGCAAGGACGTCCTCGGCCTGCTGCGGGCTCCCACGGCGGCCGGTGACGGCGAGGTGGAGAGCGGCCGCACTCACGGCGGTGGCGACTCGTTCCACGCCGTGGCAGCCTAAAGACGAGTAGGGGCCTCGTCGGGGACTGGATAGGAGGCGGGCCGGCGGGCGACGCCGGGCGGGCGATGTGGAGCTCGGGTACAGAGATGAGATCGATGAAGAGGAGGATGAGAGGGCAGGGGTATTTTGGACATTTTCACTGTCTGGGTCCACATGTCAGCTCAGCTTAATGGTGGAAATTGGACGGATGGTGGACGGAATGGCACACAGGTCGCAAAAGTTCGAGTGAGTGGCATCGGGGTGCGAACGAACTTTCTAGTAGCATACAGGTTTGAACCAACTTTTTTAATGACACAGAGGTAAAACTCTCTACCAAGAGAGAGACCATCTTTCTTTATTTGGGAGGGGGTGAGTGAGAGAGGGGAGAGCAACGCGGGGGAGTCGTCCGGCGGGAGAAGACGGCGACGGCTGACTCTAGCTCCGCGACCATAGGCGATGACGGAGCGTGGCAAGGTGAAGGCAACGGTAAGTTCAGTTGTGTTTGCAGACTCAGAGGCGAGTGATGGCGGGATGGAGGTGTCGTGTGGCGAGGTTTCGTCGAGATTGAGGGATCGGAGAGCCATACTTGTTCAAGCGTGGCGGAGGCGACGACAGGAGGAAGCAAAAAACGATGTCCGGAGGTGTCCGGCCGTGAGAATCCCGGCAGGACCGGGCGGGTGTTGGAACCGCATCCTAAGTCGATGCGGCGGCACCGGCCGACCTGCAAGCCGTGGAAGGGCCCTCTTCCACCCGCAAGACGAGCACAGATGAGGTCACTAGGGGATTTCATGGCTGTCGATCGTCAGGTTGGAAGCAATGGCACGTTCTCTAAGCTGGCGGACTTGTGTGAGGGGATGGGCTCACCGCCGCTGAGCTCAAGGTCGCCGGCGGTGGAGAAGAAGCAGGGGCAGCAACTAGATCTGGATTCAAAATTCAAAAATCAGATAACAGTCTCCCTTCATGGTTCTGGGCCGAATCTGGGGTCACAACTGGGCCAGGATTTGGCCCATGCGGCCTTTCGGTTTTCTGGTGGCTAGGGCTCCTATTTCGAAGGGGAGGCAAACCGTCTTCCCTTTCGTGTTCCTCTCACCGCCAGTTGAATCCATCGAGAGAGAGTCGTGGGGCAGCGCTGATCGAGCGACGGCGATGGCTGGTCACAAGCGTGAGGCGTAAGAAGGTTGTGGTCCTGAGAGGTGATCGTGGTGGGATACGTGATAGGAAGGAGAGGCGGGTGTGGCCGGCTCCATGGGAGGTCCACTGACCGCGAAGAGGACACGGAGGCGGCAGAGAGAAGAAGGGCTGGAGTCCCAGAGGGATTTGGAGGGCAGAGGGGCGCCTGGCTTTGGCGCTCGTGGCCGTGGTGCTTCCCGTGGCTGCGGCGGCAGAGGCAGGGGGTTTGGTCCGAGTAGGCGTGGTCGTGCTGCTACTGTGTTCGACTATCCGCAGAGAGGCCATGTTCCTGGCGGTCCTAATCAGTGGAAAGATCGTACGGAACAACAAGCTTTGGATGCTCGAAAGAAGGAAGAGATGGCGAAGGTGCAGAACAAGGCAGAGGAGGATGTTGTGATGGAGGAGTTGGCTGAGGGAGGAGGTGGTATTGCTGATGAGGTGAAAGCTGGGGCAAAGTGTTCCCGATGTTCCAAGAGGGGGCATGCCACAACGAACTGCACGGCGGAAATCTATTGTGTCATATGTGACAAGCATGACCACATCAACTACAAGTGCCCGATCCTGAAGATGCCAAGGCCGGTTGCTCATGTAGTTTGTTATGTAGTACACGTTTGGGCTTCTATCACATACCTTGACCTCCTCTTGCTAGGTCGAGGAAGGACTCGAGGACGGCTATTATTTCAGTTGAGGGGGGTAGTTATCTATGGAGGAAGTGCAGAAGCAATTGGAAAGACTATTTCTGGGGAAATGGGTTTGGGAGCTCAAGGCTCAAGAGGAGAATACCTTCATAACCAAGTTCCCATCAAAGATTGAGTTGCAGAGAGCGGTGACCTTTGGGGTGCTGATATCAAGGGGGCTAATGTCCAGGCGGGTGCTAAGATTAAATTTAAGGAATGACATGTGAAGGAGATGGGTTTCTTGCTTACGAAGGTTTGGATTAGAGTGTTTGGGATGAGGCTGGAGCTTCGAGAGTATCTTGAATTATGGGTGGTTGGGTCCATGTTTGGATCGACCCAAATTGTGGATATGGAAACAACTAGGAAAAGTAACTTTGGGCGAGTGTTGGTGGCTGTCCTAAATCCTAGTTTAATCCCGGATCAGCTGGATGTTGTGATTGCGATCATTATTTTGAGCTTGACTTTGAAGTGGAAAAATGGGGATTTGATGAAAATGGTGAGGAGGCAGCTTTTGAATGGAATGGAGGTGCACCGGAGTAGGGTGGAGAGGGGGTTGAGGGAGAGGAGCTGCATGGTGAAGAGGAGGAACTTGAGAGGGTGTCGAAGAAACATAAGAAGGATGAGGACAACGATGTGGTTAAGGCCAACAAGAGGGACTCAGATGGGTTTGTCTCTTGAAAGGAGCAGGTTCAGAACATGTCCACAGGGGAATTTGAGGCTTTTCTTAAAGAAAAGGTAGGAGAATTTTTGAACAAGGCAGCACACAAGGTCTTTGATGAATTAGTGGGCAAAGTGATGGAAGAAGGAGATGAAGGGCAGCAGGAAGAGCTAGCTGAGGGGGTGCTGTTCGGAGAGGGCAAGGGCGACGTGTTTGAGAACAAGTTGAAGGAGGTCGCGGCCATCCTGGAAGCTAGCAAACAGCAGGTCTGTGCAAGTCCAAGGCTTCAAACCTCTAAGGATGAGCATATCTTGGCTAGCTAAAGCTGAGGAGAGAGCTGCTTGGAAGAACCTCAAGTTTAATGGAGGTAATCATCGCTCTACTTCTTTGCTTTCTATTGATAAAGAGAATACTTTAGATTGTTTGCAACAAATTGGGTTTAATTTGGGGGATTGTAATATGGATAGAGATAATAATTTTCAGATTCTAATGAACCTAGCATTAGAAAGGGATGAGGTTCAGTTTGGGGATTTGGAGGAAGCTTGGATGAGTAACGGTAGTGAGAGTGTTGAGGAAAACATTGATACTTTAGAAAGGAAGGTCTTGAAAAATTTATATGGTGAAAAGATGGAGGAGATTTTTGACGAATCAAGTTTCTCGTTAAACAGTGAACTTGATGGGTTCAAGCGCAAAGGCAAGTCTCAGCTAAGTCGTGTTTGTTAAAGACTTGTAAAATTAGGAGGGCAAAATTTCTTAAGAAAGGTTCCAAATAAAAGGAATTTTTTGAATAGCAGAGGTCTTAGTGATTGGCTAAAACAAGATTTTTAAGGGATACTTCCAAAGAGCAAAACTTAGATTTTATCGCTCTTTTGGAAACATGCAAGAAATATTTTTCCCAATAAACACTAAATAATTTTAGTGGGGGATAAATTTTGTATGGCATTGGACAGCACCTCACAGGAGATCTGGAGGCATATTATTATTAGGGGTTAACCTAGATGTGATGGACGTTAGGAGCATTGATGATGGTGACTTTTTTTGTGAAGTTTAGACTGAGGGATAGAAGGAACAATTTTAAGTGGGTGCTGGTGGCTGTCTATGGAGCAACTCAACCCAAATTTAAGGAATTGTTTCTTACCAAGTCGGTACAATCTTGCAGAGATGAAAAGTTGCCCTTATGCATAGGGGGGATTTCAATATTATCCGGAACAGTTCAGAAAAGAACAATGATAGATTTGATGGGAGATGGCCTTTCCTGTTCAATGCAGTTATTGACAGCCTGAACTTGCGAGAGATTGAAATGTCAAGTCGCAAGTTTACTTGGGCAAACTCTCGTAGGGTACCCACATATGAAATGTTAGACAGGGTGCTGGTTAGCACTGAATGGGAGCAAAACTTCCCGCTGGCGACAGTTGAGGCGCTTAGCAGAGAAATTTCAGATCATACCCCTCTTTTGCTTAGTGTGGGGGAAAACCAAGGGGGTGGTCAACCGCCTTTTAAATTCGAGCTTCGATGGCTTCTGAAGGATGGTTTTTTTGAGTTGGTCTCTAAGGTTTTGATCAAAGAAAATAAGGGGTAACTCCTATGCAAAAATGGCAAAATAAGATTAGAAGGCTAAGACAATTCTTACGAGGGTGGGCAAAGAATATGAATGGTGCTTATAAAAAAGGAAAAGCAGGAATTAATGAGAAAAGCGGAGGAACTTGATAAAAAAGCGGAGACCCATGTACTAAGTCAGCAAGAATGGGATTTTAAGCAAAGCATTCAGTAGAATTGCCCAACTCTTGAGAGAAGAGGAGATAAGGTGGTTCCAAAGGGCTAAAACCACTAAGATCTTAAAATGAGACAGTAACACGAGATATTTACAAATGATTGCAAATGGAAAAGGGAGAAAGACTAGAATTTTCCGGCTAGAACAGGACGATGGGATAGTGGAGGGTGAGGAGCAGTTGACCAATTACATCACAAACTATTATAAAGATCTCTTTGGTAAATCAGAGGGAAACAATCTATCGCTTAACGAATCCATGGTGGAGGATATTCTTCAAGTAACACACGTGGAAAATGAACTTTTGGTGGCTGACTTCTCTGAAAAAGAGGTTCGGGAGGCTGTCTTTCAGATGAAGCATAACAAAGCCCCTGGACCGGATGGTTTCTCGGCTGAATTCTACCAGGTTTTTTGGAGTCTCATTAAGGACGACCTAATGGTCATGTTTAGAGACTTTTATACTGGTAACCTCCCAATCTTTTCTCTTAATTTCGCAATAATAACGTTACTTCCAAAAGAGCAGGAGGTCAAAAAATACAACAATACCGACCCATTTGCATGCTAAACATTAGTTTCAAGATCTTCACTGAGGTTCTGGCTAACAGACTCTTTGCAATAACATGTAAGATTATAAGGCCGTCTCAAACTGCCTTTCTTCCTGGGAGATACATCTTGGAAGGAGTGGTCATCTTACATGAAACAATTCACGAGCTACAAAGGAAAAAGCAAAAGGGCCTAATTCTTAAGTTAGATTTTGAAAAGGCTTATGACAAGGTCAATTGGACCTTCTTGCAACAAGTCCTTAAGCTGAAAGGTTTCTCAGTGAAATGGCGTCAGTGGATATAGAAAATTGTCACAGGGTCAGCCCCCACACCCATCTAGCCCAGCGAGAAGCCGTTGTTCCCAGGGCTCTCGGCACCTCTTGGGGGAGCCGTCGCCTCCGGGGTTGCGGCCTTCCCGACTGCCTCCCCGCCGACTTGTCCTGATGTTGACGGTTAAATAACGCATCAAGTTTGAACTGCAAGCGCACGAATCGTGTGTAGCTTTTTCCTTAGAGTATTCCATCCAAGGTTATCAATCCGTGGATCGACATTGAAGCACCTAGGGTTTTCCATCTAATCTATCGAAGCTATCCTAATCGTGATGTGAAGATTGCACATGAAGGTAACACTTGAAAGATATGAATGAAGTATAAGTGTTGATCACATTCACAGCCATAGATGAGATAACACAACCAATAAACTAGGGCCTATCGTCTCTAGGTACAGTTCTAGTCAAAAGGAGATCAAATCGTAGATTGCATCTCAACTAAAGGCACACGGAATCATCTCTACGAAAGGCGGCTCGCAAGCGGCCTACTTTCCCAAGGTCACCGGTGCGAGGTGCGTGTTGATGCCTAAGATTTCCCAAAGCTTTACCCCAAACGCCCACCAAGCGCTCTTACTCGTAGCTCCTCCTCTTGGTGGCCGCGCACCGGCTCCCGTGGTACTCGCCATTGTTGACAGTAGAAATTCACCACTTTCAACCCTCAATATTCTCACATAAATGGAGGCATATGCATTATTTACTAGCATTTTGGTTTGAATAATGTAGTTCCACTTGTCCTTAGAGATTAGTTGTAAGTGATTTACCCTAAAAAGATGGAAACCCACCTTCTATGAAGAAACCATGCCAACACAGCTGAGGAGGTGGCTGCCACTAAGGGAAACATGGTATTCCACGTCATCGATCCAAGGGAGGCACTCACCGATGAATCAGAGGACGCCACATGGACTTCACATGGATCAAAGGGTCCACCTCGGATACCAAATCAAGCCATGCACCGGGGTGGATCGGAGGGCTCACAAGGCAGCCACCGAGGAAAACCACCGGTGGGGCCACCCTAGAGGGCCGATCCTAGGATCGGTAGAAACCTAGGGGCGCCCATCCGTCCCTACACGTGGCACTCGCTCATTGGTCACTTGCTGCATCCGGGTGTTTTGGAGCACTTTGAGCCTCCGAGCAAGCCCGGTCGTTGCCTATAAATAGAAGGGAGGGGCTCCCATTTCACACACACCACTCTCATTCTCCTCTCACTTTTAGTTTCAAGGCTAGGGGTAGGCTAGAGTAGCTCTTATTCAGATTCCAAGTCTTCTTTGGAGTCTAGGTATGAGTTCTCTTTATCTTTATTTCATTGTATGACTTTGATCTACTTCATTATTCACTATTTCATATAAAGTCATGGTAGATCATATGCTTGATATGTTCTTGAATTTCATCCTCTGTTCATCATTTAGAGGCTTGTGTTCTTCGTGAACACTACCTTTTGATCCACTTGAAGGGTGATAAACTCCTTCCTTATGTGTTTGTTCAAAGTTAGAGGCTCGTGTTCTTCACGAACACGACCCTTTGATCTTATTGACTAGACATAAGAGTTCGTATCTGTTTGTATGTCTAGCCTTAGTTGATCTTGTTAGATGGCATGAGAGTGTTGCATCGTGCGTATTCAAGCTACGGTACTCGGTCTAGTTGACCCGTCTTGGTGGCTCTCACCACAGGTCACAATAGCTGGGCGGGTGGAGTCTAGCAGAACGTAGGCATGGTGCACAGGTTGTCGGGCTACGGCTTATGAGCATACCCCGTAACGATAGAGGTCGGTCCGCGGTGTAGTGATAGCTGTTGGATCCTTGAGCAAGCCTCCGCTACTGGGTACCTGTAAGAGTCTAAAGTCTAGTTTCGCAGAGTGTGGTCGTCATGGCTAGCTCCCTGTTTGTACCTGGGTGCTGAACCTTATCTCTCTCATGCAATACTCATGCCTATCTCCTGTATCTTCTAGCTTTGTATGTTTGGTACATTAGAACCTAGAGCTAACTCGTATGTTCCCCTAAGTAAGTAGTGTGCTAGAGTAGAGGTAGATTTGAGTGTGTGTCACACTACCCTTATATCTTTTATCTTACCCCTGTCTTTGAGTGTGTTGTTTCCTATATCTATCTCTTAGTTTACATTCAAAGCAAAAGCATAAGTCTAAGATATCCGCCATTGCCTTCCACAGATACGATACCCTTGGAATATTCTTCTTCCTTGGGGAAATGCTACAATGGTTTATCTGTGCGCTTGCGGATTCGTTCATGATCGTTTAGATTAACCTTTGGCTAGTCTTGATGTTCACGTTAACCTGGTGTCGTTAGTTGTGACATTGAGAGGTGCCTACAAGACGTTTCTTGGTGTTCTCACTAAGGATGGATCCCAGATCTGTTCTTAAGATGACGGCGCTACGAAACACCAACAAACATTTCTGGCGCTGTTGCCGGGGAAGGCACAGGATTATTATGACTATGCTTTGCATCTGTTTATAAGCTATGAGTAGGTTAGGACAACTCTCAATGCGGGCTAACCTTGATTGTCTTCTTTTATCTTTGGATGATGAAGACAGGTAGTGTATGACTGGTTTCGACTTACCGAGAATTTTCTTGAAGATCCGAGTCACTTGTGAGGAGAGCTCGAATTAATTTCGACTCACCTCATACTGCTCTAAGGCGAACCAGCCTTCCTTTGTACCATCCACATCCAACGCTATGGCCCAGAAGACACTTCGTGAGTACTCGGCTCCTTCCACGATCTGTGCAAGGCCACGAGGTGGCAATGGGGACTGAAATTTTGAGATCAAGGCGGGTCTAATCATGATGGTACAAAGGCTAGCCCATTCTGTGGCAAGCCAAATGAGGATGCCAATGCTCATCTCAGCAATTCCTAGAGCTATGCAAAGACTTTCATCATCGGGGTGCAAATATGGATGCTGTTAGTCTCTTTTCCATTCTCTCTCACGGGAAAGCTAAGCAATGGTTCTCAGCGATTCGTGATGCTATTAACACTTGGAGTAAGTGTTCGAGGCATTTCTCAAGAAGTTCTTCCCATTGGGTAAAACCAATGTTCTTCGTGGAAGAATTTACGGTTTTCGACAAGCGACAAGTGAATCTATTCAGAGGCTTGGGAAAGGCTTCAAGAGTATGTCCTGGCCTGTCCTCACCATAGGATGGAGGATTGGCTCATTCTTCAAAGCTTTTATAATGGGTTGACTCCGATGACCGAGGCCATATTGATGTCGCCGCAGGAGCATTCTTCTCACTCACAGTTGATGATGCTAAAGTACTCATTGAGAAGATGGTCTCCAACCAAGGGTGGAGTGATGAAAGACTCCAACCACGACCGAGGGGTACTCATACTGTCAAGGAAGCAAACATGATTACTGCCAAGTTGGATCTTCTCATGAAGAGATTGGATGACTACACCAGCGAGAAGGCTGCCATGACCACCACTACTCTGCCCATGGACTCTCATATGACTTGTGAAGTCTGTGGCAACACTGGGCACTCAAGCAATTATTGTTTGGAGACTCAGGAGGAAGTGATGTACATGAATGGCAACAACAACGGTTATCGTCCACTTCAACAAGGAGGCCAATCGTGGAATCAACAACGCCCTTATTATCAAGGAGGTAACCAAGGTAATTCTTACAATCCCAACCAGCCTTCCTTGAGAGATCTTGTTTTTGGGCAAGCTAAGATTAATGAAGGTGTTAACAAGAAGCTAGCTGCACTTGATAAAACTTTGGAAAGTCTCAACATCAAGCTTGATAGTTTTTCTTCTGCTCAAAAGAGTCAGCTGAGTTTCAACAAAATGTTAGAAACCCAGTTGGCTCACCGGTCGCTTTGGTTCCATCTCCGATAACGGAGGATCCCGGGGCAACCCGTATCCTCTTGTGAGAATGTTAGTGTAGTGTCCACTAGGTGGGGTAAGCCAACTAGGAAGACACATGCTTCTAACTATGCAGGAAAGCCCATACAACAAATTCTAGATCCATGGGAGGAATCAGCAGTGGTGCACAAGAAAGATCCAGGCTACCCGACTATTACTTGCATAATCTATTACAAGAAGATCAGGCATGCCCTTTGTGACCTTGGTGCAAGTGTTAATCTCATGTCCAAGGCTATGTTCGAGCAACTGGGATATCCAGCTCTCTCTCCTATAGCACGAACTATCCAACTCGCCGATTCAACGATACGATATCCAGAAGGAATTGTTGAGAGCATATTGGTCAAGATCAAGAGTTCTTATGTCTTCACGGATTTTGTGGTCCTTGATATGGACGACGAGGGAGGAATGCCGCTCATCCTTGGGCGACCATTTCTCAATGATGTCCGAGCTAGAATCAATGTGGGGTCCGGAATCATCCGTTTCCGCATTGGAAAGAGGAACTTGAAGTTCAAGTTTCAGGACAAAGAAGAGTAATGCTATTTGGTGCAAGATAGTGTTGAGCAGCTTGGGGGAAGGACGGAGCCTTTACCCCCAAGGAAGAAATCTCCGTCAAAGAGGCTAAAGAAAATTCGAAAAGAATGGCGGAAGATTGAGATGGCACCACCTCTACTTCTCGGAGTGGGGTCTTTGAGTGGATTTGATCACTGAGAAGAGTCCAACTCTTCGGACTAAAAATGATGGGTCCTTTCTACCAAAAAGGTTAAAGCTGGTACTTATCTCATATTTCCCTTTCCAAAATTTTATTTCTAAAATTGCATATTTGATTTTCCAAAACTCTGCATCTGCATGCTAGATTTATCTAGCCCTTTCCCCTTTCCAAGATAAAATTTCTGAAAATAATTTCTGAGTTTGAAAATTCAAGAAAAATCATTTGATAAATTTTTGAGGAATTTGGGCGGCGAGGCACTCGAGCAGGCCCCAGCTAGCCGTTGGGGAGCCAGCCGCGAGGCGGAGGCGGTGGGCCCGGCCTAGGGTCGTCGGCCGAGGTTCGGCCGAAGCGTAGCAACGGCCGGGCCCCTGTGCTAACGGCTCCTAGCCATTGCCCAACGGCTATGTCTGGATGCCCGGCGCATTTGCCTATAAATAGCAGGGGGAGAGGGGGTGTTCTTCACCCATTCAACACTCTTCACTCACACTCCCCTCTCTACTCCTTGCTCTCTTGGTTTTCTTAGATTTCTTGCTCGAGATTGGATCATCAAGTGTTCTCTCTATTGTGTTGCTGAAAGTATTGCTACTGGTGGAGAAAGCTCGGTAAGAACTTCATTCGATTTCACTAACCCATCACCGAGTTGCTCTTGTTGTCCCTTGTTGTTGTGCTAGCATGAATTGGGCGGCGAACACTCTCTGGAGGGTGACACACTCACTCTCCCGTTCGCGGGCAAGCGCGAGTTCATCCACCCCCGTCGAGCCGACGCCGAGCCCATCGACGATGGAGTATGAAGAAGAGCAAGAGGAGCAAGCTGAGCCACAAGCCACGGAGAAGGTCGTCAATGACACCCCTTACCTCAGCTTGCAGGGCGCTCGAGAGGAGCAAGCCTACGCTCTCCTAAAGGACCGAGTCTTCGCTCACACCCGAGACTTCGACCCGGCTCTCATGGAGAAAACATGTATGAATCTCGAGTTCGCTTCCATTTGGCATGCTCTTGGTTGGGAGGAGTTTGCGCCGGTTACAGAGCTTGGCTCTCGGCCCCTCACCATCCAGTTTCTTTGCTCTCTTTCCGAGATTTCGGGTGGCGTTCAGTTTCGTCTCTTTGGGACCGATTATCGTGTTTCTTGGAAGGAACTTAGTCGTCTTCTTGGGTTTAGTCCTCGTTGTGCTGTTTCTTTGAAGCGGGCTTGTGAGGGTTTTGTTCGAGACTCTTTCTGGTCAGACATCTCTGGTCTTGTTTACAGTGGCAAGTTTGTACCTCGGTGCAACGATATTGTGCATCCCACTCTCTCAGTGGCACAAGTGGCTCGCCATTACTCTCTTTCCACGAGAGGATGTTCGGCCCGTGCGCAGCGATGAGATGATGCTATTATACGCAGTTGTTAACTAGATCAAGGTCTCTCCCGTTAAAGCTATGATTCGGTAGTGGTTGATAAATTTCAAGATGATAGGTCCTATTGAGTGTACATCTTTGGTGACTCGTATTGCTCTCAGACTCGGGGTTCTTAGCGGGAATTCCGTACCCTTCATCAGGATGCTCCGAGTTCTCATTGATGAGGCATACTTGATCCAAGGGCATATACTCAAGAGGGGCCCAAATGATTCTTTGACTTTCTTCTTTTCGGGCTATGCAAATCAAATCTCGTTACCTAACCCAGGGTTTGGATTGTATAACTCGGAGTCACTAACCATTCCCCTTGTTACACAAGAGGAAAACTGTCGTGCTAGTATTTCGTGCAGTCCACGAGCGGCAAAAGAGCACACATGTAGCAGCAGCAGCAGTCACAACCACCACCACCACCACAGCATCAGCCTCAGCCACAGCCTGCTACACCACCAATGGCAGGAGGGGCCCCTGCAGGGTACATGTTCGGGGTCACCCACGGATATGCGCTGGTTGGGATCAGCCACCACCTACCACCGAAAAGCGAGTGGCACGGCTTGGGCGCGGCGAGGCTCGATGGGCCACACCTGCTAGTTCTAGCTCCAGTGGTCCACCTCCGTCTTCGTCCTTCCGGCGGCACTCCTCAGCCTCTCTCGACGCGATGCTCATTTCGCGCAGTGATGGGAGAGCTCACCGTCAGGTCACGGGATTGGAGGAGATCGAACACCCATGTCGAGTCTACCTCGGTGGCGCGTCGATCTGGTGAGAGGATAGCACCATGCGGCAGGATCGGCGATACATGGAGTCAGCAGAGGGCATACTACGCGAGTCGGGGTTTCTTCTACCCTCCTCCGCAGTGAGCCTGAAGCTAGCTTGGGGGAGGACCCCCATCCTGAGGTAACTTGTATCTTCCTTTGTTTTTAGAATATCTTATAAATGAAAATCCAAAAAAATCTGCAAAAACAAAAAGACCAAAAAATATTTATTTGCTTTCATCATCGTTTGCTTAGTTTGGTTTGATATGCATAGTAAGAATGCTTTGCCTCTATGGTTGAAATGATGAATAGTTGCTCTGTTTATTCTCCTCGTATGTCTTGCTTACAACTTTGTATCCTACCTAAGTTTTGAGTTTGTTGGCTTGTATGTTCAAACCTTAGCTTGAAAGCTGTGGGTAGCAAAAAGCATGATCCTAGCCTAAGTTGTTGTGAGACATGATACGGCAGAATAGAGTGCTATGATCTTGTGCCTAGTGATGCTTGACATCCGGAGTTTTTCTTTCTGAAAAATCAAAACATGTTGAGTTCCTCAATGATGAGAATTTCCTATCCAATGCCATATGAAGATTCTAGCTCTTCGCCTCCACATATGCAGCTTGTTCTCTCATTGAGCTTTGTCAAATTGTTGTGACCCTTGTTAGAACTCATACTCCCCTGATCAAGATCACATACACGTTCATGCTAAACTTCTACACTGGAAGTTAGCATTCATCATTTGTTCCATACTGCCTACGCATTCTTCCACAAATAAAACTCTATGTATCTTTGTATCATTCATCCCTCTCCAAATATCTCCAATAGAGACAAAGGGCTAGCTAAAAAAAGAAGAGAAAAGCATGCTCAAAAGCATGACAAAAATAAAATAAAGAGAGCTAGCCCAAGTCTCGAAAAATTTCAAAAGGAGAAAAAGGGATTGATATGTGCAAGAGAAAGAGTTCCACCATATAGATGGTAATAACTAGTACCTCCGGCTAGTGTCCACCTTACCATCAATCCCTCATTTCCTCATATAAAGCATGGTAATATCTAGCACCCATTTCCGGGCCTAGTATCCACCTTGCCATGCTCATATCCATCACACACATATGCACATCTTGGTTGAGTACTCTGTTGTATGTTTGCCATAAGTTGAGAATACAACATTGTAGCAACTCCTGATCAACCAACCTAAGTCTCTAATGTCTTGCTTCGAGACGAGCAAGAGGTTAGCTTGGGGGAATTTGTTGACGGTTGAAATTCACCACTTTCAACCCTCAATATTCTCACATAAATGGAGGCATATGCATTATTTACTAGCATTTTGGTTTGAATAATGTAGTTCCACTTGTCCTTGGAGATTATTTGCATGTAGGTGATTTACCCCTAAAAAGAGATGGAAACCCACCTTCTATGAAGAAACCATGCCAACTCAGCTGAGGAGGTGGCTGCCACTAAGGGAAACATGGCATTCCACGTCATCGATCCAAGAGAGGCACTCACCGACGAATCAGAGGATGCCACATGGACTTCACATGGATCAAAGGGCCCACCTCGGATACCAAATCAAGCCATGCACCGGGTGGATCGGAGGCCTGTGGCAGCCACCACAGGAAAACCACCGGTGGGGCCACCCTAGAGGGCCCGATCCTAGGATCACCGAATCACCTAGGGGCGCCCATCTCGTCCCTACACATGGCACTCGCTCATTGGTCACTTGCTGCATCCTGGGGTGTTTTGGAGCACTTTGAGCCTCCGAGCAAGCCTGGTCCTTGCCTATAAATAGAAGGGGAGGGGCTCCCATTTCCCACACACCACTCTCTCATTCTCCTCTCACTTTTAGTTTCCAAGGCTAGGGGTAGGCTAGAGTAGCTCTTATTCGTGTTTCAAGTCTTTTTGGAGTCTAGGTAAGAGTTCTCTTTTATCTTTATTTCATTGTATGACTTTGATCTACTTCAATTATTCTATTTCATATAAAGTCATGGTAGATCATATGCTTGATATGTTCTTGAGTTCATCCTCTCATTTAGAGGCTTGTGTTCTTCGTGAACACTACCTTTTGATCCACTTGAAGGGTGATAAACTCCTTCCTTATGTGTTTGTTCATAAGTTAGAGGCTCGTGTTCTTCACGAACATGACCCTTTGATCTTATTGACTAGACATAAGAGAGTTCAGTCTGTTTGTATGTCTAGCCTTAGTTGATCTTGTTAGATGGCATGAGAGTGTTGCATGAGGTCTGTGTTCAAGCTACGGTACTCGGTCTAGTTGACCAGTCTTCTGGTGGCTCTCACCCTGGGTCACAATAGCCCGGGCCGGGTGAAGTCTAGTAGCAACGTAGGCATGGTGCCTGGGTTGTCTGGCTACGACAGTTATGAGCATATCCCCCGTAACGATAGAGGTCGGTCCCCAGGTAGTGACAGCCCTGTTGGATCCTTGAGCAAGCCTCCGCCTGGGTACCGAGGAGTCTAAAGTCTATTTTCGCAGAGTGTGGTCGTCATGGCTAGCTCCCCGTTTGTACCTGAGTGCTGAACCTTATCTCTCTCATGCAATACTCATGTCTATCTCTTGTATCTTCTAGTTTTGTATATTTAGTACATTAGAATCTAGAGCTAACTCGTATGTTCCCCCTAAGCCGTAGTGTGCTAGAGTAGAGGTAGATTTGAGTGTGTGTGTCACACTACCCTTATATCTTTTATCTTACCCCTGTTTTTGAGTGTGTTGTTTCCTATATCTATCTCTTACTTTACATTCAGAGCAAAAGCATTAGTCTAAGATATCCGCCATTGCCTTCCACGGATACGATTCCCTTGGAATATTCTCCTTCCTTGGGGAAATGCTACAATGGTTTATCTGCGCACTTGCGGATTCATTCATGATCGTTTAGATTAACCTTTGGCTAGTCTTGATGTTCACGCTAACCCGACGTCATTAGTTGTGACATTGAGAGGTGCCTACAAGACATTTCTTGGTGTTGTCACTAAGGATGGATCCCAGATCTATTCTTAAGATGACGGCGCTACGAAACGCCAACAGCCATCAATCATATTCCATATCATGTCGTTGCTAGAACTTTTCCCTCCCGCATACTGTCACCACACGAGGGTAATCAACCAACTAGCTAAAACACGCTACCCCAACGTAGCCGCAAGATGTAGACTAATAATCACGAATAGATCTAATCTTACTATGAACATATGAATGCATCACATATGAGAAAGAAAGCATTGAAGTAGACCAAAGTCGAGACAACTAGAATAAAAAGTAGATTGACATCACCATCTTGTGTGTACATACCCCGACGAATGTTGGGGGTGACTCCCGAACTCCACCATGGCGCAACTTCGCAGCGAGGCCATGGTGGCTAGGGGTGGCCTAAGCCATCTCCTAGGTACCTCCGAAGACTCGCGACGGCCGTCAGCTTCCTTCGGTGTATATCCTTCTTTCGGCGGCTCTCTGGTAAATGGATCCCCTCCCTTGGACATCCATGGGGTTGTATTTATGCCCTTGGGGAGCCTTGGGGTGTGCTCCACCTTTCCTTGCACGAAATATTTCTTGGGATAGAAGCGAACTTGGTTTCCATAAAATCAGCCTCGTCCAGATTTTCCTGATTCGAAACCCTTCCTTACCGGCACCATATCTCCCACATCCGTACTCTAAATAATGCAATTTCAGTGTCTAGATTATGTGTCACGAAATTATCTCCAACTTTGGTATTCATTGCTTTCCTTGGAAACGAAGATAAGATCTCCAAAATGGCATCGGAAGATAATTTGTCTGATTTCGGACTTATCTGCGCAGTAGGTATTTCGGGGGCCATATCTCCTAGCTCCTTGACCCGAATTAGGTCTTCCATATGTCCAAATCAAAGCTCTCATCGAGGCCCGCAACTTTGGTATTCAAACTTTTGCCATTAGAGGCCGTTTAAGTCTCTGAATCTGCACCGAAAGATCATGTTGTTCTGGGCTGTGTGAATATCTCTCGGGTTGAGTTGATCTCGTGGGTAAACCTCCAAGTCTCCGGAGTTTTACCACTTCACGCTTCGGTCCATGGGCCATTTGGAGTCATGTTCACTTTGAGTCTTGACTTGTGTCGGGTTTTATGATCTTCTCAGAAAGTGCTCGATGAACTTTATCCGGAAGTCATCATTTAGGCGCTTAAATCCTGCATAAACAACATACTCCAAAAACCACATGCAAGTACGAACTTGTTACATCATTAGTATGCCTAGTGGCGGGTTAGTTATAATTCAAAGCTCAAACCAAAGTATAACAAGTGCTTTTAGTTGACAGAAATCGACCGCCAACACCCGACGAGGGAGCCGACGGCGAGGCAGCCGGCGGGGGTGCTCCGAGGACCACCTACGCATCCTGAAGCAACGACTTCTTGGGTGTCGGAGTAAGCGTGTCGGCCGGGGCGCGGCTGAAACAAAAAAGCTGAAATAGGTTAAACAAGAATACGGAAAGTACGGAACGGCCCGGGCAGCGTGACAGCTAGTCAGGAACAGGAAAGACGGAACTTACCTTGACGAGACGACGCGGGCTGGCTTGGGGGCCGTGGGGGCTGAGCTCGGGGAAGGAGCTGACCTCTTGCCCCCCGCGGGCGGGAAGGAAACCTGAGCGGATGATGAGCTGCCGTCCTTGACAATCTCCGACCGGAGACGGCGTGGGGGAACGTCCTGCCCCCCTCCTTGTGCCCTGAGCGGGGGAGAAGCCCTCGGTGCGGCCCTCTCCTCCCGTGACAAGTGCCCCCTCGGGGAGCGCAACCTCCGGCGTGACGGGTCGCCGGAGGAAGGGAAGGACGAGGAGTCGCGTCCCGACGGCCGACGATGAAGGTCGCTGCGTCGGGAGGGGTCCCTCCTCTCCTCGGAGGCGCGACGGTCGCATGGGGGCGAGCGAGCATGGATTTCGTACTGGCTCCTCCAAGAAGATTTGTACGACGAACGCACCCCGGAGCCCCTGCCTTGTTCCCAGTCAGACTGCGACGTCCGCCGGCTCGAGCTGGCCTCCGCAGCCTTTGGTGGAGGTGGAGGCGCCGCCGCGGTGGACGATGGCACCTTGGGAGACGACTCCATATCGCTCCAGTCCACCTCGGGGTCCTCATCCCCGGTTTGCGCGGGGGCGGCAAGGGATCCTCGTCCAAGGAGACATCCTCGTCTTGAGCCCTCCGGCGCTTCCCGCGAGGTTGTTCCGAGATCGCTTGTCGATCTCTGATTGCTTCCACTCCGCCCGATGATCCACCTGCCTCATCGCCATTGCGGCGATCGTACGGTTCTGCATCGTGTCCTAAGGGAAGGGAGCCCGCGTGGGGAGGGGCAGCGTGGCGCCTAACAAACACAAAATCGAAGCGATGAAACGACACGGCGGGCCGGAAGGAATAAGAGGAGCATTGGCAACAGCTGGGGTGGCGGCACCGATTCGCGCATTCCGCCCACCCGCGTGGATCTCGTCCCCTGAGGGTAGGGGGTCGGTTGTCACCGTCCCCTCGAAGGGAGCCTTGTCGGGGGTCATCTGGTAGATGCAGAGGGCCCGCCGTCGGAGCGGGACGATCCCCTCGCGTGGTAGCTACCAATGACAGCCGTCAAATCCAGTCCGCAGGAGCGGAGCACCTCAAGGGCATTCCAACCGCCTCGGAGGAGCCTCTCCCACTCTGCTTGCTCCGGCCCGAACCTCCACTTCTCCGGTGCTCGGTCAATCCACTAGTCGTCGTACTCCGAGAGCGGATTCTGGGGGTCGTTCTTGAGATAGAACCACTCCCGGTGCCATCCGTTGTTGGAGCTCGTCAGCGAGTCGGGGGTGTAATTGTCTGACCTCCCCTGCTTCACCCAGAGGGTGGCACACCCGATTGTCGCCGGGCACCGGCCGTCCTTCAAGCACACGAACTTGAAGAAGTACCGGAACAAGTGCCAGTGGGCTTCCATGCCCAGGTATCCTTCACACAGCGCCTCGAACGCCGTCATCTGCTGGATCCCGTTGGGGTTGAGATGCTGCAGCCGCAACCCGTATTCGTGAAGCACGGTGCGAATGAACCGCCCGGCGGGGACGGAGAAGCCACGCTCGGGGAAGGCCACGAAGGAGACCACGTGCCCCAACGGAGGCTGGGGAAAGTCCTCGAGCCCGGGAACCTCCCATTCCTTGGCTCTGGTAAGCACCGGCAGCATGCCCATGGCGGCGAGACGGTCGAGCTGCATGTGGGTGGTGGAGGAGCGCACCCAGGACGACATGACGACGGAAGGAAGTGGGGCTCGAGGCTGCTACGGAAGAGAAAGGGGCGCTGGTGCGAGAGATGCGACCGCGAAGAGGAAGAGCGACGGCGGCTGCTGCGAAGAAGGCGAAGAAGAAGAAGAACGAATCCCAACCGGCGGCCTTGGCTTATAAAGGGGCAGGAGCGGTGTGGGCGACAACATTTAATGTCGGGGTCTACGGCCGGGCCGCACGCCCCCACGACGTCGAAACGATGCCCCTCAAAGCGCGCGCCCGAATCGGACAGCGCTGCTGCCGTCAGTCGCAGAGGCCGAATCGAACCGCGAGACCTCCGCCCCCTCACCCCGCCATGACGCGCATTCCCAGCAACACACAACGGGGCAAAACCTCCACGACATTAAAATCTTTAACCCCACGAGCGAGTCTCCAACTCCCCCTTGGACTTGGGGGCTACACCCTGCGTGTGCGCTCACGCGCCCCCACCAGAAAACCGCAACTTACCTCTCCACCACTGCGGTTACTGAACCTGGGAGCGAGTCCTTGACTCCCTCACCAGGCTCGGGGACTACTGCCGAGGGCCTAAGTTAGGGCCCACCACACGACAACTACCAAAAAGGGGAGTACAGTCTACGCTCCGAGTACTTGGCAGCCCATACGACAAGTTCCTCCCTCTCCGAGTACTAAGCGGTTCGCACGACTACATCTCCGTCCCCGACCAGCCCGGGAACCGCACGACTACTTCTCAGTTTTCCGACCTCCGCCACGACTACCCGCTCGCACGACAAGTTTCCACCTCCCGACGCGCCAACTCGATTCGCACGAGCAGTCTCCGCCCCCGAGGGCCAATCTTAACGCCGAAGCAAGCCTCGGGCGGGGCCCACCTCCGACGTGACAAGTCTTTCGCGCACGCCCGCTCCCACAACGCCATGTAAGGCCTTTTTCCCATGCCGAGTCATACTTGCAGGGAACGCCCGGTGTCAGGAGGCGTGAGCGCCCATTGCTTCGTGACACCACGAACGGCACAGCGCACGCCGTCCCATCCTCATAGGAGCTCCACATTTCCCCGGAAAGACACAGTTCCCTGCATTATTCCTCAGGTTTTTCACAATGCACTGCTTCAGCTCACCACCAATCCACCATATATATATCATCATATCGATCATCTCACTCGAACTTGTGGCGCCAACCGCCAACGCGCGCCATCGATGGAATGGATCACATGAAAGTAAAAGCCGGTGTGCATGCATGGCACCGCACCAATGCAAAGGGTGGCTGAGACAGCAAAGCTTCTCTGTATCCCCTTCTTCCTCAAGACTTCTAAAGATATTTTTCCCTACCGCTCTTTAGCTTATCTTGTTTCTTTCATCGCCTTCTTCTTCTTTTCTGCTTTTTGTCACGCAGTGCGTACATATGCAATGCACAGCTCATCCATCAGCACGCATGCAAATTGGCAAAACAGTGTGTTCCCTTCTCGATCAGGCGGAGATAAAATAAAACAAGAATGTCAATAATATCAACACCGTACCGTCCGTCAAAATAACATCAGTTACTTGACGATGAACTGTGTTTCCTTGAGTATGATTGGTTTTGTCTAATTTTTTTTAAGACCGGGTGTGTGTGCTGTGATGTAATCCCTTGTGGCTCTCTTTCTTTTTGTCCTTATGTATTCTGATGATCACCGTCTCTCAATTTCGAGGAACATATATATATGACTGATCTTGTAGGGAACATATCATGTGGAAACCAACCCCTCCGTGCAAACTATGGAAACTTCAATCTGAGCCACACGATGTTGATCCAAAAGAAGGCTCATGGGAGGTGGGAGGGGTGATTTGCAAAAGTGCGTTTGCAAATCATTCCTCCCACCTCTCATGAGTTTTGCACAGCACCCCTCCCACCTTCTATAAGTCTTTCATTGGATCAACATCGTGTGGCTCTGATTGAAGTTTTCATAATTTGCACGGAGAGGTTGGTTTCCACCTGATATGTTCCCGATCTTGTAAGCCTACTTTAGTAATGGAATGAACCATCTTGGCCCCCGACCCCCGTTGATTCTAAAAAAACACCGACCGGCAAGCTAGTGACTGCCTAGAGTAAAACCTGCAGGCTGCAGCGCGGTGTGCGCGGTGTGCCGGTATGTGTACTGCGAGTCTGCGATGTAATCCCTTGCGACTCTCTTTCTTTTTGTCCTTATGTATTCTGATCACCGTCTCTCAATTTCGAGGGAAGTAGGCCTGATCTTGGAAGCCTACTTTATTAATGGAATGAAATGTGTTCAGTTGAACCATCTTGGCCCCCGTTGATTCCTAAAAAAACACCATCCGGCAAGCTAGTGACTGCCTAGAGTAAAACCAGCAGTGCGGTGTGCCGGTGTGCACAATGCAGCTCGATGAGATCGAGCGGGAGTTCAGGCTGTTGGAGAGAGCTAGAGATCAGGAGGAGGTCTACACTACGTACAGGAGAAGCGGGGGGCCCAGCCCGGCCTGATCGATGTGGAGAAAAGGGTCAAGCTTGCGAGGGCTCGGGAATCTGGAAAAGAGAGCTAAAGGTGGCCATCCGATCGCCAGAATCGTGAGAGGCATGACTGCGTCTGTGTCGGCCCCAGCTGACGCCGGCCGGCGATCGCCAGAAAAAAACTACTTATAAGGGGGGTCGCTGCTAAAGGCACCGATCCGCAGCAGCAGCAGCAGCGCAAAGAGGAGCGGAGCAAGCAAGGTGTCTTTGGGCTTTGGCCACAGCACCCACACCCGTGTGCCTGTTCAGGTGATCGATCGCCGCCACTTCGCGGCCGCTCCTGCCGGCCGGCCGCCGCCCTCCTCGCGCGGCCAGAGCTTGATTGATCGCCGGCGCGCGCGGCTGCATCGATCAGCTGATCGCCGTCACCGCCGCCGCCGACATACTCCATAGCTAGCTAGAATAAGGAGGAATGGCGCCGGTGGGGCTCCCGCCGGGGTTCCGGTTCCACCCGACGGACGAGGAGCTGGTGAACTACTACCTGAAGCGCAAGATCCACGGGCTCAAGATCGACCTGGACATCATCCCGGAGGTCGACCTCTACAAGTGCGAGCCATGGGAGCTCGCAGGTACGACGTTGACCTGACTTCTTCTTCTTCTTCGATTCCATTAATTAATTCGATCGATCTCTTGCCGCCGGTGATCGATCATCTGCATCATGCGAATTGCTTGTGATCGACGATATGACGCAGACAAGTCGTTCCTGCCGAGCCGTGACCCGAGTGGTACTTCTTCGGGCCCCGGGACCGCAAGTACCCCAACGGGTTCCGCACCAACCGCGCGACGCGGGCGGGGTACTGGAAGTCCACCGGCAAGGACCGCCGCGTGCTCCACCACGGCGGCCGCCCCATCGGCATGAAGAAGACGCTCGTCTACTACCGGGGGCGCGCGCCGCAGGGGGTGCGCACCGACTGGGTCATGCACGAGTACAGGCTCGACGACAAGGACGCCGAGGACACGCTGCCCATCCAGGTATGTTTATTTCCCTAATTGCTATCTTATGTTATTTTTTATCTTATGTTATTATGTCTAGCTTATTCTACATTTCTGATGTACTACGTATGTATCAGCTGCTAAAGCTCTAGAGCATGCGCTTTTACATATATGCATGTCGCTTATACCTGCGGTATTTTCACTCCGCATGAATACATGATCATGATCATGTGCTACTTGTGCTACTTGTGCTAGGGCTTTAAGAACTCTGCCCCGGCCCTTTTATATATTTCCTTTTGCCCTGACCTTGTGTAGTGACCTGAACAAAGAAAAATTTCTGTGAGGGGTTAAAACTCCTTTTGTGTTGTGTCTGTAGGAGTATACCTCACTACTATATATGTAGTAGAAGCAGTGTGTGCAGTAGACGTTCTTGGTTGCAGCTTTACCTTCTCCACCCCGATCCGATGAGACAAACCTCTAGACTTGCTGACCAGGCACAAAATAAAGGGACAAAAGGACAGTACGTTGTGTATATGTAATTGTGTACCAATCCTCTAATAATCTTCTCTTTATATCCTACTACGAGGATCAGCAGACAATGGTCTGCGTGTGCAGCATTGATCATGTCCATGAGGTATTAAAGGGCAAAGCAAAACAAAGCAGCAAGCCATATGTCGCTCGCCCTCTTCCCGCTCTCATGGCCGAGCAAGTCGGTGTCTCGCGCTTTCCGCTTTATTCCATGCTGAATCCATCATCAGCCCCCTTCCCTTCCCTCGCCGTCTTCTTTCTCTCGCAAATCTCCAGAGCCCTCTCTTTTCTGATATCAAGAGTAGAATAGAACACGCTATACATAATCTATCTACATTAGTAAAGGACAGTGTTGGTTGATTTTCTCTCAAACATTGTTTAGCAAATGTAGCATCATGTGGCACAAACATAATCATGCATCAGTGTAGCACATAAAAAGACATAAATGAAAATATGAAGTGTTGATGAAACTTTCTTCAATTTTGCTTTTCCCTGAGCTCTCGCATTCTCATGATCTCATCAGGACACCTATGCATTATGCCGGGTCTTCAAGAAGAACGCCATCTGCACCGAGGTGGACGACCTGCAAGCGCAGTGCAGCATGGTGCTGCTGGAGGGCGCCTGCCAGCAGCTGCTCACCGCCGCCGGCAGCCAGCAGGAGTACCAGACCCCGTCGCCAGACGTGCCCGTCGCTTCCACGTCCGGTGGCGCCGACGACGACGCGGACAAGGACGAGTCCTGGATGCAGTTCATCTCCGACGACGCCTGGTGCTCCAGCACGGCCGACGGCGGCGGCGCCGAGGAGAGCACCTCCTGTGTGGCCCTCGCCAGCTGAGAACGAGAAGACGCTTCAGCTGAGAAAAATCATCTAATAATGACTATATTTTCTCTTCCCTTTTCTCCGATCGAGATGCTACTGCTGGCCAGCTATTAATAACCACCCCGATATGATCGAGTCTACAAGATGTAAGATCATAGCAATAAGCAGGCATCCTTTGGGTTTTCGGCTTCCCATCCTATTGCTGGGAGTTGTTGAATCGTCCGCCTCAAGGTTGTTGTTGTTGGAGTCCTTCCTTGAGTTGGTTCATAAGGAGGGTTATATTTACCATACCATATATCATATATAGCATATAGGAACAGTCTGCTCCTTGATTTTTCTTTTCTTTTCTTATTTTTGGGTTCATCGAATGTATTGTACTTTTTGAGTGATTTCTTCTCTCTCTTTTCTGTGAAGCCGAGTGGATATAGCTATGCCATTGCATAGTTTTTGTCTTGTGCCTATATGTGAAGTGAAATATACTGCGCAGTATGAATGGACATTGAAGACAATTATTATGACTATTATATACGTACCAGTCCTCCCAAGTTGTGTCAAGCAAGCACGTACTCAAGCTCTAAATCTGGCACCCACTTTGATCATCTTGTGTAATTGCATCTGCAGACTGCCAATAAAGAGCAATGGAAAATGTTCATGTTATCATAAGATGATGATATTCCCGTACATATATTAATTATTGACGAACAGTTTGGAGATTATTTGTCGAAAACATTGGCTCATATTCCATAGCGCATCAAATATCTCACACTGACAAGAAACCAGCTTTCCCTTCAAGCACATATAGCCACAAAGGATACATGGCTTGTTCAAACAACATTATAGTTCTTCTAATTATAAAGGTCTCTATCAATCCGGTAAGCTTGGGTTCAATCGCATGCTTTCAGTTGTTATGCTTTGCTAAGCTGAAACATTTGGGTTCAGAAAGGGTTGAAAGAGTACTATATCCATAAGCAAGATCAGAGGTTAGGTTACCCATATGTTGTTGGCAGTAGCCTTGCTGCAATGTCGATCAGAATCCCTTCCAGGTCAATAAATATGTGCAGAAATGCTCTGAAGCTTCCTTCCTTGAAAATCTTGGACTAAATTGCGCAACATGTCACACCAAATTACTCTATGAGAAATGTTGTGACAACAGATTTACAGTACGCATCTGAAGAATACTTTTCTGTGGATTTTGGCAAAACAATAGCATTGTGTTGTATCAGCTAAAATCTATACAAGCATCATGCAAAAAAGTTGAGCAGTCTACCTTACACATATCTTCGCCGCGTCGTGAAACTTTGTTGCAAGCGTGTTGCCTCTGTGTTCAGACTTCAGAGTGCCCCTTAATGTCAACACAGTACCCTGGCACCACCTTTGAATCTTTCCACCATTTCGGCAGGCATATCAACTGTGAAAGCAATTTGCAAATCTACATTTAGCAGCAAAATTTGCTTTAGACCACATGCAACTGAAAGTGGTGCATATCTTTTCTGTAGAATTGGGTAAGACTAATACTTGCTGACCTCTTCACATGCATGTTATCATTGTAGTGTTGGTGAAGTTAGAAGAAAAGGGCAGTGAGCCACAAAAAGATGAACAGAACAATTTTTTCTCCAACCATGGTCGCAATTCAAATAAAACATCTGTTATATTGATTAAGATTACAGTCGTCATACCTAAATCTTTCATTTAAGAAAAACAGCATCCAGATCATATCTATTATTGAACTTGAGCTTTCCATGGAAGACAATCAAGCTTATGCATTAATTCAAAGACATATATGCTAGACTAAAAAAGTGAATGATGATCCATAGTACTCGAGTACTGCTTTATCAAATCCAAAGCTAAAAGTTTTGTCTGATCTAGATGGGTAAATAGATAGCAATGCAAGCTCATCGACACTGGAAGGCCTCATCATGGCTGCACAGACCTTTCCTTTTTCTTTTTACCTTCCCTAAACTTTCTGTTTTGCAGTGCTGATCCCGATACATAGGGACATGTTACTACAGATCACCCTTACCTTTAGTCCTCTTCTTCCCTCTGACACTTCAGAGGCCAAGCTTCTGAGACACAAAAACAAGCTCAGTGAACAAAAGAGCACACCCTCACGGCGCAAGCGGGCACTGCCGTGACAGATTTCACATCCCAATACAGTCCTACACAATCTACTAGCATGAATATCACAAAAGTGTGTTATCCAGAAAAACAAAATATAAAGTCGGTTTCGTTAAAAGATAAGAAAAGAAGATCCTGCGGTGCTGTAAGACGTCCAGAGCTTGTGTGAGAATCCTGTAAAGGGAAACACGGCTACTTGTAGGGCAGGCTTTGAATCATTTCACGGAGGAGCTAAAGAGCACAGTGGCCGGCAACGTAAGGGAAATACAAAGGCTAAAGACAAAGAGAAAGATCAGCAAGAAAGGAGGCAGCGAGCTGGGAGGCCATGGCGCCGGCTGATCTCCCTCCAGGCTTTAGGTTCCATCCAACTGATGAGGAGCTTGTGAACTATTACCTGAAGAGGAAGGTTCATGGACTCAGCATCGAGCTCGACATAATCCCTGAAGTAGACCTCTACAAATGTGAGCCTTGGGAGCTGGCAGGTAACCTACTATCCAAATTCATTCAGTTGCTCATCCTGAGATCTCATCACTCCTGACTGAAATTGATTTTTTTTTTTGTTTTGGAAGAGAGATCATTCCTGCCTAGCAGAGACTCCGAGTGGTACTTCTTTGGACCAAGGGATAGGAAGTATCCAAATGGATGCCGCACAAACCGTGCAACCCAAGCAGGATACTGGAAATCAACAGGCAAAGATCGGCGAGTCAACTACCAGAACAGACCAATTGGCATGAAGAAGACGCTGGTCTACTACAAGGGTCGAGCTCCTCAGGGGCTCAGGACCAACTGGGTGATGCATGAGTACCGCATCGAGGAAAGCGAATGCGAGAACACCATGGGGATTCAGGTGACTCATCCATCTTCCTATAGACCTATAGTCCTATACATGAATATCAGTTAAACCCTTGTGTGTTGCTTCTGGTGCATTTAGTGATCTCAGTTTGCACTCAATTGCATCAAAAAGTTTAGCCAGTATCCCCAAGACAAAAAGATATTTATTCTATGTATCAATTAATGTTGCAGAAACCATGTCCTTAAATATGCAGAATTTTAAACATATCATGCAAGAAAAACTAACGTTGAAATATATAGAAAAACAAATTCGGGCATTGTTTGCTCGTGGAAGCTACGTTTGTTTATGCATGGAGTGCATGTAAAGTTAGGGCTCTTCTTTCCTTTTCTCCCAGTATCCATCTGTGGTAGCCATAAAGTATTCCTTGCTTCCATGGACCATAGCTACTTTGCAAAGTACAGAAGAAGTTTCTTTCCAGTTGTCTAATTGGGCCATACGTGGTACACTTTTCTGGTGCTCTTGATAAGACAAATTTAACATCCAATTCCTGGATGAGGATGTGAAATGATACAACATGATTGTGCAGTGTGCACAGTTTAGTAGGTGTAGTCATCACCTCATGATGCAGACTTCAGAGCACATATAATCTAGGTCAGTGGCATGTGGATGCTAACCTTAAAGCTTAGACATCCTTCGTTGTGGTCCATTGTTGTGTCGGTGGCTTTACACTTTATTCTCCATGTCCCACTCCTACTTTACTTAACAGTAGAAAACTTAAAGCCAAACTGATAAAATGTCTGATTCCATTTTAGTGTAAATTAGATAGAAGAACACAGGACATTGACAAATCTAAAATTGAATTAGGATGTTAATCTGAAATGTGGATTTGTTTTGTTAGAAAAGGCAACAGTTAACATTTCTATGGATTGAACAATATTTGAACCAAAATTATTCATGACTACATATTTCTGTTCCAAAAGATGTACCAGAGCAAACTACTCACGTTGTAAAAGAGAATTATTTGTATCTGTTCTGACTTCTGAGTTGGCATTTCTATGAATCATACAAGAGGTGAACTAAAATCATTCATCGAATGTAATTTCTAACTCTGTGCACTGTTCTAAGAAAATTCTTGTGTACAATCATGAAGTATCATTCTTCGTAATACTATCTGCAAGCTGTTAATTTCTGGTTGCGCTTGATGCTGAATTTTCGAACACTAGATACTATTTGAACAAACAGGACATGGAATTCAGCAAAAAGTTACCAATAGAATGGTACAGTCCAATCTATATACAAACATTTTAAGTAATAGCATCGTGTTGTCGTATTTGTTCAGTGAAGGCATAGATAGAAAGCTCAAGGAACAACTTACTAGTATTCAATTTTGCATGGCAATAGATCTTCACTACATGGTTGAACTTGAAATCTTCCTTCAGTAGGTTAATTTCTTGTTAATTCTTATTGCTATTTTACAGGATTCCTACGCTCTGTGTCGGGTATTCAAGAAAAATGTGGCATTCGGAGAGCTTCAGAAGCAAAAGCAAAGCGAGTGCAGCTCATCACAAGCTAAAGAAAAACAAGAACAGTTTACGAACGTTGTGGATGCTGGACAGTCAAGTGGTTCACATGAGCATGGTAAAGACAACTCTTGGTTGCAGTTCATATCTGATGATGTGTGGTGCAACAAAACAAAATGACGGAATAGACAAGACGGTTAACTTCATTTAACTAGAAACTTCAATATCAGTTGCACTGACACTTTGTATATGCCTGATAACACCACTTCTCACTTTGGAGTTTGGACAGGATAACCACAAAAGTTTGCACTCTTGACTCTTCATGTAGAGTTGTACTGTAATAGAAAAACATCCTGCTTTGATACTTCAAGGTTCGGTTTTCCTATGTATCTATCATTAAACACAGTCATTTATATAGTGAAAGAAAAGTAAAATGCAAAGGCAGAAATTTAATTTGACAGATATTATTCACATGTTCCTTATATGCAGTAATAAATATCATTTTACAGTAAAGGTCATCGAAGTTGTCAACCCCCTTAGTCAATAACCTAGGATCTGCAATGTTTCAAATTTGCAAATTACTTGCCACTCTGCTTTGATGAAAGTAGCAGAACTCTCGTTGAAGTTCCCGAAAGAAACTATGGCCTAACAGTGGCACCGCAAATTAGAATGCATTCTGGTACACTTCAGAAGAATTAATTGATTTCGAACTGTATAAATTTCAAATTCTGGATTCATAGAAACAGTATGGTATGAGGATGATAGAGAATCAACATGAGATTTACGAGTTCAAAATCAGCACAAGGGTGATGCTTTACCGGCAGCACATAATAATAATAGTATCACTAGCACCACAGCATCAGGCCATCAGTATTCTTGGTCTGCAAAAACTTCAATACCCCAAACTACACATCATTTGCAGAGCGACTCATAGTTTGGGCCTTCCATGGCAGAGTTGCAAATTTAGAATTCGGTTTTAACAGTAAGATCCGGTAACATGAGTACAGGACCCTAGTTTTATTGTACCTTTAGTTCAGTAGCTCGAAACCTAGTTGCTTCTGAATGCATCAATTCCATCAGTTTTCAATCAGTAAGTTGGCACAACTACAGAAGTTGGTCAGGTCTCAGGCTAAGCAAACATAACAAACTGAAAATGATTCCAGAATGCTGGTGCCTAAATCCCAATGATCATGGTTCCTAAGTTCCTAACACAACGTCAATATTTAACTTGTGTTCAACGTGCAGAAATACCTACCTCTAATTCAACTGGCAAACCAGAGATCGTGTGACAACCACAAAAGTGTCGTGTGACCTGAGCCTAACGAAAGCCAGTCACAGGGAACCACCCACAAGAAGACTGATCACTGAAAGGATAGGCAGAACAAAGATGTAAAGGTAGTGGAATCATTACCGGCAGGGAAAATTGGTCTCATAGCATCAAAAGATCACTATATCTGGAAAATACCATCAAAAGATCGTCGCTCTGGAAAATACCATTCAAAGGTTGAAATGTTTGTGACGTCTCCGTGTGAATGGTGTCCACTCCGTCATCTCCTCCCTCCCCATTCCTTTTCACGGCTGAACGCCGCCGGTGCTCGAGGACTAAGAGGAAGAGTTGGTGGGCGGGGGCGCTGGGAAGAAGAGGTGGCGGCGCCGGACGACGCCGGCTGGCCCGCCTCGCCCGGGCCCCTAGTCATGCGCCGACGGCCGGGTGCTGCGGGTGCGCCGGCCCCGACCCTGCGCCGCCTCGCTCCGGCGAGCTAGCGGACCCGCCTCCGTGCCGGCGGCTGGGTCACCGCACCAAGGCGCCTCGCTATAGGTCCAGCCACTGGTGGCCTCGTCGAGATCCGCATCGCACCGTGCCGGATTCGTCGGGGCTCGAGCCACGACGTGCATTGCGCACCCTCCTCGTGCTGCTCCTCGCTGGGTCAGGGTGGTGCTCTCCCGTCGGGGTCACGCTGGTGCCGCGCCGCCGCTTGCTAAGGAGGTGCCGCGAGCGCTGTGGCTGCTCAGTTCAACGGGGCCGCGTTGGGGTCGTGCCACACGCGTTGCTCTTACTTGATTCGTCGGGGCTGAAGCCTGGCCGGTGCCGCACGGCATCGCTGCCGCCGTTGTACAGCACGCCAGGCTCGAGCAGATGCTCAGGCCTCTACCCGTCCGCCGTGCTGCTACTGCTCTACTTGCTTTGCCTGGGATTGAAGGGGGCAGGAGGAGCAGGACCGGTCAGAGCTATGGAAGGAGGAGCGGCAAGGAGCCAAGGACCCGCGGGCGGGCGGCAGCGTTCAGCCGTGGAAAGGAACGGGGACGGATGAGATGTAACGGCGTTGACACCATTCGAACGGAGTCGTCACGGAATGCTATTTTCGGATAACGGTTCAATCTTTCAATGCTATTTTATGGAGTGATGATCTTTTGATAGTATTTTCTGAGTATGATGATTTTTCGATGCTATCAGACCAATTTTTCCTTAACGGCAAAGCAGCCAAGCGCAATCGTACCCGCGGAGGATACTCAGGACAGTGTACAGCAACAACCGAGTAAGGCTGCAACTGCATCCCGGATCTTCGAGCAGAACCACGAAAATGCGAGCGGCAGGGCGCACGCTGCGGCGGTGCGGCCTGCAGCGGACAATCAGGATTAATGGATCTAGGGGTGCTAATAGCGCCAGTGCCGTCGACACAATAGAATGCGTCTCAGGTGTTCGACGAAATTGCTGAACTGAAAGAGGTTGGGTCGTTGGGAGCTCGCACCTGTTTGTGCCCCCAGTTCCTCCCCTCTCGCCTCCGCACATTCCCTATAGTTATTGCCAGGGCTCGTGCTTAAACCGCGCAAATTTGAAGAGCGAAGCGCGGATAAAGCGCAGCGAGAGGTTTTCATCAATTTTACGAGGAGATTTACATACGAATAGTGAATGTTAGTATCAATTTGAATTTCAAGGGGCCTTACGTTTCATACCGTGCATTGAACAATTCGGAACTAATGGCGCCGTCGTGGGCAGCCAGAAAGGGGATTTTCAAATTGATGAACAATTGAGCAGATTAGTCGCACAAATTGAATGTTAGATGTGAAAATTATACTTCAACCAACCGTAGGAGGGGGGGACATAGAAATTAAGGAGAAATTGATTTCCTACATAACCATCCAATCCAGACAAATTTGCTTTCGTACCAGCGGTTCTTACATCCACAAATCCGGCACCGAAAGGACCAAGCAACCAGTTACATCTCCGCTACAGCAACTACCACAAGAACACAGGGAAGGCGACGCAAAGCTACCCATCGATCCGAACCACACAGACAATACACCTAACCTAGCCGCCGAAGCCGTAGAGGGTGCGGCCCTGGCGCTTGAGCGCGTAGACGACGTCCATGGCGGTGACGGTCTTGCGGCGGGCGTGCTCCGTGTAGGTGACGGCGTCGCGGATGACGTTCTCGAGGAAGATCTTGAGCACGCCGCGGGTCTCCTCGTAGATCAGCCCGGAGATGCGCTTCACGCCGCCCCTCCTCGCCAGCCTCCGGATCGCCGGCTTCGTGATCCCCTGGATGTTGTCGCGGAGCACCTTCCGGTGACGCTTCGCGCCGCCCTTGCCGAGCCCCTTGCCGCCCTTGCCCCTGCCCGACATCTCCGCCGCGCTCCCGAAGTGGTGGTGGTGGTTGGGGGGCTCTCGTGTGAAGAGGAGACTAGTGCTGAGGTGGGGGTGGAGCCGTGTGGGTCTGGGTTTTAAAGAGGCGGGGGCTTTGGGGGCAGACTGGAGGACGCGATCCGCGTGATGCGAGCTTTCCGCCGTCGGATGGGGGATGGGTGGCGGAGAGTGGAGGACGTTGGAGTGCGCGGATCGGTGACGTGGCAGGGTGGAGGGCGGGAGGTGTGTTTCTTTTGTGAGGATGTGGCGGGGGCGACGGGTTCCGGAGGGAACCGTGGTTTTCGTGGGTGGATGGCACGTGGGCCCCGGCGTTTTGGACGGCAGGGGTTGCGCGGGGAGTTTCGCGGTTCGCGAAATTTCGGAAGGAGTCGGTGGATGACAGTGGGACCGATATGTCAGGAAACCGTGATGAGATGGGAGCAGAGGCGTACTCCCCTTTTGCTCCTACCGAGTTAGAAGGCGTATTCTTGATGTGCACAAATTGGTCGTGGAGGCGGAAATGCATCAACAATCAAGTCGGGAGGAGACTCAAAGGCCAAATGACAATCTCAAACCCAAAATGTAAAAAATAGATGAGCCTTAGCATGACGTACGGTACAACCAAGTAATTAGAGCAACTCCAGCAAGGGTCTCCAAATTGAGACCTTCAAAACTCATTTGCAGGTCCAACTGCAAAAATTAGAGGTCCAAAATTAGCACCCAACTCCAGTGGGAATATCCATCTCGGTCTCTATTTTTCTGTGGGCTCTATCTGTCATGACTAGCCGCCTCTTCTCCACCGCTGCTCGCCTCGCCATGTCGCCACAGCCGCTGCCACTGCTCGCAGACGCAGCCTGAGACCCGCCTCCCACAATGCCGGCAGCTCCTCGTCGGCCTTCCCACCCGCTGACGGCCTCGCGGTGGCGCCCGCCCGGCCGTGACGAGCCCCCCGCGAGAGACGGCAGACGCGGACGAGGAGAGCAGCGCGTCGCGGCCATGGCGCCGCACATGCCGGCGCCATAGCCTATCTCGCCACGCCGCCGTCGTCCTCCATCTTGGCCAGCCCGCCGCGGACGGAGACGAACGGGACTTAACGGGATCTTGGCGCGATGGCGCGCGCCGCGCTGCGAGGAGAGCGTTAGGCCTCGGCGATGAAGCCATGCGATCACGAGCAGACATCCGGCGCCGGCGCGATGCGATCATGAGGCGGCACGACGACGCGGCGAGAAGACGCAAGTGGACTACCTTGATTCCAAGAGGCGCGGCGATGTCGATCACCCACGGGTCGCCAAGTCAATCGCGCATTGGAGTGGAGCTCGGAGAGGCGCGGCGATGTCGGCCACCCACGCGTTGGGGATTTTGTGGCGGCGAGCGAGGCATCACGACGTGAATGGGTTCGCCGCATTGAGATCCTTCGGCGATAACGACACGCCGCCGGTCCGACGCGACGCAGTAACGTCAACACGCAAGGCGTGATGCGTGGTCAGTCGTGGCGCTGGCGCTCCCGGGCACGACGCGACCATCGTCGTCCTCGCGCTGCACGATGGCCACGTCTGCCGTGCTGCGGCGGACGGTGGCGCGCGCTCCATGAGGCTCAACTCCATCTTGGCGCGCCTGGCGCGCCGCGGCCGCAGACGGCGAGGGCGGAGCGGACGCCGAGCGGAGGAAGCGGCGCGCGGACTCGTCGAGGCCCTCGTTGCGATCCATCAGCGCGCGCATCGTCTCCGTGGGGAACTTCGTCGCCGCTCGGGGTGGCCATGGCGGAGACCACGAGGTCCGGCAGAGAGGAGTCAGGAGAGAGAAGAGGAGAGGCAAAGAAAGAAAGAAAATAATAATAATAATGGTGGGACCCGTGTTTTGGAGGGGGGTGTTTGGAGGGCCTCTAGGAATGGAGGTTGGGAGGGGAAATTTGGAGGGGCATGCAAAATGAAGGCTCATTTGGAGGACCTGCTGGAGTTGATTTTTTGCACCAAACCTCCAAATTTTGGAGTAGAGGCCCATATGGAGGCTCTTGATGGAGTTGCTCTTACTCGTGCAAAAATTCGCATGAGTTCAAAGCCACAACTCCACAGCTAGGGCCAAACACCAAAACCTTGTTGGCTTCGACTTTAGTATAAATTATTTTGAGTGAGATGAAATATTCAAAGGATCAAGCACTCGGGCCATGCCAAGTTTTGGCTTGCCACACTTAGAGCAAGCTTCATAAGCTTTATAGACAAGGTAGATCTGTCTTATTCGATTGGCTGGTGGTTGGTGTCTGGTGATGATTTGTTGTGAAAAAAATATTGCTAGTCGATTGGTGTCAAGTTGTTGGTGCTGATTTGTTGTGAGAAAAATGTACGGATGGTTGATGGTTGGTAAGACAGACGATCAGTAGACCAACCTTGCGTCCATCTCGTAAAGCAAAAAATTTTGTAAAATTTCAAAATTGGGCATGTTCTCTTCACTTGCATTTCACTTCAATTCACTATTCATCTCATCACATCCCTAACATTTTCACCTATCTAAACACGCTCAATCCAAATATTCACTATTCTCCATTATTTCACTCATCATATTTTCACATCTTCTCTCACCTTCACTATGCACTCATCACATCTTCTCTCAAAAAACACTATTTTATCACTATTCATACACACTTTTTACCCTCTTTTCACTCATCCAAACACCTCTAATCCAATTTCTACTATTCTCTCATCACATCTCCACCATTTTTTTTCCAACTAAACACATCTATTTCAATTTCCACTATTCATTACTCCTCTATTCACCTATGTCCTGTTTAGTTCGTTGGAAAATTTTGGAGAAAAATTTTGAGATTCACTTCCAAGGTCTATTAAGAGTATTAAATGTAGACTACTTACAAAACTAACTACACGAATGGTCTGGAAATCGCGAGACGAATCCATTAAGTCTAATTAATCCGTCATTAGAGATTGGTTACTGTAGCACAACGTTGTCTACACTACGTGAAAAACTGACTTTGGTAACGGGCATAGATCGCTATTGGTAACGGCCAAAACGCCTGTTACCGATATAGCGTTACAAATAAGTCCTCATCGGTAGCGGGCAAAAGCCTATTACCAATAATAGAGTATTGGTAACGGGCATCATTAAGGTCCGTTAATAATGTAATATCGGTAACACGAACGATGCTCATCGATAACAAAATAGGTAACGGGCACCATGTTAATGCCCGTTACCAATGTAGAATTAAAAAACAAAAAAATATATTCTATTCTTCTATTTTATACATGCATACACATGAGTCTTACATCCACACACACACTCATGATTTATACATACATATTTTGCATCAACTGAACAGATAGCACTACATCACAGCATTTCATCTAGATGAACTAGATATCATGACCTGAAATACCTCAATGCTTCAATTGGTTTTCCCCTCGAGACTTGGAATGTCTCTGTCCTGTGAATAAGGAACTAAAAAGGAAGATGTATTAGTAAGTGTCTATTTTGTTCAGATAAGAGCACTACAGCTGGAGATTGCCTAAACAAAGAGCATTTGAAATGGAACTTTTCAACCATATACTTAACTGAACTGTTATGCATTTGAACCAAGCAAATTATATTCAGAAACACATTTAGCCAAAATTAGTTTGATTGCAGACAAGATATTTAGATGCATATCCTAAAGTTTGAATGAACATGTAAGCATCAATATCTATATATTTCAGAGCAAACAAGCTTACACATCTAAGGTAAACCTTGTTCTAGAAAATAATATAAATGAAGTTAGAATTTAATGAAGAAATAAGGAACATGTCAGTCACACCATGTGGAAATATCTTCAGTCCATTATATCATCATTTTAAGAAAACTACCACACACTGAACTGACACAAAACTAATTCAGAAAGACAACCCATGCTTGCACAACATCAATCCATCTTAAATAAAAGTGAATTCTCAACGGGCATTCTGCAAACCTATTTATTTGACAACCAAATCGAACATGACTAAAGCTAAGCACATCATCAGATTTCAGACACGAAACGAAAAGGAAACATCTGTTAAGAATGCCTTGTCAGACATCTGTTAAGAGCAATGCTGAAAAAGAAACTAAAAAACATAAGTAGTGTAATGTCCAGTCCACATAGATATATCTGCACCTATTTTCTTGTCATGTAAGAAATAGGTTGACACTATTTGGATCATGTAACAAGTGTTGGATCATAATATGAACTGCAACATAAAGAAAGATCCATACATCAATTTGATGGCCACTTCAATGAACATGTATGAAAGGGCTCGAAGGGGAAGGAAGGACACAAAATTGATTAAGTTTCATTCAGGATTAAACATCCGGTGTACAAAATAAAGAATTAAACATCTTATGTCCAAAATAAACTAGAAGCACATTCAATCGAAACTTGCAATTTTATCTTACTGAAGTAAACAAGCAATGAACTTCTCTTGCTTCTACACACCCTCACCAACAAAAATATGGATGCAACAAGATAAGATAGTACATCACTAGAAAGATTTTTGAGGAGATAGGAGGAGGGGTTAATACTTACTATACCACAACAACAATGAAGCTAGTCAACCAATGATCGATGGAAGGTTGGGGAGGAACACGAGATCTGAAACCCTACACAATCAAAGAACACAAATCAAGTGAGGATCTACACATTTGGGATGATACAGTTAGCGAATCGATGAAATTTTAACAAAATCTAGGGTTAGATAGACAAGAACTCGAGAAGGGGGATTACTTACCTTGCAGCACAGATTCGATAAGAAATCTCCACTGCAAACCAAAGAACTGTGGGATTACTTGCTCGAGGGTGAAGAGGAAATGAGAGAAGACAAATTAGAGAGGAGAGGAATAGAGTTTTTGGTTCCGTACCCCCTTGCAAACCCAAAGATGCTATGGACGAGGACGATGGGCGGCAACGAGCTGTCGAGCATGATGGGCCGGCGCCCCTGCGCTCGTCGCGCTCCCAGCAGCGGCGACGTCGACGAGCTCCCGGCCCTCGCAACGGGCACTGCCTCACGGGAGCTCGCTCGCCTTGGGCTGCCCATCACGCCAAGACGCTCCTCCTCACCGCCGCTGAAGAGGCTAAGCAAGGCGGCAGATCTGGGCTTGGCAGAGGCGATGGCGCCGACGCCCTGCAGCGTGGAGGACGGCCCCAGATCCGGCAGGGAGGCAGCCGGGAGGGAGGCGCGGTCAAGGCGGGAAGCCGCCTTGCCGAGGAGGAGGGGTGACCGAGGCGATGGGCGGAGCTTGAGGGAATCCACGCGTGGGTGGGGGAGAGGGACGAGGGGACGCGAGGATGGGGGAGACGGAGTGGACTACGAGGGCGGATAGGGTGGGCGGCGACGCGATGATGGTGGATTGGCTCGATTGAAATGAAAATTCGGGTCCGGGAATCAACATTTGTAACAGGCATTTGATTGCCCATTACCAATAAGGTGGGCTGAGATCCCCAGGTTTGATGGGTAACGGGACGTAGTCTCATTGGTAACGGGCTTCAATAAGGTCTGTTACCTTTACAATTTATTGTAACGGGCCTTATGAGTCCGTTACTAATGTCGCGTACCTATTTGAAGTTTTCACGTAGTGCTAATCATGTCATAATTAGGCTCGTTAGATTCGTCTCGAAAATTAAGGTAAGGGTTATGAAATGGGTTTTGTCATTAATTCACATTTAATACTCTTAATTAATGCTCGGAGATTGATTTTTTTTTGAGATTACATGCTCACAACACGCACGCACGCACACTCACCCCTATGAATACACATACGCAAACCCTACCCCTATGAGCACCTCCAAGGATCGAGCACCGGCAGATCCGAGATTCTCAAGTCACCATCGGCGCCTCGTCGTTGGGAACGTCGCTTACACTTAATGCATACGAAAATCCGGAATAAATCCAGGAAAAGGTGCGAGCACCAGGATTTGAACTCTGGTGGGTAGCGTCCCACTGGACCGTCCTACCATTGGACTACAAGCCCATTCGCATGCTCGGAGATTGATGTGACGAGTAGTTGGTAAAACTTTTAAGAACTAAACGAGACCGGGCTCTTAGAATGTGTAAACCTAACATCAGCCCATCTTATCACTTCGTCGAAGGGTGCTCCACCACCAACTGCGACTTTCCCAAGCTCACCATCAATGAAGAGGTCCCACAAATCGACAAGCTATTCACCTAGCGATCACGTAATGCGTGAATCACTTGACATCACCGATCGCGACAAGCCGACAAGCTTCTTCCCTTCCTCTTTTCTCTTTCATCGGATTTAGCTGAGTTGTTTTGGCTCAAGCTGAGATTATTGTTACACCTGGCCTGAAATCAAATCCGCTATTTTCTTGATTTTTTGTGTTTGAACATTCTTAGCTCTGACTAAACGGCCTTCTTTCTTGTCAATGTAGTCAAGATGTTCATGAGCTAGCTGCCTAGCTCACATAATCATGTCATACATACATATGTAGTCGCAATACAGCTATAAAATTTTCATTAACTTGTCCAGGGGCGGAGCCAAAGGGGGCGGGCAGGGCCTGGCCCCCTTATGCCTCCATAACACCATAGGTAGTATGTAGTAGTCTTCTAATTATTTTGTTAGTTACCTCGATTAGTCTATATGTGGATCAACTCACAATCATAATAGGGCAACATTTCTAATTGTTCCACACGCACTCGCCTTGTGTGCCGAGTCAGATATCAAAGCCAACAAAAAAACGTCATTTGCTGCTGCTCCAAGTTTGCATCCTACTACGATAGCCTACAATACGCCAACAATTAAGCTTTATATCCAATTGTTCATTTGCAACTGGGAGGCTAGGGCAATAGAAACTTAACAAAAACTGATAATTATTTTGTTATGAGTTTAGATTAAAGAGTAAATTGTGCCTATCATACAACAACTTGTCAGGTGGGTCAGTGGGTGCAAAACAACTTGTCAGATGGGTGCAAATAACATGGTAGTTGTTTCCTTTTTCTCAAATTGCATGACCATTTTTTCCAATCTTCGAGCTATAGCTGATTGTGTTAGCTAAGATGAAGATGATAACAACCATTAGGATATAAGTCGGTTGTTTTTTGCTGAAAATCCCAATGTAAAAATAATCAAGCTACCGAGTCAGTGGAAATGCAAGCTCGAAAATTAGAATAAAATGCATACACACCATCACATACTCTCTTTGTCCTTTAATAAACGTCATTCGGTAAGCGTGTTTGTGAGGCAAATACGAATTTCTTGAGATGCTTATTTAGAGACGAGGAGTACCAACAAGCTAGAATTAATATAAAAGTGACTTTTTTTTTGTTTTTCCACTTGGTATCTCGACCCCTCTATGCTCAAATCCTGGCTACACCCCTGAACGTGTCCATATCCACGACTAATTGACTATGACAATGGTATAAACCAAGATGCTTGAACATGAAAAATATAGCTTCTCTTTTTCTCATCACTTCTAGTCCATAATAACTTCATCCATAGAGTTTTGTCGTAGATAATTATTACAAAGCATACATAGAAATAACAATTATATTACACTGCATTTGTTTTCCTTTTGTACTAATTGATCGTAAAATAAGTCACAAGCAAGGATTGGAAACATGAAAGCTTAATAAATTGCTCGATCTAATAACATAGCAAATACATATTCCCTATGTCATATACACATAAGTAGACCCCCTATGCATTTATTAAATAAATTCATATGTGCTAGGCATGGATAGAGCATGATTATGTAGAGCATCAAAGAAGTAGACAAGCAATGGGTAGATTTACATTGTAGTAATATACATAAGCAATCTCATGAATTGCATGGGCTTTTTTTTTGCAGCACTTATATATGATAAAAATACACATATAATTAGATTAACAGTATCAAGGAAATATTGTCATTGCAAATGAATCCACATTGTACAACATCATCTCTAGCCACATTTTTTAGCAACCTCATAGCCACACCAATTGCGATATTTGTGAGCTCTGTTTTTATACATCTGACAATTTTATTCGTTGGTTATTACAGAAATTGTTCATCTCATTTAAGAAAATGATCAATTTCCACTAGAAAACTATAAAATCATGATTCATTGTCTACAAGTGTTAAAAGATTATCCAAAAAGAAAATTTTTCCATGCCAACTTTGTTATGCACGAGTTGTGTAATTCTAAGCTTTCTTAACTTGTCTCTTATGTGTGGGTCCCGGGTACAATAGGTCTCAATTAATTATGTCACAGAGATGAAGTTAGAGCAAATTGGAGAAAATTGGACTTGCCCTGCGGGGGCATAGTTAGAGTTGATCCATTAGGGTACAAATATTGTGAAAATTTAGACATAAATAATCACTATTATTTTACATTTTTCAAAAGTGCATCCATTCCCTGTTCGCTTAAAATAGCTTCGCCCTTCCAAGGATCCGAGTCGCATCGTGTTGATTATCCTCAATAATTGTTCAGGGCCAGCAGTCCAGCACGTATAGGACCATGGCTACCAGCCTGCCTACCACTACCGCAAATCAAAGACTCAAACCCCGCGAGGGAATAAAGGTACACTGAAAATTAGATTTCATCTGTCCATTTCCACAGCAACACGTACGTACATGCAATGAATAGATTTGCAAAGATAACACACCATCATCAGCCGCCAAAATAAATCAGGAAACCATTTTGGATCCTGCACCAAGCCAACCATGAAATGCGACGTTTCTTTCGTGGAGGATCTTTCTCCTGCACTTTGTTATCGCGTAGGAGTAGCTGAATGCACCAAGGAATATGGAATATTATGTACCTTTCGTTTCCGAGAATATACGAACACTGTACCTGTTTTGAGCTGCACCACAAAAACCCCCAGATGCAGCCTGGCGTTAAAAGGTGAAGCTTTTGGTGATCCTGACGTGCATGCAACTTGTCCCATACCATCCAAACGAGACCGGCCCATGCTCGAGTTGCTGCCGTCGTGCTTGTGTAGAAGCAAAGGCCATAGCCCATGCTCTCAGCGATGTTGTGATGCCCTGCACACTTTGCCCATCTCTTCCGTGCTGCCAGCACGTTTCGTTTACTTGACACATTTGATCTAGACAACATTTTGCCACGAGGTAACGCAAAGTGCTCAGAGAAATTTCAAAATGATGGACAAGGAAAACGACGTGCTGCGATCACATTAATTAGCGACATGATCTGCTCGGCAGCTTGTGTGAGTGGCCCTGGCCGTCGAGGCACCACCGAAAGGCCTCACCGTCACCACCTCGCCTCATCGTCGTCACCGCCGGCTTCGGACGTGTTGGTTCAGCTGGGTGTAGGAGGAGGCAGGAGGAGCTCCGAGGCAGGAGCCGCCGCCGCCGGCTGGTCAGCGGTCTGTCAGGGTCAGAGCGCTGGTGAATCGGAGCAGGGCACTGTGCAGGGCGAGCGCGTGGAGCTGGAGATCCCCGACCCCGAGCGCTCGGCCGCCGGCTGATGGTGATGGCGCAGGTGAGTCTGCTTGGCTGAAGGGCTTTTCTCATCAGTCTGTTGCAGTGGCCAAATGGCCATGTCAGTCTCGATCACGATCAGGTATGAATAATAGCACGCACAGGTGCGAGTGATCGATCGAAACTGCACCAAATTTGGGAAAGAAATGGTTGAGCCGTCTTGCGGTACTGGTACCCATCTTCTTGCAGTTGCAGCGACAAAACATTGCTTCTACACCACTCTTTTTTCCTTCTAAAAATGAACATGTTACATGTGCACCACTATCTGCAGGCACCGACACACACGAGATTCAATAAAAATTAGTAGATTTGAATGGAACATCAGTTTGGTGAGACAGGCGCTTTTGGGCAACCGCTGTGCAATAATTAAGTTTATAAGCGCACGTTGACACCCAATCATACCATGATGCATGGCTGGAGGTCTGAAACCGGTCGTTAGCCGGACGATTCGTAAGATCAGTAGTACACACGGAAACGTGGCCGCAAGATGACAGGTAGCTTTTCTTTGGGTTAATTGCATCTCTTCTGGTGTTTATGTTTGCAAATCGTGTACTACTCGTCACACAGGATTTATCAGACCACGGCGCGTCGGCGCCCACGGTAATTTCAGTTAACTGAATCCAATTTCACTTGCACGTCTCATTGACAACCATTGCGTAGCTTTCCACCTCCATTCTGAAAAAGAAGACGTGGCATAATCACGATGGTTAAGCTGCCGAAAGAGACTGCTACTAGTTTAATCACGCAGCCTAATGACACGCTGTCCTCTGGCTCGGCCAGCTCAGCGCCGCGGTTCGCTTCCCGATCCCGACGCCGACGGAGCACGCAGCACCCGCCGGCCGCCGCGCCAATCGGGAAAGCGGGCACCTAACGGCCGGTTCCTTCGCCTCGCGCCACGCGGCGGACGCCGTCACCACGCGCGCGGACGGGGGGTATCCGGCACCCCCGCCGCACATTCCGTCACGGCGCCTGACGGAATTCGCGGGGTGGCTATAGAGAAAACCGCCGCGCTCCTTCTGTTTCAGTGATCCGCTCCCTCCCTCGAACACACGACACACACACTCCCCCTCGCCCGCCCGCACTCCTCCGCTCGTCTGACATCTCCTCCCGTCCTTTCCTTTCGAAAGCCTCCGAGGCCCCGACGATGGCCGCCGCCACCGCGCCGTCGGTCGACGACAAGCTCGCGAAGCTTCGCGGCGACGTCGAGAAGCTCGACCAGATCAGGCGAGTCTCCCTGCCCTCACTCACTTCCCCTCTGCACTGGATCTCTCTCGCCTGCCGATCGCTTCGCCTCTTCATTTTTCTGCTGATTTCTGAGCGTGCGCGTTTTGTTCCCTTCCTGTGCAGCGAGAACGAGAAGACCGGGTTCATCAGCCTCGTCTCACGCTACCTCACGTCAGTAGATCCCGCACTTCTTCTCTGTACGAGTGCTCCGTGAGCACCGGCTCGTCGTCAGTTGTGTGAGGGAGTTTTATGTGTGCTTGTGCCGTTTTGCAGTGGGGAGGCGGATCAGATCGAGTGGAGCAAGATCCAGACCCCGACCGATGAGGTGGTGGTGCCGTATGATACCCTCGCGCCGCCTCCCGAAGGTACGATCGCCTGTTCCGATTTGTTCCTACTAGTTCAATTTGGTCTGGTGGTTGTGGGTGGATCCGATCGGGGATGTTTCAGTGGCTGCGCGGACACTGATTGGATCGTGTTGCCCTGTCGCAGATCTCGAGGAGACGAAGAAGCTGCTGGACAAGCTCGTTGTGCTCAAGCTTAATGGAGGGCTCGGGACGACCATGGGCTGCACTGGTCCCAAGTGAGTACTCCACCTCTGTCCTCTCCACTGATTTTGTTCAGCTGAATTCTACCAGCTGTCATATGTGTGGATCGTGTATATAGCCTTGTGGGAGGCAAGTGTTGAACTATCAAGTAGGCTAGAGCTGTATTACTATTTGATTTGCTTGTAAATGTGTGGATCATGCCTTTGTTTGTTAGATTCGTGTGCTGAGCAAAACTGCAAACTAGAGGCTGATCTTCCTGCACACGATTTTTGGTAGAGCACTAATAATATTATATATGATATTTTAGCTGTCTGCTTCTGGGTTATTTTACTCTTGGTCGTTAGTTTCCTGGTCGTTATTTTTATAGTTGCGCTGTGGGTTTACTAAATCTTGGTCTTCCTAATAGCATGCAAGTGATTAAACAAATCACATATGGGTTGTTCTTTTGATCTCTTGTTCAAATGACACCTGTAATGTATCATTGGTAGTATGACCTGTTTCTATGTATGCTGTTTTTTTTATGGGCTTAGTAGTGGAGCTCTCAATGTATGTGATCTGGAAGGATGTTGCAAATGGAATATTTTAGCTGTCACTTTCATGTGCTCACGCTGTTGCCCCTTCACTGCATCGTGGGCCTATTGGTTTAGGCATGCTTCCATGCTTCAAAATGAGTTGATGTCGAATGGGGACACAGCTTGTTGTTTCATTTAGTTCAGTAATTTGCTTATCTTCCAGTGGTAACATGTGCTGCGGTTGCCTGTTTTACTTTCTTATGTAGTGTTTTGAATGCCTATTGTGGTACCTTAACATCATGACACATCTAAAATCTATTTGTTGGCGAGTTAGGTGTCTTAAAGCTTCATGGTATAACATTGTTTGTTGATCTAGATCTAGTGCTAGAAGTCTTGGTTATGTTCACTTAATCTAGTGAGACATCTTTGTATTTGTATTAGCTGCACCTGGTCACCAATGCTCTGTATTATTTAACAGCTTTGTTGTTTATACTGCTATAAATGATCCTTGAGATGTTATGGCCCTTGCTTCATCTTTGAGATGCTATCTCCTGAAGCAATTAGCACAACTAAGATTTCCTTTGCTTTGCAGATCTGTCATTGAGGTCCGCAATGGTTTCACATTCCTTGACCTTATTGTGATTCAAATTGAGGTACTATTTAGTTAACCTGAATATTTCCTTTACTGACTGAATGTGGCAGTACTGGATCGTGCCTTATAAGTTTCCTGTCTCTGCAGTCTCTGAACAAGAAGTATGGATGCAATGTCCCTTCTGATGAACTCTTTCAACACTCATGATGACACAGAAGGTTCCACCTTCCCTTTGCTTTTGCCTTCATAAGTTTGATGACTTGTTAGCACTTGTACTGACATGCTTGCCACTTACCTTTTCTTTTTATCTTTTCTGAAGATTGTTGAGAAGTACTCCAACTCCGACATTGAAATTCACACTTTCAATCAGGTTCACAGCCTGTTTTTGCTATACTTCAACTTTACTTATTTTAATTATGTGGCATTATCTGCATGACAAGCAGTGTCAGCTGATAGATTTGCATTCTCTTCTACAGAGCCAGTATCCTCGCATTGTTGCGAAGACTTCTCACCACTTCCAAGCAAAGGGAATGCTGGGAAGGATGGCTGGTTAGTTTCTTTCTTTAGGTTGTTAGGAAGTTACAATATTCTTCCATCAACGTTTCCCAATGAAATCCCACCATGCTTCATGAATAGTTTAGCTGAAGGCTTTTAGTTATAGTTTGGACCATACACCATTTATAGTTTATGTGCCTAGCAATGCCCTCATCTGATCGTTGTAGTTTTTATGTGAAGGTATCCTCCAGGCCATGGTGATGTCTTCCCCTCTTTGAGCAACAGCGGGAAACTTGACCACTTGTTGGCTCAGGTAAGCGAAATGTGTTATTATTGTCTCGGTAGTTGTTAAGCATAAGTGATTCAAAAAAGTGTTCTGCAGCCTATAGTTTCCAGAATATTATTCTTATTAGGTTTTTACTTCTTTTATATATAAATTGTGTAACTTTAAATGATTTTAAATTGTTGTAGTCTTTTGCATATGAAGGGTTTACTATTTCTTGAAAATAAAATATGTTCTATTCAATGTAACTATAACTATTGTCATGCTTTATTCATAAACCATAGTTTACTGATAAGGCCCTTAAATTCTTTCTACGTAAAGAAGGTTTGCTTGTTTCTCTCAAAATAATAGCAGTCTTGTTTGAGGGCAATTTGATATTTGAGGTTGTTTCTCTTTTGCTCCCTAAGAAATAGAAACTGAAACAACCACACAGCTTCTACAACCTTTTTTAGGGACTAATAAATGGAACTGAAATAGCATGTGGGAGCTTTGACTGAACATCTGTCTTGTTTCTAATTATGTTGCCGTTGCTAATCCATTTCCCAATCCTGTCCCAGGGCAAGGAGTATGTCTTCGTGGCAAACTCAGACAACTTGGGTGCTATTGTTGACATGAGTATCCACATAAGATGATCAAACATCGCACAGTTTCTTTATTGATTTATTAATTTCTTGATACTGCCATGTGCTTTGAATTGAAAATTTGTATCCTTAATTAGTATAGAAATCCTAAACCATCTGATCAACAACCAGAACGAGTACTGCATGGAGGTATGCCAGAATTGCCTGTTTGTACTGCTTTTGGGATCGTGCAACATAAAACTTAACAACTGTATTTATTTCAGGTTACTCCAAAGACTCTGGCTGATGTTAAAGGTGGTACCCTCATCTCTTATGAAGGAAGAGTTCAGGTACATTTCTTGTTTGTTGCTCGACTTGTTAATTTCATGGCACACTGCTGGTTTCTTGTAACAGTTCTTGCTGGTTTTAATATCAAGAGAAGCTTTGTGCCATAGCTAGCACTTGGGAGTTACATTTTTTATATTGAAACAGATCATCATGCTTGTTTTCTGTTCATTCTACTAAAATAAGTTAATGCTGATTCTTTCTATAATATTTATGCAGCTTTTGGAGATTGCCCAAGTACCTGATGCGCATGTATGTTATTGTTTCCACATAACTTAAGTTCCATATTCCATAACATGTCTGTCATTTCATCAGCTTTGTGTAGTAAGACCTAACACAATATTTTCTACTTCTCTTGTATTTCTCTGTCCAGGTGGATGAATTCAAATCAATTGAGAAGTTTAAGATATTCAACACTAACAACTTGTAAGAAACCTGACTTATCTGTGATTGATTAAGATAAAACCTATCTCTAACAGTTGTTGGCAACAGGTGGGTGAACCTTAAAGCTATCAAGAGACTTGTAGAAGCTGATGCACTTAAGATGGAAATTATTCCAAATCCCAAGGTATTTCACCTGGCTGATTTTTTGTATGCTCTCAAATGTAGCATTTATATTGCAGTGCACCAATCAGATTCTTTGTTGAGTGCTATTATGTTGAGTTCTACTAAGAATTTGGCAAATCACAGGAAGTTGATGGTGTGAAAGTTCTTCAACTTGAAACTGCAGCTGGGGCAGCTATTCGGGTATGCAAACAGCTCCTCCCATGTGATGTTTCAATCCTCAATTTTTGTTCATTTTCCTTGAATACGAGCTAATGCTTTTGCTACCTTCACCAGTTCTTTGACAAAGCGATTGGAATTAATGTTCCCCGCTCAAGGTTCCTCCCAGTGAAGGCTACATCTGATTTGTTGCTTGTGCAGGTATTTCTTAATGCATCACAATGTTTGGTTAATTTAGTATCACAATAATCTTGTTGATAACCTCATTTTTGTTTCTGCAGTCTGATCTTTACACCTTGGTTGATGGCTTTGTCATCCGCAACCCTGCCAGAACGAATCCAGCTAACCCTTCCATTACTCTTGGACCTGAGTTCAAGAAGGTAAAGCAGTTTGTCTCCCAAGATTATGAAAAAAGTCTTTGACAATAGCAATGGAGAATACTCCTGTTGATCCATCATAAAGTAGTGGATGACCAGTACTGATGAAACCAACCAGTGATATCCGCCATTCCTTTCAACTGGAGTGAAACCATTGGATAGCAAGCACTGATGAATTTTTTTTTTCCCTCTGATAATTTGTAGGTTGCCAATTTCCTTGCTCGGTTCAAGTCCATCCCCAGCATTGTCGAGCTTGACAGCTTGAAGGTTTCTGGTGACGTCTGGTTTGGCTCTGGAATTACACTCAAGGTAAACTTGTTATTGGATGTCTTTTTCCTTCTCCTTGGATTGCGATCTGTGGTGCTTAGTTACACTGTAACCTGTAACTGGACGTGACGATAACTGTCTGTCAGTTACAACCTTGTATCTGCTCATTTCCACTCCATACCCGCCCCCCTTTCTTGAGTAGCAGCATTTGGGTTACTGAATAGTGCCTGATCCCTATTGCCGGAATGCCGGTGCTATCTGCAGGGCGAGGTGAACATCACTGCCCCGTCCGGAGAGAAGTTGGAGATTCCAGATGGAGCTGTGCTTGACAACAAGGTATGACTTATGAGTTATGAGTCACCCCATCTCATCGATCTGAAATCCCCAGCCGCAGCAGCGCAGTGTGTTTTGTTATGTGGTGTGACACTGATGCATTGGTTTCTCCTCTGCTGCAGAACGTCAGTGGCCCTAAGGATCTTTGAGAGATGCTTACTGTTGTCGCCAGTTTTTTCCGAGGACATGTCACAGGAGCCGCACCCCTAATCACCCCCTGCTGAGCTTTTATCTTCTGTAATTGTTATGTGCATTCCCGCTGTGAGGGTCTTGTGAGCCCGCTACAGAATAATTGTAATCATCTTTGGTGCCTGTGTACTTCTGTTTTTAGCGCGCCAAGGGACGAATATTTTGCTGAAAATGATGCTACCGTAGCTTTACCTATGCAGCAGAAGTGCCGCGTGTGATGCTCTTCAGAGAAGTCCCTCGTTTCCACTATGCTGGCAGATGCCATGCCCCCGGCTCTGTTCTTGAAAGGGTCGGAAATGGCCATACTCAGAGTCCCGAGGTGATACATCAACCGGGAAGCGAAGCAATGTTGGTGTTCCGTCCGTGTGCTGGTCCTGAGTAGGCCACGGACCTCCGCAACTACCAGTCGACTTTCGGATTTGCTTATCCACTTTTCAGGACCAGACTTCGATTAAACCTACCTCGGTGGATTAGCCGGGGAGATATGTCGCAAGCCTGGACTCTGGCTTCCATTTTGCAGTTTGTTGCATATTGACGCGGGACTGGGACAAGCACATCCTTCGGGAATCGGCTGTGCTTCTGAAAACCGTAGTACTTCTACCGGTTATAGAGACGAGAAGCAGAACTTCGGCAAAACAGTGGACCACGCTACGCTTGAGCTTGGAATAAAATTCGATACATTGCACGTTTTGTAACTGCAGAAATGAAGTGCAGGGAAAAAAAGAATTCGCAGAAGGCAGAACACAGTTGCCACGAAATTACAACACCCAGACGCTAACGCAGCGTCTCAGCCATGGCCCATGGGATAATTCAGTCTTGCACCCCGAGAATTACCCGCACTATGACATAATTCTTGGTGCTCCCTTACGAAATCTCCTAATATATGGCCACAGCAAACCTGACGAAATCGAAGCATATACAGTTCCAACCTTTGACCACCTACTTGAGATCTATTCCAATCTGCTGCTAAGACGCCAAACACAGCTGTAATGGAGGTTGCATCGGTAGTCAATGTCTTCGCTGTGTTGCCTTTCGCCCGTTGTAGCGACAAACATTCTCAGCAATCAATAAAGGTTTAGACCCTCTCAACCTCACACAGCTATATGGTTATCGATATCGAAACTCCGAAGATCTGAAGGGCTGGCTCCTAACCTGCAAATGGAGTTGCACGAAACAAGTTATGATATGAATACAACCAAGATGCAAGAGTACACTACATTTGAATATGCTGAAATATTGTACATTTAATCATATGGTATATGATCACATCTGAGTGAATGAAGGCTACAACTTAATTCACAATATGTAATTACATTACTAGAATATTTTTAGTTAAAGTTCCATAGGTGAGTGATGTGGGCAGAATTGCAGTATGACATCAACAGATCATATAGGAAACTAGAGCACGATTCTTGAGTTCAGCAGACATCCCAAGTTGTGAAAGGCATCAGAGTTATGAACCACAGCAGTGATCAATTGTTACCCAAAAGTGAAGATGTACCTTTTGTTGATGGTGCAATAGTGAAATTTAATGCTTCCAGACTTTATATCTTCAGAATACTGCAGCAAATAGTAGACAAGTTTAAAGTTTTTGATGTTAAACCTATAAATGGCAAGAGCAAATGTTGAGCAGGCTGGGAGAACAGGGTTGGGAAATACCATCCTTAAGGTGACAATGATCGAAGAAAATGCTAGAGAATCAAATGGTATATCATCCAGAGAAAAAAGTGCACATTCTAGAGACTCCGGTCCAGGTGAAAAGTTGGGGGTCTTCAATCTTGCTCGGAAAATAATGTAACTCTACTGCATCTCATCGTAATACACAAGAAGAAATCAACTTAGTAGTGTACAGAGTAAAGCATAACTTTCTGGCTTATGCTGGTTTTCACTCACTTGGCCAATCAGTGGAATATCCAACTGAGCAAAAGGTGAGACTATCTCTACATCTGCACATGCTTCTTCCAATGTTTCTCTAGAGGCTCCTTCTGCAGCAGACTCCCCCACCTCCAAATAACCAGCAGGAAGAGTCCTGGTAATGTGACCTTGATTAAAATGGAGGACAGCAGTAGAATGATTGCTGTGTCCAACACTAAACAAGAATTTTTTCAAAGCGCACAAGACTAAGAAAACAAATGACAGAAAGAACTTCAGGCAGTAAAGATGGGTACTGCATTAAAAGATAAGAAAAGAAGAACTCTATCAGTTAGGGGGGTTGTGAAAACAGAAAAGAGCCATCCCTAGGTCCAAACCTGAAGAACAAAACAAAAACAATGTAATAAAAACCTATATTGTTATATGGAGTTGATATTCTATACAGTAGATGCAAAGAGTTTTGGTTAATGCGTTCTGCAAATCTGCATCTGTTGCATATACTTAAAAAAATGTTGCATGAGAATATGAAAACATAGTACCACTATGCCATTAACTTTTATTAGCGCAGAGTAAATCACAACAAATAATTAAAGGGGAAATGTCGAAGGGAACTTACCAAAGGCCATAAGCCGGTTCAATCTTTCTTCTGCAAAGGAGAACCTTATTATCATGCTCCACAAGGCAACCAACAACCTATCCAGATGATACAGATTATCAGTGTCAGGAAATAACAGTCAAACCATGTTACACTTATACAACATACTTTTATTGCTAGTTACATTCCCTTGGAAGAAATATCAAATAAACATATGAATAAAATGGAGCAGTTCTGTTCCTTAGAAGCAAGCAATTCAATGTCTTGAATATAAAGTCTAACCAAAATGCACATGCATCGGTTTCAATTTCATTTATTTGTTCAGCACATACCATTTTTGGGTTTTCATAGTGAACTCTTCCACAAGAAGAGCAAACAGCCCTCATCTTCTCATCTCCATCAGGTATGGCCAATTTTGTCGGGCTTCCACAAGCAGGGCAAAACTGTATCTTCGACTTGTGCACCTGCAGAAGGAATGGTCACTGAAATTAGACCTTTATCCAACATCTTGTTTTCACGACAACAGGCTAAATCAGTATATGCCTCAGAAAATAAACATTGCAGAGACATATTGCCATGCTGGGCAGGCAACACAACGTGACGATTGCTATTGATCACTTAACACTTAGCATTCAGACTAATGCATATTTAACCCTATGCAGTTCAGGGGAGCTGATACAGAACTCTGCTGTGGTCTGAATGCCAAAACATAGACAGAGTAGATCACTGCAGGCTTGCAGCACAAAGCATGCTACGATTTTACTAAGAGCACGCCCGCAGTTTCGGGCTGCACGGGAAGTCCATCCCATTTGGGCATTTGGCAATTGGCACCGTCACTGGATAGAGTCAACGCCCCCCAACTGATTCAGCAATCACGAATCTCAGGTATTACTGCTACGATTAGCCCGCCTGATTGCTGATTGCAGCACAGTAGAGTGACAGCAACACGAGGGGGGAGCAAGGCTCACCACGGCAGTCGGCGTCGACGGGGCGGGGGAGCTGGCGTTGGAGCCGGATGAGGCCGCCATGCGGATCGGCGGCGGCGGGTGGGTCGGGGAGCGCGCGAACGGGGACGGGAGCGCGTCGCGGCGGAGGAGCAGGCGGGTGCGCGGGGAGGACAGGCGCGCGGCGCGGTGGAGGAGCGGGTGGGATCTGAGGAGGGGGAGGAGCATGGTGGTGGTGGGTGCGGCTCGGCTTTAGTAGCGGGAGCGCGCGGGCGGGGGGTTGGTGGCGCGGTAGGGTGTGGGGAGGCGAGGGCAGTGGCGACTCGGGGAGGCCGGCGGTGGGGAAGGGGGGTGAGGTCGGCCGCCCAACACGTTCCGCCGCGGGATTGGTCGACGAGCGGTTTATTGGGGTGGGGACGGTTGGGGAGAAAGATTAGTTGAGCTGGCGTGTCAGGTTTATCCCTCCTCATTCGTCGAACTTGAACCTTCCATTAATCTATACCATAAGGAGCGAAGATAATTGAAAATTTTTCTCACCTAAATCGGACTCGTCTTACCCCTCACGTCGGACCCACCCGTCATATGTTTTTGAAAGTGGATAGAGTGGAAGGACTATGAAGTACCAAAAATCATGCATTTGGAGGCATTTTTTAAAACGAAATTTTTTCTCACCACGCATACCGCCTATACCCATAGCGGGCCCACACTTCTTTTCCCCTCAGTGGCCACGGACCCACACTTCTTTCCCCCTCGGCAACGCGCCTGTCGCCCACCGCCCATCCACCATCCTCCACCGCCCATCCTCCTCACCCCTCCCGCATCCTCCTCTGCTCGGTGGTGCGGCGAGGTAGGCGGCCCTCCTCCTCCTATCCGCGGCAGCGAGGTAGGGCACTCCTCCCGCCGCCGTGACGACCATCCGCGTGGCGGTACGGCCTCGTCGCGCGGATCCGGCTTCCGGACGGGGTCTCGGCCTCGACGGCGGCTATTGGCGTGGGCGGCGAGCTCGATTGCGATCTTCTTCGCGTTCTTGCCCGTCCTCCCCGTCCGCACCATGCCGCGGTCGAAGCGGCAACACGCTGCCCCGACGGTGTATTCTGGGCCGGCGTTGCGGCCGCGGGGTTGTGCGTTCAATGTTGTGGTATTTGCGTCCTCGGTGACGGTAGGGTGGTAGGCGGGAGGTTCCGCGCCCGTGGGACGATGCGGACGGTGGCACACTGAGACATCATCCCGTGTCGGTGAAACGAAATCCAAATCTAAATCTAAATTCTTTGCGTGGCCGACACCATTGATCTCGAGAGATCTTTTCCCCTTGCGAACTTCTTGTCGGCATATGCGAACTCTCTCTATGGCCGGCGGGGCGCCTACCCATTATGAATGGCGATGTTTACTGCTGCTGCCCCTTCCTTGCGGTATTCCGTCTTGCTTTCGATTGAACCCGCCCAATTAGTGGATCTTTCTTGTGCACAAAATTCATTGTTGTATCTATCGGTGCGGAAAGTAGTCCCGACGGAACTAGTAAGAGCCGAGATCTATCTCTCGATGGTCGGTGCTAAGCAACTAGTGACACGGGGTTTATCCCTGGTTCGTCCACTGGTGTGCTCGAGGCACTATATTGCGTCCGTGGTGCTTGCAGAGAGCTACAAGCGGGCGGGAGAGGAGAGGCCGGGCCTCCAGTCCATGAGGTTTTGATTGAGGCGAGTGCCAATATCGTGGTGAAAGGCGAAAGCGTGTGGGTGGGTGCGTCCGTCCCCTCATGTTGTGGACCGCCTCCTTTATAGGCCAAGGAGGAGGCGGTTATAGCCGCATCGCTGTTCTAGCTACGTGTGATGGCATGGCGGAAGAACGGAGTGGACGGGCCGCCGTCTGGCGAATCTTGCTCTCGGCGGAGCGCGGGCGTCATGGCGTGCCGCCTGTGAGCGGCTTGAGGGTGGCGGCGAGGAGCTTCCCGTGTGGTCGCCGTCAGACGACTCGAGGTGTGGGCTGACGGAGGTCGAGGCACACCGCGTGGCGGTGTCTTGTCGCCCGCACTCCCACAGCGTGGATGGCGCCGCAGTGCGGGATGGCGTCGTGATGGCGGGATGGCCGCGCAGACCGACGGTGACGGAGGTGACGCGCTCACCGGGTCCGGACGCCATGGCGTGGCCCCGGCAAGCGGGCGCGTCCGCCCCTTTTCGAGGGTTCCGCCGCCTCTCGAGGTGCGCGCTGGTCGCAGACGAGAGTGGGTGGCGCAGTTGTCACGGAGCCGACACCGCCCTACCGCATGCTGGGGATGGCCTCACCGGAGAGTTGGCGTAGGGGAATATGATTCCCGCGTGTCGAGGGACGCACGGCGTGGATTCGCTTTGACCCGGCGCTGTAAGTGTCGGAACATTAAACGCCTCGCTTGGGAGTAGGTACGGGGCGGCGAGCCCGTGAGAGCCTCGAGCGAGGCGGAGTCTCACCCGAGGGGGCGACCGGCCCTCGAGCGAGGCGGAGTCCCACCCGAGGGGGCGACCGGCCCTCGAGCGAGGCGGAGACTTGTTAGCGCGGCTGCCGCCCTCGAGCGGCGGAGTTTCACCGGGTGGCCGGGCCGACCGCTCGTGGGCCACTACCAGGTGCGTGGGCCCACTACCGGGCCGTGACTATCTTGAGCGTGTTTTAGGTTTGTGAATTCGTTTGTGTTTTGTTTTTTTGCGAAAGTAAATGGGTTCCCCCCGGTTTTTTAGGGGACCCTTATGGCTGTCCCCGACAAGAGCCCTCGAGCATCCGCGTGTATCCGTTAGGATCCCGCAGATGTCGACGCTTGGCTCGATGGGACCTTGCTATTCCGTGGGCACGCTAGCGGACCCGCGGGTCTAGCCCCCGAAGCCTTGTAGGAGTGTGCGTACTCCTTCAAGGTTTTTTCGCAGCGTCGTCGTTGTGCGAGGTGTTTATTTCAGCCGGCGGTGTTTCCCGGCCTCGGTGCCGTACACATGTGTCGACGTTCACGTGCGTTCGTGCATATCCGTGAGGTGTAGCCACGCGTCGAGCCCCGAGCCCGGGCCCGTTCGAGGCGATCGGGCGGGCTCTCCGACTTGTTTGTATGCCCCTTCGCCGTCTCTCCGCGGGACAGAGGGGTGAGGTGTCCACAACTCCCATCGAGCGGGTCGCAGTGCGGGTTCCTCGTTATCGGGTGATTCAAGTGGGACGCCCATGCCCGTGCTCGATAAGGGTTGGCTCGTGGTGCGGAGACTCATCCATGAAAGCGCCACGTGGGTTTGCTAGGCGGGGCTCGGTCCTTCGATTGGGACCGAGGCGGAAGCTCTCCTGGGATCCCTCGACTAGCTGCCCTCGTTGGCCTTGAACACGAACTATGGGCGCCCGAGCTTGCGAGCTGGTCGGGCTCGAATCGCGCGCTCGGTCATCCCCGACTAACTGAGGCGCTGCTTGAACCCTTCGAGGGTCGCTTCAACCTCTCGATTAGTAGGGTTTTGCGGGTGGCACTAAAATGCCCCTGCCTTGGCTTGATCTGATGGAGCTCTGGGGTCGAGCCGACCCTTGAGCCATCGATCGAAATCCCGCCGAGGGGCATCTGCGGCGCCTACCGACGCGGTTTGGGACCGCTGATCAAGAAATCCCCGCCGAGGGGCATCTGCGCGCCTATTGGGACCGTGATCAAGATCCGCCGAGGGGCATCTGCGGCGCCCACCCTCGGCGGGCAGATCTTGGAACCGCGATCAAAACACGTTCGAGGCTCGGCCCTCGAGTTCGCTGGGCGGTCTCTGCCTTTTTAGATCGGGGCATCGATCGCAGGGTCGGTCCTCGAGCTCTTGGCTCTAGTCTCGTGAGTGGGTCATCCTTGCTCGGAAGGAAACCCATTTAATGGGCGCATCGTGGCGCCGATCGTGCGGGCGCGCGCTTTTCAGCGCCGCGATCGTCGTGGGCGACGTGGGCGGACGACGCCGCGCCGGTTATTGTGTCGTAGTGATAGCGCGCGCGACCGTTTATTGTGGCCGGCGTCGGCAAGGGCGCCGCGCGTGTCGCGCGTGCGGAGTTTTGGGTGTTGCTCCTAGATTCTATAAATCGCGGGAGGTAGGGGCGAGGTCCCTTGCCATTCGCATCCAGCCCGCACGCACTGCCTTCCTCTCGGCTGCGCCGCCCGGATCTGCCGCGTTCTTGCGCCTGCCGCCACCCTTGCTTCTCGCCTCGTCCTCCATGGCCCCTCCGGCTCGAGTGGTGGAGCCTTTCCCGTGGCCCCGGTCGACGGTGACACCGGCGCTTAGCGGACCCGCGTCTAGCCCCGAGCATCCGCAGGATTCGTGGGTTCGCGGCCGAGCCACCCCGAGCCGATCAAGAATCCTCAAAATCGAGGGCACTGTGGCGCCCGCTTTCACCGAGCGGGTCTCGAGGCCACTAGTCGCAATCGCACCCTTCGAGGTTCTTGAGCCACAGGCTCGGGCGCGCGAGTCACGCTTGCCGGTAAAGGGGCCGGGCGTTAAATGCCTGATCGTGGCTTGATCGTGTATCGCGGGCGCGCCTTTTCGAGCGTCGGCCATGCGGCGTGAGTAGTGGCGGCGTGGGGGCGGGCGTGGCGAACCGCCACGGCTCTTGACTTTCTTGGCCGTAATAATCGCGCATGCGCCGGCGGCGTTTGATGCGATGGGCCCGCTCGTTAGTGGCGAATCGGCCGCTGCGATTAATCGGCGGCGCGTGGTTTGAGGCGTGGCTCCCGGATCTATAAATCCAAGGAGAGGGGCGGAAGCTCCTTACCTCGTTGATAGCGCCGCCGCCCTTTGCTCCTTGCCGCTTCTCGTGTCGCCGCTTTCGTTTTCGCCCGTAGCTAACCCCGTCTTACGTCTTGCTTTGGATCCGGCTGCCGTGGAGCGCTCGGCGTGTGGCGAGGCTGCGCCTGGCGAGCTCGTGAACAGCTGACCGGTGGCGCCCGAAACGTGGAGAGGGCAGCCCGGCGTGGATCGTTCGCCGGTGATGGATCGGGAGCCCAACCGCGTCGTGCGGCTCGTCGTCGGACTTCATCGGCACCATGGCGGCGGCTTAGCCGCGCGTGGCTCGCTTCATCGTGAGCGTACCACCACTACGGGGTGGGCGCTGCCCGCTAGCGATTTTCGCGGCCACCGCGTCGGCGTCTGCGAGATTCTGGGATCCGGTGAACTAGGATCTCTGGGTCCCACCTCTTCCAGCGGGCTGCACCGCTTCGCTACGCGAGAACGCGGTCTTGGCAAGGCGGTCTTGGCCGGCGCTGTCGATCTCGTTGCGGGATTCGGCAGGAGTTATACATCCTGCAGCGATGACATCCAACAACGGAATGGGAGGCGGGGTGGTTCTACCTCATAGCAGCGGCCGGCCTCCCTACCGGCAAGGTCTTTGAAGGAGAAGGCCGACTCACGGCACCCAGCGTGTCTCCCTCCTCGCACAGGCGTGGTTGGATTCGCTCTAACCGCGTTGAAGAACTGGCGGGCCGGGTTGAGGCGGCCGGTCCTTGCGAACCTCCACCACGTGGATCGTCCCCCTCATGGAGAGGGCTCCGTATTCACGAGATGGCGGGCGGCCAACCCTACATCGTTGGCGCTCGCGGTTCTGAATAAGCATCTCGCTCGGGAATCTGCAGCGGCTACGAGGCGAGCGCCATCAAGCCTCAGGCCGGCGGCAGCAGCGGCGACCTGCACGGTGCGTTCATTATGCTCCCGACGCCCGGCGGTGGTAGGCCTTCCTCCTTTCTCGTTCCTTGCAACACACCATCATGGTTTTGTGATCGCTTTTTAGCGAGAGTGTGGCCGTGGGCGCCTCGCGGTCAAACCGCCCGCCTCGAGCGGCGGTTGCCCGCGCCCGTATGTGGAGGCGAGGCGGGCGGGCCGAGAAGAGAATCCGGCGGGAGGCCGGGCAGCGGGGCGAGGAGTACGGTGCGCGGCGGCGAGACTCTCTTCCCGGCGACTCCGGAGAACTTCGTCGTCGGGAGAGGAGGAAGAAGAGGAGGCGATGGGCGGGCCCCGCGAAGTGGAATCCTCGCCCCCTCACCAAAACATGAGCGAGGAAGCGGCGCCCGTGGTGGCGCGCAGCGCCGCCGCCGGCGATCCGTGGAAGAAGCGGCCGCGTCGCGAAGCGCCGTCGCCGCAGCGGCGTCTGGGGCGCTGCGGCCGCGGCGGCAGGCGCCGCAGCGGCGCTGCCGAACCCTCGAGGAAGAGGCGAGGCTTCTCCACCTTGAGTGATCCCTCCTCGAGCGTTCGGTTTGAGTCTGGAGCTCGATTTTTGTCTCCGTGTTCGCGGTGGCGCCGGCCGTCCCGCCCTCGCGCCCGCTAAAGCGCTCGGTCGGACAGCGTCCGTACCTGGCGGCGCTCGTCGAGGCGCCACGCAGGCGGCGGCGCGCGATGAGGCGATCCACCAGCCTTGGCGGCGTGGCCGGAACCCGCGGCGGCGGCGGCAGCCGTGGCGGCGGCTCTGGCAGGCAACCGCCGCGCCCGGCGGATCGACCTCTGCACTGTCCGTGGCGGGTGGTCGAGCGGCCGTGGTGAAGATCCCCGGCGCCGCCGCCGCTGGATGGGGCCAATGGGAGAAGCGGCAGCGCGCCCGAGCATCGGCGGGGTGTTAGTGATCTTGGAGGATGGCTGCGTGATACGCGGCCCGGGGCATGTGGCGAGCCTCGTCGTCTCGTCAAGCCCTCACAGCCCCGATGGCACCGTGGCGCGTGCGGGCGGGAGGCGGGAGCAAGCAGTAGCGCCGCCGCCCTACTGCGAGGCCCGAGCGGGCGGTGGCAATAGTTCGCGACCCGCGGCGCCTCGCTCAACAACGCCTTGGGCGAGACTGCGGATCCCGCGGGGTCTGCGTGGCGGATTTTCAGTCTGGCGTCCTTTTTGTTGGATTTTGGGTTTCTTCCCCTCGTCTCTCCGCGTTAGCGCTTTTCCGACTCAAATTCTCTCTTGCCTTGTCTGCCGGTGTGAGGTGGAGGGTCGAGCCGGGAGAAATACGGCCACCTCGGCCGGGTGAGCTCCGGCGCACGTGCGGGACCAATCTGACGCTCTTGGCGCCTTGTCGAGGCCTGCGGACCGACAGGTGGTGGGAGTGCACCTCAGGCGGTGCGGGCGAGCTCCACAGGCGGGGCGCGAAAGACGCCTGCGTCGTGAAGGTGCGGGCGCGCTCTGGAGGCGGGGCAGGCGCGAAGGCGCGAGGGCCGCGGCCGCGATGCGGGACCGTGGCGGCGAGTGGGAGGCGGAGGTGGCCTCGATTCGCGCCCGGCTCGAGCAGGACCGTGCAACCCTCGAGGAGCACGGTCTTGTGGCAGGCCGAGAAAGGCCAGGAGGCGGCGGTGAGGACCGGCTGGCGGACAAGGCCGCCTCCCTCGCCTGGCGGAGGGAGGCTTGGCGGGAGGCGGGGCCAGCACGTGGGCCTTCGGCTCAGTGAGCGAACCGCCCTGCTTGAGGCTCGGGCCGCCCTCGAAACACAGCGCTGGCGAGAGAGGCCAGGCCTCCCCCGGCGAGGCGCGCCGCACTCGGAGCGCGAGCAACCCCTCAAGCAGCGGGCGAAGAAGTCTCGCGGCTCGGCGGGGAGGCTGAACCGGCTCGGCGTCTCCACGAGATCTGCGCCCGGTCGTGGAGCGAGGAAGCTACGGTCCTTAGCCTGCGGCGGAGGCCGAGGTCTTCGGAGAAGAAAGCAGGTCGAAGGTGAGTCGCCTCTCTTCGCATTTGCTTGTTGATTTGGTTTGCTTGGGATCCGCTCCCAATTTTTGTTTTTCGTTCATGGTTTTCAGGCCTGCGGAACGCTCTTGGGAACTCGACGACCCAGGCAGTCCCTCCGCACGGCCTACAATTCCTCACAACAGAGCCGGAGGAGGCTGCGGGCCGCCGCCTCGAGGCGTGCCGGGGTTGAGGAGGGCGGCGGTGGGAGCTCGATGGCGAGTCGCCTCCGCGCCCTCGGCAGGCACGTTACCCAGCGCGTGCGCCGTGCCCTTCACCTGGGAGTTCAGAAAGCTCTTGGCGTGGTGGCCTCCCACTACCAGGTCGACCTCGAGGCCGTTTCCAGACTCGTCGTTCCGTCGGCGTCGGCGCGAGGTGGCGATGAACCGTCGCGGATCGCTCGGCTGCTCCTACGCCGACATCCTCGCCGAGGACTTCATGGACTTCCTCTTCCCGGACGCTCCCCCGGCTGGCGGCCCCCAAGCCTGAAGACCATTGGGCGTTTGTGCCCTTTATGTTTTGATGTTAGAATTCGAGCTGCGTTGTAATAAACATTTCTGTTTAAAACACTTTGATGTTTGTAAGTTGAAAACTCGTTGTTTATTTTGGCAATTGTGTTGTTCTGCCTCCCCGCTTTCTTAGGCGAACCTTGGCTGGGAAGGTTTTCGTTCGCACGAGTAGCTTATAGGCAAAGTGGCGAGGGGAAGGGTCGTATCTGGAGGCGTGGGCTATCCCGACTCGGCGCTTCTCGCCCTTTGGCCACTCGCGTCCGCGTGAGTCCACCAAAGTTTGGGTCGAGGCATACTTAGCACATTTGCGGCGAATTTTGCGAAAAAAATGAGACCATTTTTGGGGGCGCCCCATGTGGCCAGAGATTCGGTTTCGAGGGAAAACCGAGTCGCCCTAAGCTTTATTAATTTGATGGAAATTACGAGCTGGGGTGTTGGGTATGTAAATAACAAGAAAAACTTGGAAATCCTTTCTAAGGGTAGAAGCGGCGTCATGTTGGATGTTTCAAGCATTGGTGAGTTCCTCGCCGTCCTCGTTGGCCAGCTTGTAGGTGCCGGGCTTGAGCACTTTGACAACGACGTAGGGTCCCTCCCATGGGGGCGATAGCTTGTGGCGGCCTCGATTGTCTTGGCGCAGCCTTAGGACTAGGTCCCCTTCAAGTCTCGGCGTCGTATCTTCGAACTGGTGCCGCCGCCGCCGATGATGCGCCTCGCGGTGCAGGTTCTGCGCCTCGGGCGTTGAAGGAGCGGGCATGGCCCGCAGCAGCGTCGCAGCTGCGATGAGCTTCTGGCTCGCTCGCGGGGGCGTGTTCGGGTTGTTGACGTCGAAGTCGGCGTTGATGCGGTCGCGGGCGCTGCTTCAGTTCGCCAGCGGAAGCCTCTCCGGCGATGGTGGCACGAAGCAGTCGTACCGCGCGGTACTCCTCCGCAAGCTTAGCCTCGAGCTCGCGCGCTTGAGCCAGTTGCGCATTGATGTCTGCGCCTTGCGCCGGCGAGGTGGGTGGTGCGCTCGGCCCCGGGTTCTGCGGTACGCTAGCTCCCGGGTCCCGGGGGGCTTCTCCGTCACGCCCACGGCGTTCGCGTCGGCTTGGTCGTCGATGACCACCACGAAGCACTCACATGCGGGGTCGTAGCTCCCGACGCTGGAGTCGTCGGAGTAGCCGAACCAGTAGTCCGCGGCGTCGAGGAACCACTGGAACATCACCGGGTCCGGCACGCCGGAGAAGTCCCACTCCGCGTACCCATGCGAAGTGGCGGGTGGTAGCTCGCTGGCGGAGCCGTGGTAGGACTCGTCATGGGTGGTGGCGATGAGGTTCCTGACCGCCAGGAGGTGGTGGCCGGGAAGATCCTCATACGCCGCCACGTCGGTGCTGGCGGACGAGGCGTACGCCGTCGCGGCGCGCGCATCCCGTGGGGAACCGTGGTTCGAACTGCGTGCTCCCGTGGGTGCGGTTGCGCTCGGTGACGGCGTGTCGCGTTGTGAGGCGACATGCGCGGCCCGACATCGTTCCATCCGCGCTTTGTCGAGAGCGGCGCGGGCGTCGTCGCGTCCGCGGTCTGAAGGCCGCGGCGTCCGCTGCGGGCTGGGCGTCGGCGCCAGCGGGCGTGACGGGGACCGGCCCTGGCCCGGTCGATCGCCATGGGTGGAGCTCGTCACGGTTGGTGATGCGCATGAGGTAGCGTTCCGTAGCACGAAGTTCGGGCTCCCAAACCGGATTCGAATCCTGGGAGGGATCCGAGCTGCCCATGGAGTACCCTCTGGGACTGTACGGTGCGGATCACCATCGAGATGGTCAGGTGGAAAGCCGATCTTCAGGCGTCCCCTACTCGGGCGCCAAGCCGGTCGGAAAGTAGTCTCGACAGTAACTAGTAAGAGCGCTGAGATCTATCTCTCGATGGTCGGTGCTACGCAACTAATGACACGGGGTTTATCCTGGTTCCGGCCGGGGCCGTACGTCCAGCAGTGGTGTGCTCGAGGCACTATATTGCGTTGCACCGTGGTGCTTGCGAGAGGAGCTATAAGCGGGCGGAGAGGAGGCCGGGCCTCCAGGTCCCTGAGGTTTTGATTGAGGCGAGTGCCAATATCGTGGTGAAGACAAAAAGCGTGTGGGTCAGTGCTCTCCGTCGTCCCCTGCGGCGGGGACCCTCCTTTTATAGGCAAGGAGGAGGCGGTACAGCGTGCCGCCTGCTTCTAGCTACGTGTGATGGCATGGCGGACAGCGCAACGGAGTGGACGGCCGTCCTGGCGAATCTTGCTCCTGGCGGAGCGTCATGGCGTGCCCTGTATCCGTCCAGGAGCGGCTTCGAGGGTGGCGGCGTAGGAGCTTCCCGTCGTGGTCGCCGTCCGCAGACTCGAGGTGTGTGGCCGACGGAGGTCGTAAGGGGCATGGCCGCGGGCGTGGCGTGTCTTGTCGCCCGCACTCCCACAGCGTCGTGGATGGCGCTGCAGTGCGGATGGCGCGTCGTGATGGCGGGGATGGCGCGCAGACCGGAGAGTGGTGACGCCTCAGCGTCCGACGTCATGGCGTGGCCCCGGCGGAGGCAGCGTCCGTCCCTTTTCGAGGGTTCCGCCGTCCTCTTTCGAGGTGCGGCGCGTTGGCCGTCTGAGAGTGGGTGGCGCGATGTCACGGGACACCGCCTGCCGCCGCATGGTGGGGATGGCCTCACCGAGTTGGCGAGCAGCGCGAATATGATTCCGGGCGTGTCGGAGGGACGCACGGTGGATTCGTCTTTGACCCGGCGCTGCAAGTGTCGAACATTAAACGCTCCCTGGGGAGCGAGGCGGTGCACGGGCGGCGAGCTGAGAGCCTCGAGCGAGGCGGAGTCTCACCCGAGGGGGCGACCGGCCCTCGAGCGAGGCGGAGTCCCACCCGAGGCGCCCCGAGCGAGTGGGCGAGTCCCACCCAGGCGGCCCGCCTCGAGCGGCGGAGACTTGTTAATCTTGAGCGTGTTTTAGGTTTGTGAATTCGTTTGTGTTTTGTTTTTTTGCGAAAGTAAATGGGTTCCCCCCGGTTTGTTAGGGGACCCTTATGGCCGTCCCCGACAGTATCTGCATGGATTTTGATTGGATGCACAAAATGTGCCTACTCAGATTAGGATTTTTATATGTGGCCCAAAATACGAATGCAAAATGAAGGTTTTGGAGTTTTTATTGCAAAAATGTGGTGGTGTTGAATGTGGAGTAATCTTACCATGTCGTACGCACATATAATTGCAGCTTACTGATGAAATTCAAGGGATTATAACAAAGTTTTGCCTGTTAAAGTATGCATCTACTCCTCTGTCCGGGAATGTATGCAAGTTTCCCCTTTCTCACGGAAACCAAGGAACAAGTAAAAAGACACATTCCCCCCTGGTGAAGATTAGATGCGGATGGAGAAAACTGGAAGCCAGTGCCGCTCCAGAAGTTTTTGGTGTCGCGGCGTGGGGAAAAGGATGCCAAAATCTTTTTTCGATTTCTTTTTTTTTTCGCAAGTGATTTCTTTAATAAATGGTGGGTCCCACACCTGCATGTTGTCCCCTGAAGTTGCATGCTTTCATGGACAAAATTTGAACGCTACAATTGTGTTTATTCCCGGACGGAGGGAGTAGCTCATTGTAACTCAAATCGCAGTCTTGTTCACGAAATAGGTAAACTGAAGCAGACTGGTGTCCATCAAATTGATTTCCATTTTAATTAGTTAAAATATTATAGTATAGATTTCGAGGACACAAAACAACGGATACTTTTAGCAAGAGACTATTGTCATGTATAAGTAGAGTAAGCAATATTTTCTATTCTTGTAATAAGGAAATCATTGTGTTATGTTCTTGTCTCCTTTAGTACCAGGACACTGGCTCCATACATCAATTCTGTTGCAACATTGGTCCGGTCCAAATGATGCAAGGTAATATTTTCGACAAACATATGGAGATGTATTAGAAGCATAAGGAATGTTAGTTTTATGCACTATATATTGATAAGAATGTTTAATTTTCTTACCGTGTGTACTGCATACCCTAAACCAATGGCTCATTGTACTGTGCATAAAATTTGAACTGGTTATTAGGTACACTGCAACTGGTTGGTCATGACTCAATTCTAGAACATTCGGATTGTATTTTTGTCTCCTCAAATTCAAAGTTACAATTTGTGGGTATAAATGGGATTTTGAGAAATTCCAGACCATTCTCTACGTGTTGCTTGCAAGTTCATTACATGAGTAGAGAGCGGCTAGCACGAGTAGGCCAGGGTTTAGAGGGCTGCTGGGAAATCAAGTTGGCAATGAATCTCTATCTTCTGAATTGATTTCACCAATTAGAGGTGAAATTGTTGACATTTCAAATGGTGGAGTGCAAGAGTTATGAATGAGGACTGAATTTAGGATTATCCGATTATAATGGTCATCAAAGACCACGGTTTCTTTTTTATGCACCTGCAACGGGTAGACATTTAAAGGTTGCTAAGCCATTATGCAAAGAATATAATGTGTTGGTGACTTTATACATTTGGATATATGTTTTATTTATTCCTTTTGTATTCCACCACATTTCAATAAGTTATTTTAACACGTGTGTGTCTATATGTCAATCGTTGCATTTGCATACTCACGGAGCTGTATGTAGGCTTAGGAATCGACTTGATCTTATACCGACTAAGCTCATTTCATTGATATGCTGATGTTCTGAATAAGCAGAGTATTTTCTAACCTTGTCACATTTGCATGTAGCAATCTTTAATTCATTTTGATGTTGACAACAGTTTGTTATAGCATCCTCATGGGTGCCAGCGCCTATATGCAAGGTCCAGCCATATATGAAGGGATGTTGTTTTTGGTTAATATTTCCTCTCTTTGCTAGCATTAAATTGGATGGAGGAGCACATGGCCGATCCGTTTTAAAAGAGGACGAACCTTTTACAAATCCTGTTTCAAAAACCATCATGTTGGATTCATCTTGTCGAGTACTTATGCAATTTAAGTGGTTTAAACCTTGATTTAATAGTATATTTAGAAATTATGTGGCTTTGTGACTTTGTCACGCACACAAATTAAATAAATATATCAGTACCACCATGTTTGTTTATAGATAAACATCATGTTTTTAAATTTCACTGACAATCAAAATGGAATTTGGATGAGGCGTCAATGGACCAGGTCCATTGGTTGCTTGAGGGTCCTTGAGTACATGTATGACTTCACATTATTATAGCTCATATTCAGAAGAACTGTCTCCTTCCCATCAAAGCCCCAAAATTGTATTTTCCTCATTAAATGATTGATTAGATGATTTCTTATATATGTGCATCTCTCTCAGGTTGCCTGATAGCATAACCTTACTAGAATTAGCAGCAGCAGTAGCATGCAGAAACCTTTAGATCTTTCTATGTAGTTGGAAGTTTCAACTTTTCCACCCAGGAAAAAAGGGCATAAACAAGTATTACAATAATTCACACCGAATTTCGTGGATGCATCCCCTACTCGTGAGTTAACTTTTGATAAATTACCAATATTTTTTACACATGTGCATGTTCTTAGCAAGTAGTGAAATTGTTTAGTTTTCATGAGTAAGTATTTTTTTGGCCAAAATTACGCCCTTACATTAATTCTCCGTATTTCATATACTACATAAGGTTGCATGTTTTGGAAGTCATGATTTGCAAGCTTAAGATTTGGTGTGTGCAATCATCATGATTTTTGATTTTAGAAATGAAGTGGATAGTGTTTAATCTGCATTAAACAAGTTATGATCCAAATGTGTTGTCTATTCCGTTTTATCATTCTTGTCACTTTTGTTGGTGACTCTACATATAGCATTTGAGTTTAACTTCAGCCTCTGGATGATGTTTTCACGTCAGGCGTCATTACTCACCCACATTTTGTCTGAGATGAAATGCCTCATCTAAACAACTTATAAGTGAGACATGCCTTGTTGTATTTATATATATGTCAAATGAACAGATCGAATGAATTCAATTCAGGAATGTGGATGCAATGGGCCATCAAACAGTTATAACTGGTTCTGACTGCTTACAACAAGTGGAATATCAGTGGAGTGATTTGTTTTTTTAGGATCATATCACCTCTTACCTGCCTGGTGTTGTTAATTCCTTAAGATTTTCATTAGTGAGTTTTTTTTTGAGAAGGAACATGTATTGATCTTAGCGCATTACATCGGTCCGTTTACAAACAAGACCCGAAAGAAAAGGAAAATTACAAAGAAGTTCAAAACTTCTGTTCATCTTCCTCGAAGCCTTCAGCGATCCGTTCGTCACCGCCGTCGAAGCCGCTTCCCAATCGTCGCCGGGCACCAGAGCCAAACTCCACAAAGTGGAGGCCGCAGAGGAGGGCTTACTGCTAGGCAAATCACCGAGTCTGCCGCCTCCCAGCGCATCGGCCAACTCCGCATCACGACGCATCCTTCGTTTCCATCGCCGGCAACCCGAGCAATGCTCAGATTTCTTCCAAAGATCATCTTCCTTGAGATTAACAGGATCAACAACATCATCACCTGAAAAAGACGACGATGTGCCGACACCGACTCCTAGACGGTGTCTCTCACCTCTCCGTTGACGCCGGAGTAGATCGCCATCGGAGAACCGGAAGAAGCCGGGAGAAATTATTCCTCCGTAACGCCGCCCGCATCGTCGACGCCACCAGGAAAACCAAGCCGCAGAGAAGCCACGCTCCTCCGGCAAAACCTAACGCCACCGCCAAACATCGACGGCGAGCAAACCCTAAACCTAGATGGACTCGATTAGGACTCGATCTACTAAAGGATGGACCCCGCCTCCACCGCTGAAGGCCGAGACGAGGAGGAACGGGCCAGGCAGTCATGGCGGCGGCAGGGCGAGCGCGGGCGATCCGCCCGTGTCGCCTGGGAGGCGACGCGAGGACGCGTTCGTGAGTCGGCTTTTTTCCCGCGTCACGCTATTTTCATTAGTGAGTTGGGATATAGAGAATGATGGATTCTACCATTAGATCTGTGACCATTGGAGGATGAAAATAGATCACTTAAGTATTTTTGTTTTAACTTTCTGGCTCATCATCCATGTCTTTTCTTTCAAAATTGATCACAAAGTGGTTGATTTATTATCATCATCTATATTTTTTTTGCATGAACGTGAAATCATGCCATTATGCTCTGGTAAACTATGGCACCAATAAAAACGTATATGTGAAGCCTGCGCATTTACCAATGACACATCTTTTATTACATTGTACTTAGGTTTTAGTCGAATAAAAGAGTTGGTACTACTTCAGTGAATAAAAACAAGTGTTCAATAATTTTTTTTAACACATGCGTGTCGCACGTGCACTTTACTAGTAATAAAAATGGTTGTTCGAAAGCACAAAAGTGAGCTCATCGTAGACTCTAGTGTTTGATTTTAAAAAGAAACTAGAGCATGTTCAATGGTGATGAAAAGTCACATTCTTTGTCAATTGATTTCTTATTTGTTTAATCGAAAACAAAGACAAATTTGCTGAGGCTTGTACGTCGTGCTAATCGAGTACGGAATAGTACTTGTTTTGCTAGCTAGTAGAAGGGAGTGAGTCCTCTAGAAATAAAGTAACGCAAGAGTCGATGTAGGTGGGCAAAAGAAGAAGGAAAAGAAGCCCTCTCAACGTGACAACGTCAAACTAACTCCTACAAGGGGTGTTTGCAGCCCGTGCCGACGTAAACTGAGACCATGTACAAAATTAGAGGGACCAACGAATAGAATAATAATATAGATATATGTATCAAATTACAATTGAATGTATCAATAATCATATTTATTTAATCTTTGTTGCATAATTTCTACTTGAACTCCATTCTTGTGGTGCTTCTTGAAACAAAATATTCAAAACACTAGTAGATAACCTACACAGAGGGCTCCTGCTGGCTGTGTGACAACTGACTGAGGTGTTGTCATGAGATCGTCGAAATGACAGAGTGACCAGATTGTGCACCAGACGTCTGTCGGCACAATCCGTCTTAGGGTGTGTTTAGAGTCCAAACGTTTGGGTAAAGTTTGACAATTTTGATCAAAATTGGTGTAAAATACACTGTAGCGTTAGATGAATAGTGAGAGGTGATGTGATGAAGTGTGATAGATGATGTGATGTTTTTTGGAAAAATTTGGGCTTCTAAACACACCCTTATAACGTGATGGATGAGAAAAATAAAACCAACCGCGATGCTGAGTTGCTGATGAGAGACAATACACAAAGCTATACTCTACTCCTGCACGTGCGTGAGATTTTTTATGGGCCTCTGAAAATTGGGGGCCCTGTACGGGGGTACAGATTGCACTCCCTCTCGCACGGGTCTGGGTGTTTGGATGGAAGGGTAAATAGGGCAAATTTACCCTAATTTACCCTTAAGATGCCAAACATGTGAGGCAAATGTGGTGGAGTGAATGTTTTGCTCCTCTAATTCTATTTACCCCTAAAAAGTAGCAAATTGGAGCAAATTATGGTGGACCTCATCCCTCTCTCTCACATCCACATCCACATTTACCCCTCAATCCAAACACCCTAAGAAGTAAATATTATTAGAGACAAATGAAAAGGGCAAAACATTTGCCTTGGGGTAAACATTTACCCCTTGAATCCAAACAAGTCCATACTCCATCCGTTTCAAAGAATATTCATTTTGCTTTTCTAAACACATACATTTTGATATGTATCTAAATATATACTTATGTCTAGATACATAACAAAATGAATATAACTAGAAAAGTGTCACACCCGGCCTATTTTGGATGGCTCATGACGGGCCCATAAGCGCAGGTGCGCGTGTTTAGTGCCACATTGCTAGTTGAGCAAGGGTGGAACCAACTTATAAGTCTTTGTCCACCACCATAACAGTTAACCCTTTTACACGGCGGGCGAAAGTGTAAGCGGTGCTATGTGTCGCGTGCTCGCCTCTACGTAAGGGCTGGGCGGTGCGGCTTTGGTGGGCGGGGTGTTACAAATGGTATCAGGAGGCGCTCGATGATCCGCGTCCGGGAGAAGGAGAGCCGGCATCGATCGGCAGGCTGGCAGGGGCGCAGAGGCAGGACCTTCACCCGGAGGGAGAGGTCAGGAGAAGGGCGTGCAGCCCTCGGAGAGAAGGTGGAGGGAGAGGAGAGAGAAGGGGAGGTAAAGCTGCATTTTAATGCTCTTTAGTCCCACCTTCCAAATATGGGGTGACTAAATTTTTTTTAGTATGACTAAACTTTAGTCACCTGACTAAAGGATCCAAACTCCCTCTAAAGAGGAGCTAAAACTAGTCTTGAGATTAAAAAAATTTTAGTCAGGGGAACCCCTACTAAACTTTGTTTTAGCTCTCTCTCTTCATTTAACCTCATAGAAATATGTAGCATGCCTCCCATCTATTGGCAGGAGAGGGAGAAAAGGGAGAGGAAGAGAGATATAATTAATACTTATTTACTACATTTTAGTCTCTTTAGGATTTAGATCTAAACATAGGTGAGACTAACAATTTTTAGTCTCTTCATGGGACTAAAAAGTATCCCAGCACCCTCTTAGCATTTGTGCTAATCCGCTATAGGCAGAGTCAACATAAACACTATTTTTTTAACGTGCGCCTGTTCTAAGTCAACATGTTCAAAGTGAGAAAAAGAAGTTACACGGGCACGCGGGTAGCATCGCACTCTCGCGTTTAAGATTCGATCAATTTTAATTAAAGATCGTCACTCACAAGTCACAACACGTTTTTTTTAAAAAAAATGTTGCGGCGAAAGTTTTGCGAAAATGATTCGTTTGCGGCTTGAAGTTTCAGCGCATGCGCATGCGCATGCACACGCACAACAGCATCCATCTTGCACGCGCCTCACGACTCACGCGAATCGCATCGCGAGCCAGATCATCTCCATTTCACCACTTGCCAATCGCCAGCGTCGCCGGGCCACGGGCAAATGCCGTTTCCCGCTGCCGCCGTTTCCTCACCGTCCGATGAGCCGACGGGTCACACACGCAAGCGCCGCGCTCGATCGCCCCGCGCCGCCACGACCCACCCATCATCATACCCGATCCCAAAAGCGGCGCGTCCACACAAAAAAGGCGGCCCGCGCCGCCCCTTCCTCCCTCTCCCACACACCTCTCTCCCTCGCTTCCCAACCCCGCCCGGCCGCCGGCCTCGAGCGATGCCCGCGATCCCCACCGCCCCTGCTGCGCCCGGCCCCGACCGCGTCCTCCTCGCGCGCCGCCACCGCCTCGCGTCCTCCTCCTCCCCGTCGCCGTCCTCGAACCACCACCACCAGCGGCTCCTCCCGGCCCGCCTCCTGCGCCTGCCCGCTCGCCCCCGGGCCGCTCCCATGGCCGCCGAGGCGCGGGCGCCCGCGCCTCCGGTGGCGCCGCCGGCGCACCCCACCTACGACCTCAGGGCCGTCATCGCGCTCGCCCTCTCCGAGGACGCCGGCGACCGAGGTATATATGCAGGCAGTAGCATACTAGCATCACGCTCGTGCACTGTTCGTCGCCCCCCTCTCGCGATTCGGAATCCTCGAGACCACTAGGCTAGCTTGGTTGTGTCACACTATTCACTGGCAACCACGGCGTTGTGTGTTGTCGAGCTCAAAATTATTTGCTCCCTGCATTCGTTTGGACGGCGTGCTTCGTTTTAATCGTCGTGCCGTGATCGCAATTGGACTTGCGGACTTCAGAGTGACCACTGACTAGTGCTGAGCAAAAATCTGATCCTCTGTGCTTATCTCATAGAGAGGGAGTGAGCTGGGGGTAGTTGCCTAGTTGGAGCTAAATAATAGGGAAGTTGCTCTTCCTCGTCTGAAATGATACTGTCCTGTCACTTTAGACTACAACCAATCCAAAAGCGCTAACTGTTAAAGCAAATACCGACCCGGTTTACTGTCCTATTTGTTATGTTTAGGACGCAAAGCTCAAGTTTCTTCGTCATGACTTGTGGTCATGTATCTCCTGTTGAAAAATTATTCACGTGTGTGGAATGAAGAACAATAGTTAAGCAAAGTTGACAAGCAATTTATATCCTGTCTCTACAGTCTGCACTGCCCAGTCCCTGTCCTTCAACATTACTAGAAAAACTTGTTATCATTCATATGGATTCCTATTTTCATCCAACCACACTAGGTTGTTAACCTACTAAGATTTATTCCTGTGTGTAGATATTGGGTATAACCGTATAATAACTAAAGAAGTTAAATACCAATTACTGTTTCTTCAGCTTTTTTTATGTGAAACTATTTGCATTTTTCAATGGATGCACGTCTGTTTGTACAAGATTGTGGTATTAACTGTTTGCCAACACCTTCAGGTGATGTGTCTTGTTTGGCCACAATACCTTCTGATGTGGAAGCTGAAGCCACATTTATTGCGAAAGCAGATGGTGTTATTGCTGGAATAAGCCTAGCAGACATGATATTTAACCAGGTTGATCCATCATTGAAGGTATATACTTCGCATATATTCTCCCATTTTGAGTTTTTGGGGTATGATTCTGTTGGAATTTGCAGGCAATATTAACTGTCCTAACTTAGCTAATTCTGCAGGTTGAATGGTTTGCAAGTGATGGAAATTATGTCCATAAAGGATTGCAATTTGGCAAAGTATATGGTAAAAGGTGTTTGCAATATAGTCTGTTGTACTTAGCAATATTAAGTCTGTAACATGCTTACATACTTTTCCCAATGCTATCTTTGTATCAAGGATGCGCTCGGAGCATTATTGTTGCTGAAAGGGTTGTGCTCAATTTCATGCAGAGAATGAGTGGTATTGCGACCCTAACAAAGGTTACTTTTGACCTTATTTACATAATTAAGACCCCACCCCTTTCCTGGATGAATGAAATGTTGGTCCTTGTATTCCCTAGGGCTTGACAGTGCTACAGTTTAGAAAAAAACTATGTGTGTGCCCTTAAATGTTTTCCTGTTCCGTCCAACACATGCATAATATTTATTTTTCAGCCATCTGGATACTTCCATCCATACAGGGCTGTTTGTTTTATTTGCCTTGGAGTCTACATGTAACGTTGTTTTGTTTCTTTTATGATTGCCGCAAATAGCTGCCAATTGCTAGTTCTTCAAGTTTTATATTTTGCAAACCTTCTGTTTTCTAGATCATATCATTGTTGTTTGATATTTCAGTAAACCTTCTGTTTTCTAGGCTATGTCTGATGCTGCCCGTCCAGCATGCATATTGGAAACAAGGAAAACTGCCCCAGGTTTACGTCTGGTTGACAAGTGGGCGGTAAGCATAGTCTTTTTTCACTGTTGTTGTTGCTGCTCAATTTTCGCTTCTTAATCATCATGTTGCACACTTGCTTGCCCTTTGTGCTCATGTAGGTACTGATTGGTGGTGGAAAGAACCACAGGCTTGGTTTATTTGATATGGTCATGATAAAGGATAATCATATTTCCGTTGCCGGAGGGATTGCAAATGCAATTAGGTCTGTTGACCAATTCTTGGAGAAGGAAAAACTTTCAATTCCTGTCGAGGTACTTGTTAGTGATGTCCATGTTGAAAAGGACATACCTGTGTGTATATGTATCCATCATTTTGTGTATCACTTTGATTTGGTTTCTGCGCCTGTTTACTTGTTTCTTCAACTATGCCCATGTGTTATCATAAAAAAAGAAAGAAAATCACAAATCTATGCCCATATGATGTCAACCTGATGCATCCGTTTTAAATAATTCAGGTTGAGACAAGGACAATTGAAGAAGTGAAAGACATTTTGAAGTATGCTGCTGAGAACAAAACTTCATTAACCCGTATAATGTTGGACAATATGGTTGTTCCTCTTCCAAATGGGGACGTAGATGTATCGATGCTTAAAGATGCAGTTCAGTTGATAAATGGTAGATTTGAGACTGAGGTATGCAGATTAAACTTTGCACATTTCTTACATGATGTTGTGCTAATTGCAATGCATTTACTTTTTTGGAAAACAACTGGTTCTCTCTGTTATGGGCAGATTGGGGGCTCTGCAAGTAAATAACATTATTTTTACTGCAGGCATCTGGAAATGTGACAATTGACACAGTAAAGAAAATTGGAGAAACGGGAGTAACCTATATTTCAAGGTATTATATTTTGAGATCCAACTGAACTGATTTAAAGACATAGTTTGTCTGCTGTTTAGGTATCTGATGTATTTCAGAAATTAATGTACAACCCCCTGCAGCCCAGCTCGAATCATTAACGGTTAGTTGAACGGTTTCTTTGACTCGTTTCAGTGGAGCATTAACGCATTCTGTGAAGGCGCTTGACATCTCTCTTAAGATAGACACCGAGCTGGCCCTTCAAGTTGGAAGACGTACAAATCGTGCCTAACTCCACTACATTATGTTGTATACTCTCGCCTAGCCACATCTACAAGTAAGGCCCGCCCTTCTTATATACTATAACTTGACTTTTTATTCCCTTATTTCTCTAAGCCAGACCTTTTGCTTCTGTCGCCAGGATGGTAGATTAACCCAGCGTGGCGTATCAACTTAAAATAACTTATCAAATGGAGAGCTCTGACCGCAACTGTATGTATGGGATCCATTCTTCAGTTTCGCCCCGAAATACACAAACACCACAATGTGGAACAGAATAATTGGCATGGCAGGCTGCTTCAATGCTTCTCGCATATGTTCTAGCACCAGATTTGGAAGCTGGAAAAGGAGATCTCCCCCCTGCGTCCTACGCCGGTACGCCCTGCGCCCAGCCAGTGAGCGAGAAAGGTAGGTAGGTTACTGTAAACGGGATGCCGCACTGAACCTGCAATAGCTATATAGGAGTACCACAGAACAAAAATAACGAAAGATCCAGCTGTGCCATCGGCGACATGACAAAAGGTGAGGGGCATAAATAAACTAGATGATCAAAAGCAAGAGGATGTTGCAAGGTCAACTCTACTTCACATCCTATTATTGCGTCGTTACATCATCGCTTCCATTCCACCCTCCTACTGGCAAATTCGCATTCCCGACTTCCCGTTCCCGTGTACTCTGCACACAACCAATGCACGTACTCTCGCGCTCCGAAAGAAAGAGAAAATATAGGTCGCAGGCAGGGATCCATTTTTCCGCTGTGGTACACCGTAATTTTCATGCTAGGTGGTGCGTACCGGCGTCGATCTGACGCTGCCCCGAATCTACTACCAGGCTACATAGTCCGTAGGCCATGAGCCTTGATAGCTCATCATCCCTATCTGTCTACTATCCCGATCCGAGAAGGGGGAAAACGAAGTGGTGGCGTGGTGGTGGTGGCTGCTGCAGCCCGCTGTTTTGGCAATCTGCTACGTCACGCGGCACCCTTGGGAATGGACAACCGAGTCGATCAAATTCTATGCAAGAGGGTGGGGGGTGTGGGGCTACGGTCCGAGTCACAAGCTACCCCTCCTCTTGCGGCCGCGCTCCATGCCGCTCGCTCGCTCCATGTCCTGACTCCTGTCCCGCCTGTTCGGTGCGCCGAGCGAGCCGTTTTGGAGTTTGGATCGCATTCGCATCGACGCGCACCGCCGCATGAATGACGTGAATCGCCCTGTTCGTTTGGCTTTATCATCGCCTACCAGCCAGCAGATTTTCTCGAACAAATCAACCACTAACAAGCAGTGATTGTGCAGAGGGTTTGGATTCGTTGCGTTCGCGTCAGTCCAGTCGCCGCTGTGCACGCGGTGACCTGGGCCGTGAAGATTGGGAACGGTGTTTGTTTAGCAGCGAGAGAGAGAGGAGGAATAGTAGAAAAAGAAAAGGGTGAGAGGGAATATTCAAAGGCCTTCTTCCTTTGAAACGATAAATTCGAAGACGTGAAGAAAGGAAAACTGGAAGGCCCCGCTCCCGCTGCCTCCGTCCCGAGGCGAGCCGGAGCTTTCAGCATCTTTCTTCCTCGAGCCAGCGCTTTTTTCTGGTCTGGATGCTATATGCTCCTCTCCCCTCGCTTTGACACGGCCGCACACCACACTTTTCCAGCCTTCCTCGGACCGCCGGAGTTGTTCGCAAGCCCTCGGGAGTCGCAACCCACCACCCGGCCGCGGGCCACGTCCGTCCTAATAATCGCAAGCTGCCATTCTGCACGGCGCTTCCAACCGGGTGGCATTGAAGAGCGTCCGTATCCATTCACCACCCAACCCGCAGCACTTTCCAAGGCTTCGGCACAACGAACGCGACGCACGCACGCACACCCTCAAAAAAATGACGTGAGATTTCGTGATTGGGTTCCAACGGCTCGTCAATCAGATGCGCAGTTGCTCCAGTTCGGCACCGCACCAGTGCACCACCGTCTTCCCCTACCAATCGCCAAACAAGCACAATCCATCCATGAGGCACGGCACAGAACATAGATCACACGCTCAAGAAACGAAACATGATGTCCGAATCACAGTTTTTTTCTTCACAACAAAAACACAGATTGCTTGCACTAGCAGTCTAGCACTAGGGAAGAAGGTTGGTAAGAGTTCGGGGCTAGCAGTTGGGAGATCTACACCAGCAGGATTGCAGGAACCCAACATCCCCGCACATTCCATCGTCATCCACAGTGGGGGTGTGTTGTTCTGGCTGACCTGCTGCTGATTGGAGATTCTACAACAACACGGAATGAAAATCAAAGCTAGACGACGACATCAAACTAACAACGACGCAACGAAGAGTAATTCTAAGCTATACGCTGCTTGATGGTGCTGGCTGGCTGCTTTCCTACTCTTCACCGCGACATCTGCACAGGGGAATGGGAAACCGTATGTACAGTTTCGGTACGGCCAGCCGAGGGGGGGCCGAGGTCTGGTGAAGTCTGGTACTCTGGTCAGGTAGCGGTAGGTATACGAAGCGTCTTCTTCAGTCCTCCATGCCGTCCACCGTGCCCGCCTCGTCGCCGGCGGCGGTAACGGCGGCCACGCTCTCGGAGGGGACGGACTGCTCGGCAGCGGCGCCGTCGACGACGCAGCCGTCGTGGTGGCGGTCGCGGCAGAGCTCCTCGACGGCCAGGAGCCGGCGGCGGAGGTCGGCCATGTCGCGCTCCATCAGGAAGAGGCGCTCGCGGAGGGTGACGTTCTCCTCCTCCAGCCTCGCCGCGCGGGCGTCCTCGTCCTCGTCCTGGAGGTCGAGGCCCAGCCCGGCCGGGGCGGGGAGCTGGACCATCTCGAAGCGGCTGAGGTCGTGGTCCAGGCGGCGCTCCACCTCGACGTGCTCCTCGACGTCGCTCTCGCCGGAGCCCGAGTCGTCCTCGTCGCCGGCGGCGCCCCCGGCGGCGTCGGCGCGGAGGCGGATGAGGCCCTTCATGGACCCGTACCCGTCCACGCCCCACGCCTCCTTGGCCATCTCCACCAGCACCTCCCGCGCCGGCGACAGCACTGGCGTCGGCAGCACCGCCGGCGTCACCGGGCACGGCGACACCAGCGACGCCACGCCGCCCGCCCGCTTCGCACGGATCAGGAACGACGTCGTGTTGCGCGGGGCGGCCGAGCCGCCCCACCGGGCGCCGCCGCCGCCGCCCGACGCCGACTTGCGCTTCCAGGGCGTCCGCGCCGCCCGCTTCCACGCCGGCCGCGCCGGCTTGAACCCCATCACCGAGGAGGCTCCATCGCAGGCGGGTGAGCCCCGCCGCCGCCGCCGCCCACATCTGGTGGTACGGCAGCGGCGCCGGAGGTCGCATCATCTGCTGCTCATTCATGGTCCGCGGCCCGGAAGAACTTAATCCTCCAGATCCGAAACCCTAACTAGTAAATCACAGCCCCCAACCAAACACCCCAAAAATCACACGATTAGCACAGGGCCCTAATCGCGGGATCGGAACGTTTTCGTTTTAATCTCTTTCGATCCCGTTCACCCTTGTGTTTTTAGAGATTATTTAACGAATTCGTTTGATCCGATTTGGGGGAAGGGAGAGGAAGAAGTGGTGGAGAGAGAAAGGGGAGAGGGACGGACGGCGTAGTCTAGGATGGTGTGGGGGAGGAGGGGGTACGCGGGTATATAAAGAGAGGCGGGTCGATACGGACGGCTGGATCGGGGGGTAGCGGGACACGGGCGGCCGAGATCGATCCCGGTGGGGTGGCTGCGGTTGCGTGTCGTGGATGGACAGCACGGGCTGTGCCGCCAGAAGCAAGCAAGCCACAACACAAAGCGGCAAAAGGTGCACGGTTTCCTCTTCCTTGGAGGGCTTAGTTCGCTCGATTTCGTTTGGAACTTTGTTTGGAGTTTGGACAACAAGGAGGAGGAGGAGGAGGCCTGATTCTGGTGTGCGCTCCGCTTGTAGTGACGAGTGATTGTAGATTGTAGTTTAACTGATGCAGTATTACTTGTCTTGCAATGTGCAAGAACGACTAAGAAGAGATGAAGTAATAAAGCAGGAAGAAATTATCTCTAACAAGAAGAGATGGAATAACATTACGTTTAAAATTTTCTAGTTTATTTGCACGTGAGATTAACTACGAGGAGATGGTGTAATGCTATAATGTTGCTTGTCTAGTAAGTTTTAATCTTTAAAGGTGATATCCCGTGGACGTAGGAAGACATGCTTTCATAAAAAAATACCAAAATCAAGTAACGGATGCTATAATGAGGTCAGAGTTATTATTGACTAGAAACACGCAATGTTGCGTAACTTAACTCCGGAATATCATAACTTTTTGTGACGCATCACGTGGACAATACCGACTTTTTGCATGTTGTACAATTAATAATCCGAGCTGTATGAAGTAAAGCAGGTAAATGATGAAAAACAAATGTTTATCTAAAAATATAGCAGCCACAACTCACAAAAACCATTTAGTCTATTTTTGAAACAAAAAGCGAAATCAATGTTAGAAGAAGCGTGTATATTGCAATAAGCTCTGTGTTAACATGTGTTGCCTCTTTTGCATAGTCCTCTGCTTAACATATATGTTTCCTCTTTAAGGAAATGTAAAAGCTATCTATTTTGCTACGACAATGCATTCTAGAACATATTGAACTCGAAGCATGTTCGTTGGACTGTTTTCTCTTACAAAGGGGGCGATTTTGCGTAAGCTTATTCTCAATATGTTTCGTTCTTTAAGAGAATGTAAAAAATGTATACTCCCTTTGTTTCAAATTATAAATCGTTTTGAATTTTTTAGATTCATAGGTATTATTATGCATCTAGGCATAGTGTATATCTAAATGCACAACATCACTCGTGAATCTAATCAAGCTAAAATGACTTATGATTTGGAATGGGGGAGTAGTTATTAAGATAACGTCATATCATTTAAAATATATTGAATTTGAAGCATGTTTTGGGGGGTGGGGGTGGTGGGGGGGGTTGTTTACCTTCAGCAGAAAGAAAAATGCTAAGGTTTTGACAACAAAATAACTTTCAATTTGTTTGATAGGAACAAATTCAGGATTCGTTCGGCATGTTTTATTCTCATTTCTTCTACAGTATTTTTCTCTTACAAGAAATCTACCGACTTCTTCTACACATATTATTTTTCTCACAGAACAAATATGTCGTACAAATCTGCAAAAGATATGACGAACGCTCGATCAGTCGTTCAAAAAGACAGCAAATTAAAGTCACCATGATCACGTCAACCGGCGAGTCAAAGAAAAGAAGGCACCCTCTCCTGGTGTCATTGGTCTCGTCACATTCTTTTTCTGACTCATCCGGCAAACGATTTGCTGCGTGACTACCCTCCTCTTCCTTCCAAGTCTGCTTGCGCGTCGGCGGCTCGGCGCAGACACGGCGGCGCGAGACCTCGTCTCGTCCCACCGCGACCGGCCGGCGGGAAGCCACGAAGCGAACCCAACAGGCAGCACCCCCGCTCGCCACGCGTCATCAGCTAAAAAAAAAGCCCAACGACCCGGACATGCGGCCACCTCGCCCAGCCGCCCCCTGTGTGCAGGTGCAGCTGTGCTCGCTCCCCTCGACGCCACCGACGGGGCCGACCCGACCCCGTGCGCGCGCGGCCCGCCGCGTGGCTCGCCACCGACCGACCTGGCGTGAGCGCCCGAGGCTCGGCTCCATCCTTTGGGCGCCAACGGTTGGTTCCGCTTGGCTGGTGCTGTTGCAACGGTAATTTCCGCGGACACCGCCGCGCCCAACAACGAGGAAACGGGGGGCAGACGGCAGTGTCTCCGTGACGGCGTGACGCGACGATTGACGGGACTGCCTGCCGTGCCCTGACTTGCTGCCTTGACACTGACGTGTGGGTCCGAGTGGCTCGTGGGCCGTTGGTCTTGGTCAGGATCCACCCATATGCATGTCCCGTCAGGTCGTCAGGTGGGTCGATTTGGAGTTTTGGACGGTTGCTGCGGCACTCGAATTTTTTTATTTTAACCTTTTATTAATCTAAAATTTTAAAAATAACTCTTCACAAACTAAAATTACAAGAAGTAACCATTTTGGTTGTACCAAGGTCTGTGACGCGACTAATACTTGAGTCACTGTCAGTGTTTTAGACACCGAGCCTCACGGCACCAAGTAGTGTCTTGTGGGGCTCGCCATGATGAACACGATGGTGAGACACGGCACAATTAGAGGTTTAGCGCAATGTGTAATACCCTAAATCGTATGCTGCGTGGCTCTGTATTGATTGCCTATGTTTTGAGAGGGGTCCCTGCCTCGCCTTATATGCCACGGGAGGCAGGGTTACAAGTTAGATTAGTACAAGGTTACTATTCGAGTAGGACCCGGAGTAGCCTATACAAGGTATGGAAAGTTATCATAGTCTTAGTACAAGTCCTTGTCATGCTTGTCTTGCCTTGTGGTCCATTTGCAGTAGCCGTGGCCCACTAGTCGAAATAGTCCGTGTGTACAGAACTCATCTCCGGGTATGGCCCACAATGTGTTGATGGGCCGGGGATGCCCCTCGACAAGCCTCCGAGTACTTTGTAGTGAATGCAATGCTCCAAATAGTCTTGAAGGTCTCCACAGTAGTTCCCAAGTGTCCCCAGTTCTACAAGCTTCAATCTTCAATAGTACTTGAATCATCATGAGGTCTGGAAGGTACTCCACTAACTCACGAGTAGTCTTGAAGTCTTCTCGAGTTGTTCCCAAGCGTCCCCAGTACTTTCCTTGAAGGTCTTCAATAATACCCGCTTCGTTCTTGAAATCTTTGCATCAAAGATCCATATGGAAATGCGACATCAAATCGCATTCCATATGGAATGTAGCCCCGAGCCTTAGGTCGAATCCGAGGATTCAAGGAGGGTCAATCATCTATTCTTTGATCTTACCCGAAAATCCTCGGAAAATCCGAAAAATAATATAGGAATGTGATTTGTAAAAATCGCATCCTATATGGATGTAGCCCCGAGCCTTATAGTTCGAATTGACAATTCAAGCCGAGGGTCAATCTATAGTCTTCGTCAAATAATCCCGTAAAATCGAGAAAAAGCGAAGGACACGTGCACGAGCCCCCGAGCCTTGAGTCGAGTACTTTCGAATTGAAGGATCCAATCGACTATTGAATAGTGGCTGAATTCGTGAATCAGTAGGCCGAGTGAAATCCAATTCCATCGAGTAGTCGAGCCCCCAGATAGAGCCGAGCGGTCTTGGATTAGCCGAGTGAAATCCAATTCCATCGAGTAGTCGAGCCCCCGAGATAGAGCCGAGCATGTCTTGGATTTTAGTCCTCTGACTTAGCCAAAAATTTCGCCTGAGTGAAACCAATGCTGAATTCAAGGGTCACCAGCCGAACCGTTTAGGGTATTGGTTTTATAAATACCGAAAGGGTATCCTTAGGGTTTTCACCGCCCATTCGCCCTTAGATCCGAACGCCTTAGCATCCATAGCCATAGCCGCAGAGTTCGAGCGCCCATAGTGCCAAGAGTGCAAACCTCCATCCCTTCGCCATCCTCCGGTCAATGCGAAAGAAGACCCTCGTGACAGGAAGGATGAAGCCTGCACCGTCCAAGGGACAGAAGAGGAAAACCGACCGAGGCAAAAATGAGTTGCCGGAGCCCAAGTACAAGAGCTGGTCATCACCAAGCCCCAGGCAGTGTTTCTTGGAAGAAATCCAAGATGAGGGAAGAAGATGTCCAAGCCCTTGAAGCCGGCGGGTTGATGTGTGAGAAGGCCATTGCTGGTTGGAGCTCTGCCGTTGGTGATGTGTGGCCAATGGAGAAGAGCCCGGATGAAATCCCAATGTTCGGGCACTTCGCCGAGCGTGGATTGACGCCGCCGGATTTCTTCCGCGGCTTCCTTGACTTCTTCAAGTTGGAGCACGTACACCTCAACCCCAACAGCATCTTCCAGATTGCAGTGTATGTGCACTTCTGCGAAGCCTTCCTTGGTATCCGCCCTCACTGGGCCTTATTCAGGAAGATCTTCCGGTTGAAGCCGCAGCCGAACGCCAACTTTCCGGTTGTAGTCGGTGGAGCGGTGTGTGACATCGCCCAAGGTGCAAGAGTTGTACTTCAAGTACGATTTGATAGATTCAAATCAAGACTGGAAGAATAAGTTGTTCTACATAGAGAACGCCCCGCCGCAGCTGCCGAAGCCAAGCATGTTTGCGCCAGTTTACGACAGGCTCTGGAAAGAAGAACCTACAATGCAAGAATGCATCCAGATCCCCGAGTTGTTGGCAAAAATTGCGCAGAAGAAGGCGCGAGGCTTGACTGCTGAGAGAGTAGCTTTCAGCTTTATGAAGCGATGGGTACAACCCTTGATGCAGTGGGAGCATCTCTGGGTTCGAGTACACCTGGAGCGGATGATGGCTCCGTCTTTCTGAAGAGATCAGCGACGATCTTGTGATGGAGAGGCTGCAGAAGATCTTCAAGAATCTTCACGGAATTCCTACAGCCATCCGTGAATATAGTGCCGACAATCCTCCGCGCATGGTAGGTTTCCAAGAACTAGCCCCCGAGTACTTATTATAAGTAGTCGTGTAGCTAACAATTGCCTTGTTTCGCAGGAGGATGTCTTGAAATTTGTGTCCGTTCCCCCTCCTCGACCTCAAGACCCACTACAAACACCGGAGGGAGAGCCAACCGAAGTGAAGGCTCAAGCCCCCGAGAGTAGTCAATCTGCTCAAGGGGAAGAAGAAGTCTTGGTGGAGGACACCTCCTCAAGCGATGAAGACGGCCAAACACTTCAACGCTTTTGAAGTGAAAAGCCGCTCTGGTACTGGGCGTCCATCCCGGTGGCCTCACCGGAGGAGCATCGAAGAGGCCGGCATCGTCTCTTACAGATGATGTGACTCTGCCGCCGCGGAAGAAAAGGACCACGGTGGGGAAGCGAGCCGTAAAGAAAATGACAAGCCTCCCCTCCATTACAGTAAGTGTTCGAGAACCTTTTAAGTAGTCGATGTTGCATTGAGTACTTATTTTTTTGCTGTAATGGCTTGTTTTTGTCTTCGCAGTTATCGAGTGCATCCAATGTACCTCAGTAGCCCCCAAGAATAACAGAACCCGAGGTGGTTCCACAGGCCGATCGTGGAGACGGTGGCGCATGAGCAACAAGAGGCTGCGGTACCAGAAAATGTGTCGTCGGTAGAAAGTGTGCCAGAGGTGCCGGCGGCGCCTTCTTTCTTCGACCTCCAGGGACCGAGAGTCACGGTGCCTCGTGCTGCTTTGTAAGTACCCGAGTACTCGAGTACTTAATATGATTATGTACTCTACTTTTGCTGATCAACTTGTTGATGTAGAAAATCCACTGATGTCAAGTGGGGCGCCTCTGAAAGTGGTCTTCTTTGAAGACCAGACTCCTCAAGATCAACCAGAAGATGTACTTCCAGAGCGCCAAGAAGTACCTGTAGAAGTTGTTGTGGCTGAAACACTGCGTTTCCTTTAGAGTGACGTGGTTAAGGCAGCGCTGGAGGCAGCTTCCAAGCCAAGGGCTGAAAATCCTGAAGATATCGAAGCCTTGGTGAATGAAGGCTTGGAGGTTGATCCTGAAGCCATGCTGCGCCACGAAGAAGTCCCAATAAGCCCCGTGCATCATGTTGATGCACATCCGTGGAAGAGCCCGGAGAATCGCATAGTGCCACACGAGCCACAAATCGAAGACCCGGCTCCTCCGCGAGTCTTCGAGGTATTCTGCAGCACAAAGTACCCATCCATGGCGAGAGAACTTGATGCCATATGATGACTCTGCACAGACGAGGACAACTTGCATGCTCATGCAGAAATGTTCCGCGGTGTAGAAAAACTCCTTGCGGTAATTTGTGTAGTCTCTTGTAGAGTACTTGTAGTCACAGATATCTCGTCTCTGACTCATGGGTTATTTTTGCCCTTGCAGGAGGTAGTCAAACAGTTGAAACGCAAGACTCACCTGCTTGAGCAACACGCGACTGACATTGAGGAAGTCTCGCAGCTCAGAGAAGAATTGAAACAGCAAAAAGCCTTGTCTCTGAAGCTGCAGGAGAAACTTGATGTCAACACCGCCGAGTACCACAACGTGATTCAGAAGCTGACGGCGAAGAAGGATGAAGTTGTTGGTAAGAACAAATCCCTATGCCTGAAGAATAAAGGTAATCTCCCTTCTGAAATCATTATTGAGTACTTTTGCTCTTGCGCACCATATCTGATAAGTAGCCTTGATCCTTTGCAGAGCTGACGGAAGAAGTCAACAAGTTTAAGAACAAGGTGCTGGACTGGCAGCTAGCTTTCAACCGTGAAGAAGCAGCTCATATGGATCTGACGGATGACTATAAGGTGCGATGCTTCGAACTTGATCGCGAAATGGACATCCGCATTGCTTGGATGATTTGCTCCGTTGCATGCGGTCGCTCAAGGAAAAGATTGAAGAAGCCGAGGGCCTACGCTCAGAGCTGAAGGCCTTGACAGAGGCGTCCGAGCCAGTAGCAAATTTGTTCGAGCCCAGAGTCGCTGGAATTCAGCCCCGTCCACTTGTGGAGAGGCTGAAAGATACATCGAAGAAGATTCTGGAGTACGCTCAAAGGCTGGCCTGCACAATTCCAAATCAAGTACTGAGCTTCATCAAGTCTTTCTATGCCGAGGCGGACCTCACGGTCATCATGAACGACAGATCTGGAGATTGCACCGACGATCGTCTCGGACGGTGATGCAATGTACTTCTCAATCGGCAGCGGGCCTCCAAGTTCATCGATCTCCGTTAGATGTACACAGAGGTAGAAACACTAGGAAAAGACAAGTGTAATCCCGAACAAGTGTTTATGTAATATAATTGAAAACTTTGAAGAAATCAATTATCTGGATCCCTTTGTATGTTTATGTGTTGGCTAAGTACTCGAGTTGGTATTGAGTGTGTGGTGCAAAGAGATCGATACGGTAGAAGTACTCAAGTGTAAATATGTTAGAAGAACGTTAGCTTAATCATGACGAGTTGAACACCTTAGGCTGTAGCCGTAAAGAAGGCTTTGTCATGAAATAAGCTAAGAGTAGTAACAAGTCGATGTAGAGTAGCGGCTTGTACTAAACACATTGTCTGAGTTTACAATGTCTTGAGTACCTCGAGGCTAACTAGCCTAGTGAGAGAGTACTCGAAAGAACTTATTCATAACGAGTTGAACACCTTAGCTTTAGCAGCGTGAAATAAGGCTTTATTATGAACAAGTAAAAGACAAGTAACAAGTTGGTATAGAGTAGCAAATTTATTCTTGAATACATTATGCTGTTTATAATGTCTTAAGTACCTCGAGGCTATGAGCCTAGTGAGAGAGTACCCGCAAGAATGTTACGAAGAACGAGTAAGACCGTGAGGGGATAGTGATGAACTCATCCTTTGCAGCAACTTGTATGAGAGTTCCACGAGACCCTACCAGGGTGTTACTCTAGGCCGCATGACCTCTTATTGAAAAAATAGGAACATGGACAACATGTGCCACTTATTGCCCTACACGATATAGGATCGTCTGGAGAGAGTTATCATGACTCCCTACGAGGTCGCAGAATGAGACTACCTGGAGAGGTTGATGAAGCCCCTGCGGTGCTCTCGAAAGCTACGAGAAGATACAATCAAACTGCGGAGAGGATTATCTTGATCCCTACGGTGGTGACAACCGTAGCTGTCTGTTGAGTGGTTGCAACGGCGCTGGAAAGGGTTGATGAAACCCAATCGAGTTGTTTTACCGTGGCTGCGGAGAGGGTTGTTGAGACCCCCTACGAGTAGAAGCGACAAAGCTGGTCGATATTCCAAGAGTTGTCGACTTCCTCGCCTTCTAGAGTTTGAAGACGATATGAGCCTGGGCCAGTAACCTTTGCAATAGAGAAAGGACCTTTCCATGGCGAGTTGAGCTTGTGTAGTCCTGCCGTATTCTGGATGCGACGAAGGACTAAATCACCAACGTTGAAGGAGCGTTCCTTAACGTTGCGGTCATGATAGCGACGAATCTTCTCAAGGTATCGAGTGGATTGAACAAGTGCGTTGCAGCGAGCTTCCTCGAGACTGTCGACATCTGTTTGTCTTGTTTCTTCAGCTACGCCTTCTTCGTCTTGATCAGCGGAGAACGCCACATGACATCGGCAGCAAAGCGGCAGAGCCGTGAGACCGGAAGTAAGGTGACTGCCCTGTGGGGGTAGTAGGCTGAGTGCATAGCCCCTAGAGTGCATTGGGTAGTTCCTTTATCCACTTGCCTCCCTTGGTATTTCTTTGCATCATCTGATCGCTTCTTGAGAGCATCTAGTATCATCCCATTAGCGCGTTCCACTTGGCCATTGGCACGGGGATGAGCGACGGAGACATACCGGACGTCAATTCCACTGTTCACGGACTCCCAGGCGGTGATTGTTGAAATTCGAACCCAGGTCTATGATGATGCGGTTAGGGAAACCATAGCGATGTACGATTTCATCCAAGAAGTCGAGGACTCTATCAGCTTTGGGACATATAAATGTGCTTGACCTCAATCCACTTGGTAAACTTGTCGATAGCCACGAACTCATGAATCCTCCCGGCACATTTGGGAGAGGACCAATCATATCCACAGCAAGCGGAAAGCCAAGTTGGTGGTATCGTGATGAGCTTGTAGGCAGGAACGTGTTGTTACTTGGCGAAGAATTGGCATCCTTGGTATTTCTTGACTAGTTCCTCCGCATCGCCAAGAGAGCTGTAGGCCGATGAAAGCACATCCGAATACTTTTCCCACCAAGGTGCGGGAAGAAGCGTGATTGCCATGCATTCCTTTGTGTGTCTCCTCCAAGATTTCCTTGCCTTCGTGAGAAAGCACTTCATGAGTACATCGAGCTTGCGCCTCGCTTGTAGAGTTGATTTCACTAGAGCATAAGCCTTGACGCGCGTGAGATGCGTTGACCGACTTGTCTTCTGGAATCAACTGATGTTTAATGTAGTCGATAAAAGGAATTCTCCAGTCCTCATCAATCATAAGCACTTCTCGATTAGGTTGAACTGAAGTAGTCGTGGGTGCAGATGATTGCTCCGGAATTGATGGTTTATGAAGTTCATGGACGAAGATCCCAGCTGGCACTTGAGCTCGTATAGATCCCAGCTTCGACAAGACATCCGCAGAACATTGTTGTCGACCACATGATGAAACTCGAGATCATGAAATTTGTTCTCAAGTTTGCGTACCTCCTGACAGTACACATCCATATTCTCAGCATTACAATCCCATGAATCGTTGACTTGATTGATGACCACCAAAGAATCACCATAAACAAGTAGTCGTGTGATGCCAAGAGAGACTGCAAGGCGAAGACCATGCAGAGTGCTTCATATTCGACTTCATTGTTTGAGACCTTCCAAAATATCGCAAAACATATTTGAGTTGCTCGCCCTTGGGAGAAATCGGCAATACCTTCAAAGTATGACCCAATGTTCGACGCTCAATTGGAGTTGGGACTTGATTTTCCCACTCGACCATGAAATCAACCAAGGCACGAGACTTAATAGCGGTCGAGACTCGAACTCGGCGATAGAGCACCAAGCTCTGACCCATTTAGAAATCCTACATGGAATCCGGTTGTGCAATATCTGCCAAGCGGGTAACTAGTGATCACGAAATTTTGTACTCGTCGAAGTAGTGGTGGAGCTTGGTGAAGTAATGTCGAGCGCATAGAGTAACTGCCGAGGGTAGCGAGGCTTGGATTACGAAGAACTTCAGCGGCGAAATAGACAGGCCTCTGGATAGGATAGCCATGGCCTTCTTCCCGCCCGCTCAACGACAATAGCGGTCTTGTGACATTAGTAGTCGCGGACAATGTAGAGCAAAAGCTCTTCATTGGGCGGAGGAGGTGAGGATTGGAGGCTTGGATAAGAACTCCTTGGTGAGAAAGAGCTTGATCGACCGTTGTCCATGTAAACTTCTCCTGCCGCTTTAGTAACTTGAAGAAAGGAAGACCCTATTCTCCAAGTCGTGAGATGAAGCGATTGAGTGACGCCATGCAACCGAAGCTTCGGACATCTTTGATAGTAGTCGAGCTTGCATGTTGGAGATGGCGATAATCTTCTCGAGGTTTGCTTGATGCCACGATGGTGATGATGAACCCAGTAGTTTGCACGAAGATACGCCAAAGACACACTTATTGGGGTTGAGCTTCCATTGGTACTTGCGCAGTGAAGTGAAAGTTTCCTCAAGATCCATGATGAGCATGTCTGGATCCCTAGTCTTGACAACGACGTCATCCATGTATGCTTCCACGTTCTTGTGAAGTCGCTTCTTGAAGCACGCTTGGATATCCCTTTGATATGTAGCACGGCATTTTCAACCCAGGACATTTTGTGTAACAATAAGCACCAAACGGGGTGATGAATGCGGTCTTCTCGATCGATTCCTTAATTGCAATTTGATGATAGCCGGTAGCAATCCAGAAGCAGAGTAGAGCTGACCGCCATAGAGTCAATGACTTGATCAATCCGTGGCAACCCAAAAAGATCCTTGGGGCAATACTTGTTGAGATCGATAGTCGACACACATCTTCCGGTCATTAGAATTCTTCTTTCCGACGCACGGTTAGCGAGCCATCATGGGTGAAAGACTTCCTTGATGAAGCCGGTAGTGAGTAGTTTAGCGAGCTCTTTCTTGATAGCAGACGACCATCGCAGCGACGAAGGTGTTATCTCTTGGGAGTAGCGTTAGGATCGGCGTTGAGTGAGTGCTCGATCAACCTCCGGGCACACCGCATGTCGATGGTTTCCATGCAAAGATATCACGGTTGGCGAAGGAAATTGACGAGCGTCTTCCTATTTAGGGTGAAGTCTGCACCGATCATGGTCGTCTTCTTCTTTGTCACCGCATCGAGGTCAACGGCTTTGAGCGTGGCGCCACCGAGATGGTGCGCTTGTTGTTGTTGTCGCCTTCTCGTGAACCTCCACGGGAGTAAGCTTTTAGCGGCAGTGAAGACTTCCATCATTGCATTGGGTACTTGAGTAGTCGAGGCGAGTTCTACGGCTTCTGTGTCGCAGTCGTGGGAACGCCTGCATCCCCTTGCAATGAAAGAACTCCTTTGGGGCTCGGCATCTTGAGAACCAAGTACACATAATGTGGGATAGCCATGAACTTAGCGAGACCGGCAGATGATAGCATGGTAAGAAGTCTCAAGTCACGACTTCAAACTTGATGTACTCGGTGCGATAGTGATCCTTGGTCCCAAAGGTAACGGGTAATACAACTGAACCCAAATGAACAACTGCGTTGCCCGGGATGATACCATAGAACGGTGAGTTGGTCTTAGTAAGCATATTGGTGATATCCAGGCCCATCTTCTTCAAAGTTTTGGCAAACAAGGCGTTGAGACCGCGCCACCATCAATGAGAACCTTGGTAAGCCCGGAGCACTGCCACCGGATCCGAGCGAGAGGATATCGTCACGGCTCAGAGAAACGAGTCCATTGATCCGCCCTTGAGAAGGTAATGGGGGTTTTAGACCACTTAAGATAAGTTGGAGCTGCTGGTTGGATGGACATAATCTCCCTGAGAGCTAGCTTTTGCATGCGCTTGGTTGGAATACCACCAAATATTACATTGACAGTATTGGAGGGGTTTTGAAACCCAGTGTCTTTGTCTTTGTTAGCCCTCTTCCCCTTGTGTTTGCGATATCGCGGGTTTGGGTGCGTTGGTTCGGTGTGTTCTTCAACGCGCGCCGGTTGGTAACACCGCTTCTAGTATGATCACCCTCCCGTGTCATGGGCATTTCGCTGGTCAAAGTTGCCTAGTGAGGATCATCTTCAGGCTTGGCGGTGGTTTCCATAGTAGCAACAGTGTTGTCGGGCTTGCGCTTGCGATTGGGATTACTCGAGTAGTTATTCCCTTGGCGGTTGCCTCCTGCTGCTTGCCACTATTACTTCCTCCTGTTGTTGTTGTTGTTGTTGTTGTTGTTACGAAGATGCTTGAACCGATTCCAAGCTTTGTCTTCCTCGTCCTCAAAGGAGTGATCATCTCCTTGAGTTTGGTGATGTTGGTGGTGGCGAAACACGACCAAAGTCTTGGAAAAGCCTATCATCATAGAAACCATCTTGAAAGGTGTCTATAACTTCTTTTTCAGTGACATCAACAACAGAGCCCTTTTCTCAAAAAGCGGCGCATGTACTCATGAAGAGTCTCGCCTTGTTTGCTTGATCGTGGCAAGATCCATCCCGGTGCCATGACGACCGAGAACCCGCGGTTGCCGGTGAAGCGGTGTTTGAGTTGTTCCTGTTGTCGATGGAGCCACATTTGAGGGACTCAAACCATGTGAGGGGCTCTTGCTCGAGAACAAAGGGAAATAGATACATTTAGTATCATCATTGCCTCCGGCATTGGAGATGGATAGAGCATAACAGCGCAACCACTACCTTGGATCTTACTTGCCATCATACTTGGAGATGCCGTAGGGCTTGAACTTATCCGGAAGAAACATATCTTGAAGTCGAGCAGAAAGCGTGAAAAGAATCGAGTCATCATCCTTTTGCTTCTCACGCCGCCGCGTCGCGTTGATTGTTGTGCGAGCATCGTGGCGAGAGTCTCCGACTTGTCGTTGACATCGCCATCATCGCCCTTGCACCTGTTGCTAGCTTCCGGACGTGTGCGATTAGGAGTAGGACTAGTACGATGAGCACTCCCACTGCTGTCATGGTGACTAGGAGCACCGGTATTCTGTCGTAGCATAGTATAGGCTAGTTCACCAGCCTTCGCTACTTCAAAGCCCGCCTGCCACGAGGCATAGAGCGACCGAGTAGATTGATCGCTGATAGCTTCCTCGAGTACAATACTCACGGTAGCCACCGCATCCGTGAGCCTCTTGAAGATTACGGGTAGGTAGAGCTTCCGCGAGTTCACGAAGAGTTGCACGATCGGCATTGCGTTGGCGGACGTGCAGCCTTGACCTCCGCGGTTTCATCGGCCAGGAGCATTAGCGAGAGTTCATCATCGATACATCATCCTGATAACGATAATTGAACGGTGCCCTTGCGAGTAGATGCGTCGACGACGAACACTTCTCGATGTGATGAATAAGTACCCGCATCGAATGAGCTCGATCGGTGTCATAATCAACAAGCTTGACGCCTTCGGAAGGTCAAGTTGTCGAGACAGCGATAAAGCGCTCTGATCATCCACGTAAGATCGGCGGGCACATGCTCGAGCCGAGACGAATCTACCCTCGTGTGTCGATGTGATCACCGGTCCATGAGCGGGGCGAGTTGTTGTACTTCAACGTAATCCGAACCGTAGTCGAACTCGAACTCGAAGAATCCAAGAGTAGTCTAAGTTGTCGTTCGAATCAAGAGTACTGCACGATCTTCGCCGGGCACATGAGGCGCTTCGGTGCGGCTTGGTAGCGGCACCGACATGGCGATCAAGAAGAGAGGATCTGAAATGTTATCCGTGCTAAGCGCGTCGTGAAGTCAAGATGGCAACCCAGGCTGGATAAGAGGCGAAGTCGAGTTGTACTCGGACTCCGACTCGAGTTCTCTGAGCGGGTCAGAGATCGAAATTTCGCCGAAATTTTTGACGAAATTTTCCATCGAAGCTTGCGTAAGCGTTGAGGACTTGAGCTTTGACTCCGAAGTTGGTGCTAAGAAACGCAGGAACGATCCGCCGCCACAACGCAAACCCAAGAGCCAAAGACGAAGGTGTCACCTTGCTGGAAAGCGACGATCGGCTTGATGGTGACGAGAGTCATCGAGTTCGCCAGTGGATCAATGACGAGATCCTACCCAGCGCGCCACCGCCGTGTTTTAGACACCGAGCCTACGACGGCAAGTAGTAGTTTGTCTTGATGGGGCTCAGAGATCGAGAACACGATGGTGAGACACGGGGCACACAATTAACAGTGTTGCCGTAATGTGCGTAATACCCCACGTCCCTGTATGCTGCGTGGCTCTGTATTGATTGCCTATGTTTTGAGAGGGTCCCTCGCCTTATATGCCACGGAGGCGGGGTTACAAGTCGGATTGGTACAAGGGTATTATTCGAGTAGGACCCGGAGTAGCCTATACAAGGTATGGAAAGCTATCATAGTCTTAGTACAAGTCCTTGTCCGCCTTGTCTTGCCTTGTGGTCCACAGACCAAAGACGCGTGGCCCACTAGTCGAGTAGTCCAGGAACTCATCTCCCGGGTATGGCCCACAATGTGTTGATGGGCCCGGGGATGCCCGGTCGACAGTCACGCCACATGCTGTGGCACGACTAATGTACATGGTGGTATTAGAAAAAGTCGTAGACGTGGCAGACGGTGTGGCGTTACTCGCTACTCACTTGGGTGGAGCTGGGAGTGAATTTACATTAAGACCTACTTTTTGAAAAAAATTACATTAAGACGTTAAGTATTTTTGGACTACAAGTGAATTTGGATGTTCATAGAGAATTTTGGATAAGTTATTTGCCAAAAAAGTAAAGAATTTATAGTTTATGAGAGGTTTAAAGTTGGAAAGTTGTGCTGTTTTACAAGTGTAGAAAAACAGCACAACTTTCCAACTTTAAACCTTCCTTAAATTATGAATTCTTTACTTTTTTTTACTAACAACTTATCTAAAATTCTCTATAAACATCCAAATTCACTTGTAGTCCAAAAATGTCTAAGGTCTTAATGTAAAATTTTTCAAAAAGTAGGTCTAAAGTTGATTAGTTGGATTTGTTTTCAGACTTAGCACATTTGATGTGTTGATCCAATAATACTTAGGCTATTTCGAAATTAGGTTTCTCATTTTTATACACCATGATTTGGAGTGCAAATAGTTAAAATGGAACGTATGCACTGTATAGATCTTACATCTCAAGTCTCACAAATTTAGGATTTCATTTGCTAATTAAAAAGATGAAGGAAACACAGCTAAATGAAAGCTAGAACTCCCGGTTCCACTCTGGTGAGTAGCTAGTCACGCGCGCGCGAGTCACGCGCGCGACTAGTCTGACACGTAAGTTGCGACTTTTTCCAATGCTACTGTGTACATTAGTCTTACCACAGCATGTGGCGTGACTCAAGTATTAGTCACGTCACGGAGGTTGACGTGACCAAAAGGGCTACTTCTTGAAATTTTAGTTTGTGAAGAGTTATTTTTAAAATTTTAAATTAAAAAAAGGTTAAAATAAAAAAATCAGCGGCACTGACTGATGATGATGATGGCTGTCCGGCTGCCGGGCTGTTTGCACGACCAGGCCCAGCCCACTAGACAAACTGGGCCTTGCATTTCCCATTCGGGCGGGCTGTTCCTTTACCCGATTCCAAGTCTGGGAAGCCCAGCGAGAACTCGGGTCAGATCCGCCGCTGCTACGCACCCTTCTTCGTTCGTCGACTCGTCGTACGTCCGTCATCCTCAAACTCCCGACGAAACCACGCGGCGCCAGCAGCAGCCGATCGAGGCATCGAGCCCCGGCCAAAAATCCCCAACCGGTTCACGGCAGCGCCAGCGGAGCCGAGGAGGAAGGGCAATAGCAGGGAGCGAATTCCATCCAGAAATCGAAGGATATACGAGCGGAAAAAACAAGCGGGTCTCGATGGCGGAGGGGTCGAAGCCGGACGTCCCGCTGTTCCAGCTCCTCGCCGACCTTCTCCAGCAGGTACGCCGTTACGCCTCCGCGGTTCCGGATCTGTCGATCGACCCTGTTCCTCCGCCATGGCCGCCGATTTTGGGTGAAATTGTCTCGCCGCCGCGGTAATTTGGCCGATCCGGAGGCGGAGCATTACCGGGATCCGTCGTTGTATCGTTCTGTTTGCTGGATCTCGATTAGAGCAGGATGCTACTACTAGTACTAGAATAAAAAAAATTGATGATCCAAATTAGCCTCGGAAAGTTGGCCCCTGGTAAATCTAAGTTTGTTCTGGCGGTAGGTAGCGCCTCTAATGTATGGCTGGAGGAGCATGCTACTTCATCAGTATGATGCAGGATTGCTCTGCTTCCATAGTATATTTTCCTTGCTCTGCATCTCCGCATCGTCATTCTGACATGCTTTAAATTGGGTTATCAGTTCAGTGCTACAGCAAAGATTGGTAAGTGGTAACCTGAGCTAAGTTTTGTGCAAGTGATTTGCATCAACACCCGCGCGGCTGTGAAGCAACCCAACCCTTTTGTGATTCCTAGTAAACATCTTTTCCTTCAGTCTTTCACTTTGTGCATTTTGTTTGTGCTGTGTCAAGACAAAATGGGGATAGTCATAGTTTCGTTTATGTTTTCACAAGACAAAATAGGGATTATCAGGATCATACTTTGCTGTTTCCCTTGCGTCCACCAAAGGCCAGGTAGAGCCGGCTGAGTTGGTTTTGTCAGTTTATGTCTAAAGCCAGTCTGGCTGAAAACAACTAGGGACATCTGCATTTTAATTTTGCCAGATTACTCGACAAGGAGCACAGATCTGGTCCTTTTCTATCTTTTTTTTTAAAATTTAAGAAAGGAACATAGTTGGAGCCAGCAGAAGCACTTTGCCACTTACTGTTCACACTTTACAGAACTATTTTGTGTTGAGTAAAAATGGCATCCATGCACATAGTAGGGAATTGAGTCCATATGCTAGTTAAATGGCACATAATAATCTGCGCAAAATTCCAAATTTGATCCATTGATTATTAATACCATCCTTTTTTTCTGAGGTGAAGGGTGGTTTTGTTTGCTGTGAATTGTGCTTACATTCATTTGCATAATGCATAATGAGTACACTTTGGTATAGCAGTGCTTTGCACAGTATGTATTGTTGTGAACTGTTTTGTTTTCAGTTTTCACTGACATACCGCAGAATTTTTTTTCTGTGAATTGTGCTTACATTCATTTGCATAATGCATAATGAGTACACTTTGGTATAGCAGTGGCACAGTATGTATTGTTGTGAACTGTTTTGTTTTCACTGACATGCCGCGGAATTTTTTCATTCATTATCTTTCGAATCGGATCCTGTTTCTGTGCAGATATGGGAACTTCTATTTCTATCTCATATTTTTAACTTATGGCGAGAGAAACATTTTATTTGTTGGTTTTATTGACAATAGGTCTTTGATTAAAAAATGTAGGTGGAGTCAATGAGCAACCAGGAAGAAGTAGAGTTGCGTGCTAAGATCGAAGCATTAGGATTAGAAGTCACCAAGGTGCCAGAGCAGGCACCTAAGCATCTTGATGAGGTAAACACAATTGCTCTAATCATGTTTAATTGTTCTCTTCACCATGGACCTTTACAAATTGTCTCATCCACTTCTTTTCAACCTTCTTTAGCTCGAAATAGCTGCAGAGCTGGACAAACTATCATCACGGCTTGATAACGTGGACAAGATGATATCATCTGCCATGGCCTCAGATCCAGAGGTGAAAACTCTTCTAAGCAGCACTGCTGATATCTGGATGCCAGTCATAACTGCGTCTGCCGATGAGAGACGGGGTTTTGCAGGGACAAGCAGTGAAGGCAGCCAGGCCGAGAAGGAGAGTTCCAAGCAATAGCTGGCATATATGGGCTGTAATTGTTTCATTTTGTGGGGGTTGTATCAACCTGGTATATGTTCATTCAAACCAGTGTTTTCATCAGGGCCATTTATCAAATGTCTTTTGACGAAATAAACAATAAGACCCACATCTGTCATGTATATACAATAATGAGTGATGATATAAACTGTGAACCCTTCAGCTGGCCCCATTGTAACACTGATCAGGTTTTTTCAGTTTCAGACCTCCCTATGGTATTGAGCTTGGCCCCTACACTTCCCTGAGCATTAACAGGCCCAAGAGCTGTATCATGTCGACTGGAGCATTCACATTATCAGTGGATTGTGGATGGCACACGACTGTCATGTCCGGCCCACGAGTCTCTAATTAGATTAGCAACCACGTCTGTTAATCCAGCATGCCACGTGGACTGGCACATATCATCCACACATTATCCTGTAATAAAAACCTCTCTTTGCCCGATGTGCTCTCCTTTGTCATTCACATGGAAATATGGAATCGAACCATCTATCCAGAAATACATCGGGACCAATTTGGCGCCAAACCAACTGCCACATGAACACCACAAGTTCGCCCATCTCTTCTCCTCCATCCGCGCTTTCCAAATCCCTCCAAAACTGTCACCAACCATGGCGCCGTCAACGTCCTCCCGCTCGTCCCGCCATACACTTCACCATCTCCTCCTCCCCCACCTATCCACTCGGGAGACTTCACTTGCAGACTTGCTTTGTCTTAGCTTGACGAGATTAGCTTGCTAGCACTAGCAGCCGCCGGTGAGGTCGAGTGCTGCTTCAACACGCCATGGCGGATGACGGCAAGTCCAACGATCAGATCCTCAGTGAGCTCGACGCGCTCAGCCACACGCTCTACCAGTCGCACAACAAGAGGCGCACTGCCTCCCTCGTGCTCCCCCGTTCGGCCGGCGACAGCAATGCCGGCGCCGCTGACGCCGTCCGCATCGAGGCGGCGCGCCCGCGCTCCCGCCGAATGTCCATGTCCCCGTTCCGGTCGAGACCTAAGATGGACAAGAACACGAACGAAGAAGAAGACGACGACGACGACGAAGACGCGACGTTGCCGTCCAAGAGCCAGAGCTTCACCGCGGTGGCCACGTCGGCGCCGGCCGTGGCCGCGGAGAAGAAGGGGATATGGGGCTGGAAGCCGATGCGCAAGCTGTCGCGCATCGGCATGCAGCGGATGAGCTGCCTCTTCTCCGTCGAGGTGGCGGCGGCGCAGGGCCTCCCACCGTCCATGAACGGGCTGCGCCTCGCCGTGGCCGTGCGGAAAAAGGAGTCGCGCGACGGCGCCGTGCAGACCATGCCGTCGCGCGTGCTGCAGGGCGGCGCCGACTTCGAGGAGACGCTCTTCGTCCGGTGCTACCTCTACTGCAGCGGCGGCGGCGCCACGGGGAAGCCGCTCAAGTTCGAGCCCCGGCCGTTCCTCGTGTCGGCCGTCGCCGTGGAGGCGCCGGAGCTCGACCTCGGCCGGAACGCCGTGGACCTGAGCCTCCTCGTGAAGGAATCTTCGGAGAAGAGCCAGCGAGGGGAGCGCGTCCGGCAGTGGGACATGGCGTTCCCGCTCGCCGGGAAGGCTAAGGGCGGCGAGCTCGTCGTCAAGCTGTCGTTCCAGATCATGGACGACGGAGGCGTCGGGCTGTACAACCAGCCAGCCGTCGCAGGCAGGAGTAGCACCTCTTCGTCATCCTCCTTGTCAGCTCGGAAGCATGGCAAGTCGTCGTTCAGCGTCGCGAGCCCCAAGGTGGCCCGCTCGGAGCCGGCGCTGATACCATCCAAGGGCGCGCCGTCGCCGGACTTGCTGGGCATCGATGACTTCAAGCTCGATGAGCCTAGCCCGGCTGTGGAGGAGGTCAAAGAGGAGCAGCAGAAAGAGCCGGAGTGCGAGCCTGAGAATGCGAACGCCGATGACTCGGAGTTCCCGGAGTTCGACATCGTCGACAAGGGCGTCGATGAGCCTAGCTTGGCAGTGGACGATGTCAAGGAGGAGCAGCAAAAAGAGGCGGAGGGCGAGCCCGAGGATGCGAAAGCCGATGACTCGGAGTTCCCGGAGTTCGACATCGTCGACAAGGGCGTCGAAGGGCAAGAAGAGAAGGATGATCCTCCGAAAGAAGAGGTTGAGGACAAGAACGAAGCCGATGTGGAGGAGGATGCTTCGGCGGCGGCTGACGGCGAGGAGGTGGTCAAGGAGGTGGTGCACGATAGCGCGCGCACGTGGCGTCTCAACGAGCTCGAGGCGATCACCAACCAGATCAAGGCCCTCGAGAACATGATGCACAGCGACGTGCCGGACGCGGGCGACACGTCGCCGGAGCGGCAGGAGGACAAGGTAATCGGTCTCGACGCCGAGGAGGAGGAAGTGACCAGAGAGTTCTTGATGCTGATGGAAGAGGGAGAGGAACAGGACGGAGCGGCGGCCAAGTCGCCGTCGGCTCCGCAGGTGTCCTCGCTCAAGTCCGGCAAGATGCCTGGCTCCGGCGGCGACGCCACGTGCTACCTCTCTGATCTCGGCAAGGGGCTTGGCCCCGTCGTGCAGACCCGGGATGGCGGCTACCTGGCCGCCATGAACCCGTTCGACATCCCCGTGGAGCGGAAGGAGCTCCCCAAGCTCGCCATGCAGCTGTCCAAGCCGTTCATCCTCCGCGGCCAGAAGCTTCCCGGCGGCGGCGCCGAGGTGTTCCAGCGTCTGTGCGCCGGCGGCGGATCCGAGGCGCTGTGCGCGAAGCTGGGCGCGCTCATCGCCATGGACGACGTCGCCGGAAAGACGGCCGAGCAGATCGCGTTCGAGGGCATGGCGTCGGCGATCATCAGCGCGCGGAGCAAGGAGCTCGTCGCGATGACCAGCGCCGCCCACTGCGTCTCGCTGCTCCGGACAATGTCGGTGGCGATGAGCCACGGGCGCCAGGAAAGGATCGACACGGGCATCTGGAACGCCCAGGAAGCGCCAGTAGCCGTCGATGAGATCCTGGCGTTCGCACTGCAGAAGATAGAGGCGATGGCCATCGAGGCGCTAAAGGTGCAGGCCGGCATGGTCGAAGAGCAGGCGCCGTTCGAGGTGTCGCCGGAGAAGACGCAGGGCAAGCACCTCCTGGACACTGCCGTGCCGCCGGAGGAGTGGGAGAGCACCTGCGACGGCGCCGACGCGGTCTCCTTGCTCGTGGTGGTCCAGCTGAGGGATCCCCTGCGTCGGTACGAGGCCGTCGGGGCACCGTCCGTCGTGATCATCCAGGCCGCACGGGCCGCCGCCGTTGCCGGGGACGACGAGCGGACGTTCAAGGTGGCAAACCTTCACCTCGGAGGCCTGCGGCTGAATTCTCCCGACCGGCGGAACATGTGGGACGGCGACAAACAGCGGCTCACGGCGATGCACTGGCTCGTTGCGTACGGGCTCGGCAAGGCCGGGAAGAAGAGCCGGGCGGCGGCCGCCGGGAATGATGTGCTGTGGAGCATGTCGTCCAGGGTGATGGCTGATATGTGGTTCAAGCCGATGCGCAACCCGGACGTGAAGATCCCCCAGATGTAGCCGCAGAAATCTTGGTCCTACACGGCTACACATCTTATATGATTGTAAATTGTTTCATACTGCATTGTGTGGTGAGGTCAAAATAAAGGACTGTTCTGTTTCCTTTTTTTGTTTCAGAGAATTGTAAGAATACCATACTGTGAGCAAGGAATATTACTGTGACAGCAAGTGAACAGAGATTTGGTCCAAACATGCAAAGATATACTGAAAGCTATGCAGTGAAACAGCTGCCGTTGCTGAATCTGAAGATAGGCAGGGATGAATGCCTTCAAGAATCAACCCGGTGACACAAGAATTAAGAAGAATTAAGAGCAGTAGAATAACAGAATTTCGCTTCAAACCTCATCCTTCAAAAGGATTATTTACAGTGTGAGGTTGCGTCCAATCATCAGAATTGTATTCTTTTCTCATACATCAACCTTAGGGAAATACAGAGCATCCTGAATGCACCAGTAAAGCACCACCTGACCACAATGCTATACCTGTAGGGGTGCTGAAACTCGAGGTTATTTAAGATGGAGGCAGCCATCTTTCACACGCAGTTGCAGACATCTTACACACAATGTATTGTATTTCGGTCAGTTGCTTGTTCCCTGAAACTACCAATAGTACTCTCTTCTACGCAGTAAGTCAGAAACGTAGACAAACACCTTTCCGTAAGATACCAAAAAACGCATCAAGAGACATGTCCGGGTCAGATTATAAGTTAACTTCTTCCAGTTCACGGGGAAGCCCTCCAGTTGTTGGCCTGAAATGAGCAGATTGACAGTCATAACAAAGCTACCACAGAAATGTACCAGGAATTCAAACAAATGCAGCATGCTAGTTATGACATAAATGGATATAGACACTTCCAGATGGATATCTATGTTTTTGACTTGTCTATAATGATAAGGAAGAGAACCCTGTTTTCTTTGTCCCAATAGTACTTGTGTGCTAGTGGTGTGTCTGAATAAAAAGATTACCAGTTACCACAAACTTCACGAAAGGAACCTTCACAACAATGTTAGCATCAGTGGTCACTGGAAGCACCAATAAAGAGTATTACTATCGCCAAACCAATCTTTGGAGGGAACATGAACCTTTTGTTATCTCTATCAATGCATAGCTAAATACATTGGTGAAAGATCGTCCTCGTGTAGAGAAACCAAGCATCTGCTAATAGTTGGTAATTATATGACGTTCATGTTCTCTATATTAGCATATATCATCTTTTTAACAATTTAATAAACTTATATGATGTTCATGTTCTTTATTTCAGCATGTAACCTTTCTTCTTGCTGACAGTATAACCAAGCCATTTCATAATTATATAGTGTGGTATCAAGCTTGATAATTCATGAAATAGTTCGGCATTGTAAAATTAAAATCCAGTTTGTGTGTAGAGCTGTCTACATTTCAAACCATACTTATCTAGTTTATAAAAGAGGAATACACTTAAGCTAACAGGGAAACTGCAGACTTACAATCCAGTCAGTATCTTGATTGTATCATAGAAGAACCATTGCATGGTTATGACAGGTCCAACAAGGGTGATCCGAATGGGCAGGCTTCTTGTGAACAAATTACGAAATCCAATACTTTTCACAGCCTGAAAGCATAGGATGAGATCATTAGATTAATGGTATGCTAGTGATTAATGTAATGGTGGAATTTGACAACAATGATCCACTAGGCTCACAAGTTACAGTTATGTCCTTACATGTATGATATTTTCAGCCTTTTTGTTGTACAGGGATGAGACAATATTATCTGCAGGGTTCGAAACAACAGTACCAACAGCACCAGAGATGTAACCAGCCAGACAAGTAGCACCAAGCTGCTGCATTGTTGAACAGTCCTCCTTTTTCTTTTGAATAACTTTCTGATATAGGAAGTCCACGGTATGCTCAAATGTCGAAAACATAAGCATAGAAACTACAAGAAAAATAAAGCATGGTAAATAGAAGATAAAGGGCGTCTGAAAGATAAAAAGGTTAAGAACTTACATATTGAAACCGGAAGATGTATTAATGAACTGACACACTAGAGGAACTGGGAAAGATTCAAACATTGCATAGACAGGGCCTTTTAAGATGTTGGAAGCACAGACTGGTTGCTGATGCTTATTTTTTAAAGTTTGTCTTCTAAAGAGAGAAATTTGACAGTACAGATACTAATGCAGCAGTGGATGCTTCTCAAACTTAATAACAAGGGTAAGAAATGTAATTCGGTCTGACGAATCAGTGGAGACTAGCAAGTTTCTACTCGTTCTTACACAGCACATATGAAACAACTTTTGGAAAGAAATTAATGCTAAGATCCAATACTAATCAGATTTGATACAACATCAAGTTCAAGTCACATAACTTTCACCTACATTACTTTATCCAATTAAGCAGCAATTTTTGAAACAGAACATGTACAAAACAGGGACAAGTTCAATTACATGGAAGATTCCGTCCCCAAAGAGGTAGAAGCCCCCTGTAGAAGCTGCAATGGAAGAAAATTTGCCTTCTCAGGACAGCAGATGAAGGTTCACATCTTCAAGCATACAGAAAATGCATCGTATTGGGAAAATATTCTATATATCTTATTCATGATAACTTACCCAGACAGGCCTTCAGTTGCATACACCCTTGGAAAGCCATCAACCAAGCCTTTTGCAAACATGGGCTGTGTCTGAACGCGGACTTTCACCGATTCAAACGGGCACAGGCCGACATCAGCTATGATTTGGGCTGAGGCACTGCTAAGGAAGTATATGGTGCTCTTGTTACTGTCTGGTAGCACGTCAGAGTACCTCTTTTTGAAATACTCATAGAGACCGAACTTGCAGCCACCCTGAACACCATAGCCAAAAAATTTCCCTCCCCAGCCCCTCCAAAGTGATGAAGGTCCCTCTTCTTTCACAAGAACGTTCAGTCCTGCAAATATACTGTTATACTTCATGGGATTCACCTGACAGATAAAGGAAGGAAAACTAATTATAAACTGATTAGATGTCACAGTAGAGAATCTAAAATTAATCAGTTCAAAACTCAAAAATTATTCAAATAAATGCCTTCAATTCTATCTTCTGTTCATCGCTAAAGCTAAGCATCTTACTTCATCTTTCACAAAGCTCTTATACTGATATGATTTTCTAGTTCTCCACAGAAGCATTTCAGCAGTAACTTCTAGTGCACTCCTAACATACCACGCTCACCGTTAAGCTTAAAGGCTAGAAAACCCCAAATAAGCATTGGGAAATTACAACCGCGGGACAACCCCAACAACTAACACCCACCAGGGCACCAGGCCACCACCCGTCCCCCGCGACCGCGAAGGCCGTAGCGAGCCAAACAAAATGCCGCGCGCCAGAACTGCAGCGCCACAAGCCCGCAAGACTGCAACTTGAGCACCCGACCAGCCACGCAAATCCACTCACCTGCATGTTGACCTTGAGCACGTCGAGCGGGGTGATGGCGAGGTGCGTGGCGCCCGCCGCCAGCATCCCGCCGCCGGTGCAAAGTGCGTAGTACTCCGGCGAGAACACCCTCATCCCCGCGGCCGCTCCGCCACCCCTCCTCGCCCCCGCGGCGGCCTCTGTGTCGTCCATTGACGCCGGGACCAGGCGCGCGGGCGGATCGGGATCGGAATCGATCAGCGTGCTCGCCTCCGCCGCTTCCGGGGTTCTTGGAGTCTGGACTGGAAATGGACCACGTAGCGGGGCCGCGCGCCTTCCGCTTGCCTGCCTTTTCGTTGGCGTGGAACGGCTGACTTGTCCGAGCGAAGGAGCGGGGGCCTCAAACCCTAGCTTGGTGGCCCGCATGTCAGTGAGCGCGATAGGACACGTAAGAGGAAAGCTATCTGGGCTGGGCCTGTCCATCTGTATGTGGGTGGGCTTTATAGATGGATGCAATAAACAGGCCCACAGCTTTTTCTGAGGCAAAAAGAGAAATGTTCGAACAGAGAAAAGAGAAATCTAGGCATGCCCCCAAGACTCCTACTCCTGCGAATGCGGAAACTGGACCCAACATTGAAATCTTTCAAAAAAAAAAAAAAAAAGACCCAACATTGCCACCAGCACCGGTACTCATCTCAAGTAAGAGCAAAAAGTTTCATGGTTAAGCAAATGAGCAAATCGTAAGTGTGACAACTCAGAACTGACAAGGCATGCCCAGGAAGCATGGAGTATCTGATACTGTTCCATTTCTCACCTGGACGCAACATGCCAGCATGTAGCAACTTTGTCTTGAAGGTATAGCATTCAAACCTGTTCATCCGGTGGCATCAGATTCAGCGGCGAACTTTGGGCTACAAGTTCAGAATCAGCCACATTTCACAGCTTAGCAACGAAAAAATGATAAAAAACACAACAGTCAAATAGATAACAGAGGTTGCTATATCTTAAACAAAGTATTGGTAGATAGATAGTCCACATAACATAACTGTACCATAAAGCAAACATTAACTGGTTCCCATATCACACCATAGGCCACATGCTGATGCTGAAGCCAACACAACTTCGTTACCATGTTGGCAGGCAAACTATACTAGCTAATTCAGCCTGTCATTGCTCTTCAGACCGAATTACATATATAACTAACCCACTGTTATGGTAGTGGGCTGGACCTATTAGAGGCTGAGTACAGCCCAAAAGGCAGACCACTGTAATGTTCACGAGCACTGTAGCCGCGTGAACAGTACCCCGCCTGGGGATTAGGGTTAGCAGGCGCCTAATCTATAAAGGCAGCCAGGAGTCCTAGGGTTTGGACAAGCAGAAAATAGATCAAGGAAGTCATCTCAGAGCCTCCCTCGGGAGGGCGAGTAGCCGATCTATCCTGCCCATTCTAGAGTTGTGACACCCTAAAATTCCATCACTAAAATTCATTTAAGCAACATGTTGATATAGTCTTAAGGATTTAAATTGCCTTGCTAATTAAATTGAGCTCTAAAAGTGAATTAATTTAATTTAATTTAATTTAGAGACAACAAGTGCTTGTGCATCATATTTTGGTTGCATAGTGTTCTGTGTGAAGGTTTGAAGTTTCAAAAGTTTTAAATGTGTTTGAAATGTTTTGAAAACAGTTTGAAAAGTTTGAATTTGAAAAGAGATTTAAAAGAAAAAGTAAAAGGAAAGACCTCACCTCTTACCTTTCAGCCCGGTCATCGGCCCAACAACCCCCTCTCGCTCTCTCCGCCTCCTCTTTTCTTTTCTCGGTCATGCGGGCGGTCCCACGGCGCTTCTTCTTCCTGCGCCCCCTTTCCTTCCTCTGTTCAGCAGCCGGCGACGGGACTCCAGCCCGCCCACCTTCCTCGCCTCTTTCTATCTTTAAGTCGCGGTGATTGGCAATTAATCCTCGCACTCCTCCCTCAATTTCCCTTCCGTTTCTAGTCTTTCATCACCGTAATGCCCGTAGGCCATCTATGGCAAGGCCGCCCGCCGCCCCTTCCGCTTCCCTTCCCTCTCTCTGCCCAGTATAAAACTCGCATCGCCCTCATCTTCTCCCTTTCGCCACGCACACGCCTCCTCGCCCAGCACCACACTCGCGCCGCCGCCTCTCCTTCCTCGCACGGAGGACACGCCGTCGGTGAAGTGTTCCTTGGCCCTTCCTTTTTCCTTCTCCGTCGTGATCATAGCTCTCATGTGACGCTCCTTGTCGGGAAGATCACCACCGGATCGTCTGCGCCCGGAGCTTCCCGTCGCGGGCGCCGCCGCCGCCGCGTGCCGAACCTCCTTCAACGCTTCCTCGTCGTCATGCGCTTTCGTTGCTCTGCGTGGTGAGCAAACCGCCATGCTCTTTTCCCTCTTTCTTGTGCAGCACGCCGTCTTCGGCTCGCCGGCGAGGCCGATCCGCCTGCCGCGCCGTGGACGCCCGAGCCTTTCCTCGAACCCTAGGCATGCGCGTGCTCCCCGCTCTGGCGTAGCACCACGCTCGAAATGATGGCGGGAACCCTATCCGAAACTGCGGCGGCAGCGCCCGCGCCAACTACTCTCCGCCGCTCGCGCGCCCCGCTTGCAGGCCACCAGGGCCGTTCGATCGCCTGCGCGGCTCGGATCACATACCCCTTCGTTTATAAAGCTGGTCCACGTGGACGTGGAGCCGAGCTCACGGCGTGGTCCACCGCCACCGCGGCCGTCGGATCGACGATCCACGGCTCAGATCAAGCCACAGGTCAAATTCAGTTCATACCGGTCAACCGGGCCGTTTTCTTTAAAGAGCCCCTGGACTTTCTTTATTTTCACAAGCCGGTCCTCCCACCTATAAGAATACTCACAAACAAGTCCTGGTTTTTATGATCTAACCCCTGTCTACCCTAGATTCTTTCACCAGAGGTCCTTTTCATTCCTTTTTGCATATAAATCCTTCTGTTTTTATATGAAATTATGTTTTTAGTCCCTGGTTTCTTTCATATAAGTCCTGTAGGTCTAGTTTTCTTACAGAAAAGTCCCTGTATCTTGTTTTAATCATATCTTTCATGTTTTAACTCCGTTTTTAGCGTTTTATATACCGAAATGATCGTCTCAGCGAGTAGAACCTTTTAAACAGCGTGTTTTTAGCTTTTGGAACTGTTTGGTGTACTGTTTTATTTATTTATTGTTTGTATATGCTTGTGCGTAGATATCGTTACTGTTTATTTGAGTACCCGTTGGAGAAGATCAAGAAGAGCCTATCTTCGAAGAAGAGAATACTCAGTTCGTAGAGGAAGGCAAGTGGATTTTTCCCCCTCTGCATATTCTTTTTGAACCTATATAACTGCATGCTTACACAATGTTTAGTTTTACTTGTTGCTATGCATTAACTTGATGGGAAAATCACCTTTTTAAGGACATGACTAGATGTTTCACCCCTATTACCTTGATCAACCCCGTTTAACAAATGTTTTGGGTAGATAATTGCTTAGTTGCTAAATTTGGGCTGGTTATAATGGTTTTATGATACAGTCTTCCATGTTTATGAAATGTTGGTTGTGTTTTAAGACAAGATCATATAACTTAATTGGAACATGGAGAACCACCCAAGAAAACAGTACAACCATAGTCCAAATGGCTCGGCCAATTAATTAGGCGTGTGAATGTTCGACAGCCTTTCTTTCCAGAAGGCACGAGGGGCGGAGTTGAAGGGGTATAGCCAGTTCTTTTGGGGTAGCACCTTTGCTAAGGTCTTGACCATTAGGGAGGATTATGGTCCCATCCGTCAGAATCGTCATGTCGGGCTGTTGGTCTTCTGTATTCCTTTGTAAAGGCTTCGTAGTGGACCCCTAGCCACTCACCTAGGAAGTGTTTAAGGGTCTAGCTAACCCGGGCAACATGGGGAACACGAGCTATGGGTAAAGTGTACAACCTCTGTGCGAGTTAAAGCGATCGATCGGTAGTGCTCACGGTCAAGAGCGGCTTGGACCCTCACATGATAATCAAACTTAAAGATGGATGTAAATCGTGGATCTTGTGGGTTTTTGAGATGAGATGTTTTATAATGCTTAAGTCGGTTGGTATGAACTTACATCTAGTAACTAGGTGCTGTTAATTAAAATTTGACCAACTTATAAAATGCTAACCGCTGTAAACCTTAGCTTATCCTTGATAGCCTTGCATGTTTCCCCCACTTGCTGAGCTCCTACCATAAGAGTGCTCACCCTTGCTTCTGCTCGGATGAGAACAACGTGAGAATCTTGGAAGCGACTTTGAGGAGTTCTAAGGCATGCGGATCCCCAGTCATGTGCCTGTGGAAGATGAAGCTGAAGTTGCTCGTTTAGTTATCGTTTGTTTTCGGACCTTCGTGTCCACCGTCTGAGTGTAATAAATGAATATTGTATCAGTTAAATTCATGTACGTTTGATTACAGTTATGGTATTACACTTTTTTGTCTATCGTATGTGTGTAACTTGATCCTGGCGCACATATGAGATGCATTCGGTTTTCCTTGTAAAATCGTGTGACAAAGTGGTACCAGCCGTAATATTTGTGAGTCGCATGACCTTAGTTAGAAAATGGTCGAAATTAAGGATTCATGTTCTAGAAAGCCATGTCATGCTTCAAATTGTCTTATTTACGCATAAAAATCTAATTTATTCTTGTTTATTATTAAAACTCTATCATTTTGATTTATTCCACCGAGTTCGGTTTTGTTTTGTCGGATGGCGAGAACAAAAGTACTGCATGCAAAACCGGTGGCCGTGTTCCCGGTGGTCGGGTTGGCACCCGCTACCGGTGATTGCGCTAGTGCGAGCCGCAGCCGCAGCCAGGAGGTTGAAGTTGAAGAGGATCCCAAGAGGTACAACGAAGTTGAGGTTGAAGAAGACCACGAGGAGGTGCGGCAGAGGATCCAGGTTGAGCGACCACGGTATGATGGTATGATCTCACGGAGGCCGATGCAGATGGTGACATTGTGATTCCGGCGGCACGGCGAGAAGATGCACCACCTTCGCCATTGCCCCGCACCCAATGCTATGGGTGGAGATCCAGATGACTCGGGGGATGACAGTGGTGAAGATGATGATGAAGACAACAACAACAATGATGGTGAAGACCCAGAGGAGGAGGAAGATGATAATCCTCGCTATCGTAATGAGTACCACAAGCACACTACGAAGATGAGAATGGCCGATTAGTGTCTTCAGGGAAATCTTGCGACATCACGGGATACACCATGAAGCCGCTCTATGTCACCAAGCACTACAGTGAGCACAGTGCGAGAGATTACTTCACAAGCCGTGTCTACATCCGTGTGCCTCGATTGATACCAATGGGTGGAGGAACCGCTCATCACACCCATAGCACCGCTCACTTCTCCAGATGAGGCTGCTATCAACGATGCAGCTAGGAGGGCTCTCTGGTCGCTTTGCAATGCTTATCGTGATCAGCTGCATCAATCTGAGTTCCGCCACATTCCTCGTCGCGTGAGTGGCTCTGAGGAGACCATAGTACCTGCTGGAGGAGATGATCGTATTGACATCCTAGCTCGGGTGACTGCTGCACTTAACACCGATCTTGAAGGTGCTACGGTGGTGGATAGGTACCATGAGGAACTGCTTGCTCAAGCTAGGATTGCTCATCTGGGCACAACTTCTGGTCGTGACCACGAGGAAGCAATGCCGTATAGCACCACTGCCTCTCCCCCACGCAAGAAGCTCCGTTACGGCACTCCACAAGCTCCTAGCAAGAGAGGCCAGCGAGAACTATGTGCGTGGCGGGTTAATCATGTATCCGTGGAGCAAGCCCGATGACTCCGGCGTGGTGGCGTTCCGTCAACTCTATACACCGCTTTCTGATTTTGTTTGATTCGGAGCATCACATTCATTTGTAACTGATCAATTTGTGGAAAAACATAACATATCTATGAGTCCTATGAAGAAACCATCGATAGTTAGCTCCCGAGGAGGAAATGAAAATGGCGGTTATATATGCCCACAAGTAAAGATTAATATCATGGGAGTAGACTTTCTTGCTAATCTGGTAGTCTTAAAGTCATGGGGAATAGATGTCATCCTAGGGATGGATTGGTTAAGGAGTTGTGATGGGGTTATTCAGTGTCGAAAGAAGTCGATTGTTGACCGGTCCAAGGAGAGAGAATAGAATATGTGGGTACACCCTCATCCAACAAGGTACTGTGAATTCGATGAAGGCAAGGCCTTGGAGGATATAAGAGTAGTAAATGAATTCCACGATGTATTTGCGGAAGATTTGCGGGTATGCCACCGTGACATTGAATTCGATTATTGAACTTATACGATGCGCTCCTATATCAAAAAGACCTTATAGAATGGATGTTAAAGATTTAGCTGAATTAAAGAAACAAATAGAGGAATTACTTAGTAAATGGTTTATCCGTCCTAGTTCTTCACCATGGGGAGCCCCACACTCTTCGTTGATAAGAAGGATGGATCTAGGAGATTGTGTATAGACTATCGATCTCTTAATGAGGTTACTATCAAGAACAAATACCCTTTACCCCGGATAGAGGATTTGTTCGATCGATCGGATGAGAGGAGCAAAGTTTTCTCCAAGATAGATCTTAGATCGGGTTACCATCGAGTTGAAAATCCGATTGGAGGATATACCAAAGACATTCACATCTAGATATGGGTTGTATGAGTTCACCGTGATGTCTTTTGGCTTGACCAACGCTCCAGCGTACTTCATGTACTTGATGAACAAGGTGTTCATGGAGTATCTTGATAAGTTTGTTGTGGTATTCATTGATGATATTACGGTATTCTCTCGGGTGAGGAAGAACATGAAGAACACTTGAGGCTTGTGTTGCGAAGCTTCATGAACATCGTTTGTATGCCAAGTTTAGCAAGTGTGATTTACGGTTGAAGGAGGTCTCCTTTCTCGAACACATTATCAGCGATGGAGGAATTGCGGTGGATCAAGCAAGGTTCGGGATGTGTTGAGCTGAGTCCGCCTAAGAATGTACCGGAGATCGAAGTTTCCTTGGACTTGCGAGGATATTATCGTAGATTCATCGAGGATTCTCGAAGATTGTGAAACCCCTTACAAACTTGAGAAGGGTAAGGAGTTTAAGTGGGATGAAAAGTGTCAAGCTAGTTTTGAGGAATTAAAGAAAAGATTGACTACAGCCTGTATTGATAAATGCCGGATATACACAAAGGGTTTGATGTGTCTTGTGATGCTTCTCGGCAAGGATTGGGTTGTGTGTTGATGCGAGGAAGTAAAGGTAGTAGCATATGCTTCAAAGGCGATTAAGGAAACATGAGCGAATTATCCTACATGATCTTGAGTTAGCGGCGATTGTACATGCTCTCGAAAATCTGGAGGCATTATATGATTGGGAATAAGTGTCGATTTTCACCGATCATAAGAGTCAGTACATCTTTACGGAAGGATCTTAATCTAAGGCAACGAAGATGGTTGGAGCTAATCAAGGATTACGATCACGGATATTCGATATCACCTGGTAAAGCAAATGTGGTAGCAGACGCTTTGAGTCGGAAAGAGTCGAGCCAATATCTTTGGTAGGTCGCTTGTTACCTCAGGAGTTATGTTGGGAAATGGCACAACTTAACTTGGGAGTAGTTGCTCAGAATGAAACCATGACACTAGAAATTGAGTCGACTCTTGAGCAGGATATTAGAAAAGGCGGTTGGTGATGAGAAGATTGCAGTATAAGAAATTGATAAAGATGGGTAAAGTTCGGAGTTCGGGGAAGATGAACAGGGGCGTGTGGTTCAAACGAGAATCATGTTCACGAGATCAAAGAGCGAGAAACTGTTTTGAAGGAAGCACATGATTCAGCTTACTCTATTCATCCTGGAAGTACTAAGATGTATCAGAATTTAAAACAAAGGTATTGGTGGTATGGGATGAAAAAGGATGTAGCGACTCATGTAGTTTTGTGTGACACATGTCAAAGAGTGAAAATGAGTATCAAAGACCGAGGATTGCTTCAACCTTTAAAGATACACGAGTGGAAGTGGGAAGAGATTGGCATGGACTTTATAGTGGGACTACCTCGTACTCGTGATGGGTATGATTCTATATGGGTTATTGTGGATCGGTTAACCAAGGTAGCACACTTTATTCCAAAGTGAAGACGACTTATACGGAGTCAAGCTGGCGAGTTATATAATTCAAGAATAGTGTGTTTACATGGAGTCGAAGAAGATAGTGTCGGATCGGGGCACTCGGTTCACTTCACGGTTTTGGCGAAGTTACATGAATCAATGGATACAAAGCTAAATTTGATTCAGATACCATCCTCGACGAGATGGACAAAGCAGAAGAACAAATCAGATTCTTGAGGACATGCTAAGAGCTTGTGCATTGAAGAATAGTGGTAGCGGATAAGAGTTTGCCTTATCACGTAATTTGCTTATAACAACAGCTATCAGTCCAGCATTAAGATGGCACCATTTGAAGCTTTGTATGGAAGAAAGTGCAGAACACCCTTGTTTTGGAACCAGGTGAGAGAGTCGCTCTTTGGACCGGATGACATAAGGGAAGCGAAGGCAAGTTGAGATCATTAGGGAGAATCTCAAAGCTGCACAGTCACGCCAGAAGAGTTATCGACCCTCAAGAAGAGAAGTGGTTTTGGAAGTAGGTGACTATGCATACCTCAGAGTGTCACCTATCCGTGGTCTGCGAAGGTTCAATGTCAGAGGGAAGTTATCACCTCGGTTTATAGGTCCTTTCAAGATCGTGGAAAGAAGAGAGAAGTAGCCTACCGTTGGAGCTACCGGCCACATTGTCGTGTGTACATGATGTGTTTCATGTATCGCAGTTAAAGAAGTGTACGAGTGAGGTCAGAATAGAACCGGTACTGCTGGAAGACATTGAGATGGGGAAAGATTTGACTTACAAGGAATATCCTATCAAGATCTTGGATACCTCGGAAAGGGTTACTAGAAGCAAAGTCATCAGGATGTGTAAGGTACAGTGGAGTCATCATACAGAGGAAGAGGCAACCTGGGAAAGAGAGGATGAACTCAAGGAAGATTTTCCTCAGCTGTTCTCTAAATCTTCTGAATCTCGGGACGAGATTCTCTTTAAGGGGGTAGGATTTGTGACACCCTAAAATTCCATCACTAAAATTCATTTAAGCAACATGTTGATATAGTCTTAAGGATTTAAATTGCCTTGCTAATTAAATTGAGCTCTAAAAGTGAATTAATTTAATTTAATTAAATTTAGAGACAACAAGTGCTTGTGCATCATATTTTGGTTGCATAGTGTTCTGTGTGAAGGTTTGAAGTTTCAAAAGTTTTAAATGTGTTTGAAATGTTTTGAAAACAGTTTGAAAAGTTTGAATTTGAAAAGAGATTTAAAAAAAAAAAGTAAAAGGAAAGACCTCACCCTCTTACCTTTCCCCTGGCCCATCAACAACCCCTCCATGGCAGCCCTCTCCGCCTCCTCTTTTTCTTTTCTCGTCGGCCGACAGGCGGTCCCACCTGTCGGCGCTTCTTCTTCTCCTCCCGCCCCTTTCCTTCCTCCTGTTCAAGCCGTGCGCCGAGGACTCATGGCCCGCCCACCTTCCTCGCCTCTTTCTATCTTTAAGTCGCGGTGATTGGCAATTAATCCTCGCCACTCCTCCCTCAATTTCCCTTCCGCTTCTAGTCTTTCATCACCGTAATGCCCGCCGCCATCTATGGCAAGAGCCGCCCCTTCCGCCTTCCTTCCTCTCTCTGCCAGATAAAACTCGCTGAGGACACGCCTGGCTTGAAGTGTTCCTTGGCCCCTTCCTTTTTCCTTCTCCGTCGTGATCATAGCTCTCATGTGACGCTCCTTGTCCAGAAGATCACCACCGGATCGCGCGCCCGGAGCTTCTCCCGTCCGCGGAGCGCCGCCGAGCTCGCCGCCGTCGTCGAACCCCTCCTTCAACGCTTCTCGCCGTCCGTGCGCCGCCGCGTTGCCTCGCGTGGTGAGCAAAACCGCCATGCTCTTTTCCCTCTTTCTTGTGCACAAGATCGTCTTCACGGGCTCGCCGGGCGAGGCCGATCCGCCTCTTCCGGCGCCGCCGTGGGACGCCCGAGCCTTTCCCGAACCCCTAGGCGCATGTGCTCCCCGCTACGCCGTAGCACCCACCCGCCGAAATGATGGCGGAACCCCATCCGAGCGCGCCGGCGCGCGCCGCCGCGCCAACTCTGCCTCCGACACGCCGCCGCGCCGCCGCTGCGGGCCACTGTGGCCGCTCGATCGCACGCGGCTCGGATCACATACCCCTTCGCTTTATAAGCACTGGTCCACCGTGGACCCGTGAGCCGAGCTCACGCGGTCCACCGCCACCGCGCCTGGATCGACGATCCACGGCTCGATCAAGCCGAGCCTCGAGTCAAATTCAGTTCATACCGGTCCAACCGGGCGCTTTCTTTAAAGAGCCCCTGGACTTTCTTGTTTTTACATGCCGGTCCTTCCACCTATAAGAACCCTCACAAACAAGTCCTGATTTTTATGATCTAACCCCTGTCTACCTTAGATTCTTTACAGAGGTCCTTTTCATTCCTTTTACATATAAACCCTCTGCTTTTTTATATGAAATTATGTTTTTAGTCCTGGTTTCTTTCATATAAGTCCGAGGCCTAGTTTTCTTACGAAAAAGTCCCCATCTTGTTTTAATCATATCTTTCATGTTTTAACTCCGTTTTAGCGTTTTATATACCGAAATGATCGTCTCGTTGAGTAGAACCTTTAAACAGCGTGTTTTTAGCTTTTGGAACTGTTTGGTGTACTGTTTTATTTATTTATTGTTTGTATATGCTTGTGCGTAGATATCGTGCCTGTTCGATGAGTACCCGTTGGAGAAGATCAAGAACAGCCTATCTTCAAGAAGAGAATACTCGATTCAGAGAGGAAGGCAAGTGGATTTTCCCCTCGCATATTCTTTTTGAACCTATATAGCGCATGCTTACACAATGTTTAGTTTTACTTGTTGCTATGCATTAACTTGATGGGAAAATCACCTTTTTAAGGACATGACTAGATGTTTCACCCTATTACCTTGATCAACCCTTTTAACAAATGTTTTGGGTAGATAATTGCTTAGTTGCTAAACTTGGGCTGGTTATAATGGTTTTATGAATACTGATCTTCCATGTTTATGAAATGCTGGTTGTGTTTTAAGACAAGATCATATAACTTAATTGGAACATGGAGAACCACCCAAGAAAACAGTACAACCATAGTCCAAATGGCTCTGGCTTAGCCAATTAATTAGGCGTGTGAATGTTCTGATAGCCTTTCCCGAAGGGCACAGGCGGAGTTGAAGGGTATAGCCGGTTCTTTTGGGGTAGCAACCTTTGCTAAGGTGCGACCATTAGGGAGGGTTATGGTCCGCTCCGCTGCTGTATGTGTCATGGTGTTGGTCTTCTGCATTCCTTTGTAAAGGCTTCGTAGTGGACCCCTAGCCACTCACCTAGGAAGTGTTTAAGGGTCTAGCTAACCTGGGCAACATGGGGAACACGAGGTATGGGTAAAGTGTACAACCTCTGCAGAAAGTTAAAACGATCGATCGGTAGTGCTCACGGTTAAGAGCGGCTTGGACCCTCACATGATAATCAAACTTAAAGATGGATGTAAATCCCGGATCTTGTGGGTTTTGAGATGAGATGTTTTATAATGCTTAAGTGGGTTGGTATGAACTTACATCTAGTAACTAGGTGTCAGTTAATTAAAATTTGACCAACTTATAAAATGCTAACATCAGAAACCTTAGCCTATCCTTGATAGCCTTGCATATTACCCCCACTTGCCGAGAGCTCCAACCATAAGAGTGCTCACCTTGCTTACACTGCTCGATGAGAACAACGGTGAGGAGTAATCGAGCGACTTTGAGGAGTTCTAAGGCATGCGGATCCCCAGTCATGTGCACTGTGGAAGATGAAGCGAAGTTGCTCGCTTTAGTTATCGTTTGTTTCGGACCTTCGTGTCCCCGTCTGAGTGTAATAAATGAATATTGTATCAGTTAAACTCCTGTATGTTTGATTCTGATTATGGTATTACACTCTTTTTGTCTATCGTGATGTAACTTGATCTGGCGCACATATGAGATGCATTCGGTTTTCTTGTAAAATCGGGTGTGACAAGAGTCCACATCATTTGGTATTGAGCCAATCTCCTTCCCTGCGCCGCGTAATTCCCACCCAACCCTCCTGTTTGCACCGCTGCCACTTGCCCACTGCCCCACACGCCGCCGCCGCTCGCTTGTCTCCGTCCAATCAGGGCCATGGGTGACGTCTACAACTTGAATGACGCCAAATCGTCGTGTCTCCGCAGGTGAATCGCGTCTCCATCGGGTGAATCGCGTCTCGATGGGCTAGATCGTGCCTCTGAGACGCTCTGTGACATCCTTGCCGTGCTTGACAAGATGATGCGAGGCTTCCCGGTCTGCCGCCGCGTCGTCACCACCTCCGTGGCTACGGCTGCCGTGGAAGAAGCTCTGCGGCATCATCTCCACCATCGCTGGTCGCGGATGCATCTGCCGCCATCAATAGGATCCTCACCAGCCTCGAGCCCGTGCCATGCGCGGCCTCGTATCCGGGATCTCCAACATCGTCCTCGACGCAGCCGGCGCCTGCGTCTCATGCCGCCGTCATCCCGTGGCGCGGCATCACCTTGGCGGTCTTGAACTCAACTTCCGCGCCGTGCGGCCGCGGCGTTCGATTCCTGCGCCGCCCGCACCCTCCACCTGCGGGAACCACCGTAACCACCCCGTCACGAGCAGCGCCGCCGCCGCTGTCGTCATCGTCTACATCTGCATCTCCTACATCGCCACCTTCTGCATCGACGACGAACCCCTCAACTGCAGCATTAGCCCCGGTCATCGCGCCCACACTGGCAGCTTCATCTTCTTCGCCGCGGACCGCTGCAGCGGCCCTCCGGTGGTCGGTACACGCCGCCAATGTCAGCGGTCGAGGATGGAGAGGCTTCACCGCGCGCCGGCCTCGCGCACCTTTGCTCCCATGCCACTCATGGCGGCGAGGCTCCATCGGCGGGTTCGTCGGCCGCGCCGCCACAGATCGAGCCTCTTCCTCCAGTGGCCACTCCAAAGTCTGCACCGATGACAGCACAACCCACGGCTCGCATGTGTGCTGACCTGTCGGCGCCGCCTCGGCGCCGCCCGCAGTCTGCCGCGGTGCCACTTCAGTGCGTCCGCGGGTCTCCTTCGGCGTTTCCTCGTGGTCGGCAGCGACGTCTTCCCTGTCGGTCGCGTCGTCACCGCCACCGGCCCATCCGTCGCTCGCGCCAGCTCCTGCCCAAGGCCCACAACACGTCCAAGCCTCGGCCGCGTCTCCACCTTCTATCAGTGGCCCGTCTTCCATCGGCTGGCGGCGAGCATGGACGCTCCTACACCAGGTGCGGTTGGGACCTTCGCCCCTTGCAACCGCCTTCAAATCAACGCCCGGTGCCTGCGCCCTTTCCGACATCCCGCGTGCTGCGCGAGGCCTCCTCCCCGCCACAACCGTCGCCACCACTGGCAACAACCGAACCTTCACCGGCCGGCTTGGCGTCTGCATCTCTGCGCTGCGGCACCTCCTCGGCGTCCGTCGGGCAACACACGGTCCGTGCCAGCCTGCATCGCCTGCCGGTCTGTCTTCGTCGTCGGCCGCCGCGGGGCATTCATCTGCGGGAATCGTGGCAACCACCCTGTGGTCCTCGTCACCAGCAACAACGCCGAGTTCTCGACCTCCCCAACCGTCGACATCTTGAGTGTTGGTATGTGTCCGTCTTGCCGTGCTACGCATCTGCGCGGTTCCGCCGGCCACCATTGACGAGTTCCTTGCCAACCTCGACTCCACGCCGCACGCACGCCAGGTGTCTCGCTTCGCCCATGTCTCGGCGCGCCCCCAAGTCGACGGCAGGCCTTCCGCCGCCGCCGCCCGTGGTCCGGGGCCCAGCCTACTGGCGGCCACACAACTGCCACATGCGGCTAGACATCGGCATGGTCGCGGGTCTCACTCTTGGCGGCCTACTACTTGCGGCTGCAGCACCTCCCGCGTGCGTCTTCGACGTTCTCCGCACCGCCCAGCGTGCGTCACGGCCTCGGCGGCCGCTCAAGACCCGCAAGGCGCTGGTCCCCCACTCGCCGCCGCGCGGCCTCATCTCCAGCAAAGGGTCCTTCATCGCGTCATCGCGGGCCTCCCGGCGGAGGAACTCCACCGGCGGCGCACCTCGTTCCTCTCTGCTCTTCTTGTCAACTCGGCGGCATCGGCATTCTGGCGGCCGCAGCGTCCACAGCGAGCAAGGCGGTGGCCGTCATTCCTGAGCCGTGAGGTGCGGCCGTTCCTATGTGGCCCAGTCCATGGCATCTCGTTGTGGGCGGCAACTCTTTCACGGCAAGCTTGTTTGTTGGCCCGTTCTTGATTTCGTCTTTGCCCGACCCCTTTGTTTTGGGTCTCGCATGAGCACAGGCCGTATAGACTCTGTTTGTACACTGGCTGCTCGGTCCGTGGGCCTTGCTGCCACTCGGCCCATCGATCTACATCAACAACGCTGGATACATCTCCAATCACCACCGGCTCGAGGGCCGCTTTGGAAGGGTGGAGTAGTGTTATGGTAGTGGGCTGGGCCTATTAGGGGCTGAGTACAGCCCAAAAGGGAGGCCGCGGTACTGTTCACTGGCACTGTAGCGCGTGAACAAGACCCACAGGGATTAGGGTTAGCAGCGCCCTAATCTATAAAGCGCAGCCGAGTCCTAGGGTTTGGGCAAGCAGAAAATAGATCAAGGAAGCCATCTCAGAGCCTCCCTCGGGAGGGCGAGTAGCCAATCTATCCTGCCCATTCTAGAGTCCACGTCACCCACCAAGAAGAGCAAATTAAAACCATATTTTCTCTAACAGGATTTATTTCCACCAAACTTCAGAATGGTGGCACCGTTTGCTGTAAATTATTTCGCTTGATGGGAACTACCTCATATGATGGTGGGTTTCTTTGGGCAGTCAATACACCAGGGAGTATTGTTTTGTTGTTCCTGTGCCTCCTATTGGTGGCAGCAATGCTTCTCTTGTGGCTTGGGCGAGCCTTATTTTCTGCACTGGTTTGATCAAGCAAAACACTCTCACACTCTCTTGATGATGGGTTGCCTGAGACTTCCCACTTGTTTTGCTATGTTGTTTGGACTGTTACTCGCTTGCTCAAACTCAGGCATACCTTGTAGCAGACCATGCGTAATATTTATGTCCTCTATTAGGATTGGTGGTGGGATATTCGATGCAATTTGGTTGTTATGTGTCATCTGTCCTCCTAGGTTGCTTGGACTATTACTCGCTTGCCCAAACTCAGGCATCCTTTGTGCCAGACCATGCAGAATATTCATATCCTCAGTTAGGATTGGTAATGGGATGCTTGATGTAATTTGGTTGTCATGTGTCATATATCGTGCTAAGTTGCTTGGACTATCACTCGCTTGCCCAAACTCAGGCATTCCTTGTGCCAGATCATACAGAACATCCATGTCCTCAGTTAGGATTGGTGATAAGATGCTTGATGCAATTTGGTTGCCATATGTCATATGTCTTGCTAAGTTTCTTGAACTATTAATCCCTTGCTCTAACTCATGCATTCCTTGTGTCAGACTATGTAGAATGTCCATGTCCTCTATAAGAACTGGTGATGAGACGATTGATGCAGGTCTTTATCGATGAGTGTGTTTAGATCCCAAAAAGTTTGCAAAAAACATCTCATCATCTATCACATCACCTTACATCACCTCTCACTATTCATCTGTATTTACACTAATTCTTCCCCAATTCTTCCCCAATTCAGCCAATTCATCTGGATCTAAACACACCCAATGATCAGGCGGCGAGGACGAGAGGACGGCGTCATGAGCGTCCCTCGCGCTCGAGCGTGCAGTGGTGACCTCCGCCCCCAAGCCGCCGCGCGCCGTCCCATACCCTCGCCTCGCCTCAGCCACACCTCCCCTGCTCCCTCTCCCCACCCACCTCCAGCCTCGCTTCATCCCCATCGGTGCCACGGTGCCTTTGCCCCCGGTCCACACTGCCGCACGCCGTCGACACCCCAGGCGCGAGGTGCGGGATGGATCTCTCCCCACGTTGGAGATGCCCGAGGTCTGCATCCGCCGGTCGGAAAGGTCGTCGCCCACACCACGTGGGCGAGCTGGACGAGCATCGACCACCGCGGGGCGTAGGCCTTTGCCTTTGCCTCCGCGGACCACCCAGCCATGGCGCACAGTGTGTCTTTACGTGCTTATCGAGTGCGCACTGTGCGCTAAGACGGGACATGGTGGCGCTTCCCGTAGGCCTTTTGGCGTTTTTGCTGCTGCACCGGGGGATGCCACATCCTACGGCATGTCCCGTTCGCTCCCGAGCTGCGCCAAATGCAGCGTCTTCTAGGCGTGCGCTTCTGACTGCGGCGGCCACTGCGCCCGTCGTTCTTTTCACACGCCCACGCCACGGAAGGAGAGGAAGCCGCGAGAACCAGCCGCGCCGCCGACGCAGAACCCGCCACGCCGGAGCTCGTCGCCCGGATCACCGCCCGTACTGGGAGAGAAGAGAGCCGTGCCCTGCTCCCATTGCTCCGCCCCGTGGTGGATCGCTTGCCGCCTCATACCGAATCGCCGCTGCCCCGCAGCTCCCGCCCGGCCCGCCATCAAGCACAGATCTAGGTCGTCCGACGGTCGGAGGCGAGAGGGAGGTCGGGAGGAAGGAGCGCGGTCCCCTACCACCACTCACCGCCGAGCTCCAGATCGTCGTCGCCGCCCGACTCGCGTGGCTCGAGGGCGACTCGTGTTCGGCTCGAGAATCAGCCGTGGCGGGGTCCTCACAGCCGCGTCCGGTGCCGCCACGCCTCTCCCGGCAACTCTCCGGGCTCCTCCACCTTCGAGGACGGTGGCCGCCTGCTGGAGGGGGCAACACGCCGTGAGGAGGAGGTCCGCCGGCGAGGCGCGATCGGCCGTGGCGTGGCGGTGCTCGCCCAGTTTGCACCGCCCGAGCTCGAGTGGGAAGCCGGGGCTCGTCATGCCGTCAAGATGCTTCGAGGCTCGCCGCCTTCTCTGGATCCGGAGGAAGGCCGGCCGTGGCCGGCTCCAGTAGCGGCGCGAGGCGCGGGCCGCTGCAGCGTTAGCCGCAGCGACCTCTCCGGAAGAGCTCGCCGCCATCGGCTGCACGAACAACACCGACCTCGCAGGTGGATCTCCGCCGGCCTGCTCCTTTCTCCTCTGCAGGTCGACCATGGCGCTCCTCCTCGAGCTCGCCTCACCGCCATGGAGGCGTGGGTGGGGTGGGGAGGAGAAGGGATGGGAGGTGGGTGGCGGAGGAGGCGAGAAGAGAGAAGGGATGGGAGGGGAGAGAAGGGAAGGGGTGAAGATAAATTAGTATGACAAGTGGGCCCCGGAGCTGGGAGTTGATATTGAGTATGAGATATAGGGTATAATGGGTGCGAAACCGACATCGTCAGTAAATTTTTCTTGACCGAGCGAATATTCCTTTAGAAGATGACTTTTAGAGTATGACGAGTGCGGACAGCCTTACGCCCTCGAACACTTTCACCTCCTGTTCCCTACCTCCCCCACAATCTTTGTGCTTCAGGTGCCTCGCTTCCGACCACCTGGTTGCTGCGCAGAGCAAAAATACCGCTACCATCAGCGGCCGCGGAGCCTATCGCAGGCTTCGTATTGGTCGCATGCAGGGACCGGGCCCGCTTTGCATGCGGAGAGAGTCCCACTTGTGTGTTGTTTATTTCGAGTGGACCCCACATCAGTCAACAGCCGCGAGGAAGGAATTATGCCTGGCGCAACGCCGCACCCCCTTCCTGCCTGCCTTCACGAGGCCTCTCGCCGCCTCCGTCTTGTTCGCCTGGCGCCGCATCCGCCTCCGATTTCTCCATCCGCCGCCGCGTCTGCTACCTCTCCGAGCCCTCTCTCTCCGATTTCTCCCTCCGTCGCCGTCTCCGCTCCTCCCTCTCCTTTTCTCCCCGATCTACACCGCCGCCGCCGCTCTCCCTACGCCGTCGCTCCTCTGCTTGGTGCCGCACATTCTATCTCCTGCTGCACGCCGCCGAGATCCAACATGCCGTCATCCTCCAGGTTCGTTGTTCCCTTCTCTGGATCTTGTCCATGACCGAGATCGCCGGAGACTCAAGCCAGCTTCTCTGGATCTTGTCCATTCTGATTTGATTTTCAGTGTTATGATTATCAGGAGTAAATGTTATGATTTTCAAAGTCAGTCCTTAAGGATTCATGTGCATGAATGTTTATTTGTGAAACTACATGTAGTGCTTAGTCCATTTAGGGTTTAGGTATTACCAGATTCATGCAGTTCATTTAATTTTCTTCAATGCATATCCACATCGGAGGTGAACGAGTCCTAATTGACAGATATACACGCATTCTTTTATATTCATTCAACCATATCTTCAATTATAGTTGATGCCCTTTTTACATACATGGGTTCATTGAGTTATTTTCGCTACATTTATCGGGAACCTTTAGCTATCAGCATTGTTTTCTGATTGCCATATTGTTTTGCTACTACAGGGAAGATGTTTTTTGCTTATTATTTATAAGACACACATCTTTCATCTGTTGCTACTGCTGTATTATTTTCACATTATTATATTATGGTTTCTCAACAGTTCGGTCTCTTTTTTTCTCTTTCAATTTATAATGTTTTCTTTTCTTTGCTGTTGTTGGTTTGTGAAGATAGCAACTAGTATGAGTATTCTAATCTCTAAAAGCAATCCATCACTGGTGACTTCATTTACCTTCTTGTCTTGAGGATATCTCCTAACTTCATATCACGAGGTTTGCTTTAATTCCTTCAATTTACTGCTCTCGGATCATATTTGTGATAAACATCCTTCAACCATGACTCTGCAGGAAGAACTCATTCCACCTTCAAGTATGTCTACCAATGAATATTTCTCGAATTCTATACGTCACCTGAAGCTTGTACGCCCACTGTGCATATATAATAATGTTCAATTCTTCCTTATATTGGTAACATCCCAGTTAACTTGACAACCAATGCATCTTCCTAACCACATATTTGCTTGGAAATTATTTGCTGCTGCTAGCATATATATATCTTGCATAGACTGATAGACATATAGAAAAGTTAATTATGGCTATTCAAATAATGATTAAGCATTATGGTTGACGCGCCAGGAATCCAAATCTCCAAAATGGTGGACAAAGTAGCTGGTATTTATGATTGGTGGACAAAGCAGTTTTTATGTATGCATCTTGGGTACTATTTATATTAGTAAGAAGCTGAAATTCCATATTCAGATATAGTAATTTATACTATGTATGCATCTGTCAGCTTGCACTTACCAAGATTCAGATATAGTAATAGTAACACTTATCTATTCTCAACATATGGTCTTGTACATACGGATCTCAAAGACCCTCATAGCACAACATATGGGCGAGCTTCTTTGCAGGTGAGATTTGTAGGTCTCTCTCTCTCTCTCTCTCTCTCTCTTTCCAGATACGCATCATTTCTTATAATGCATGCACCAAAATTTTGGGTTCCAATTTCTTATCAGCACAATTTATCCCTTTGTTTGCTATGCAGAATCAGATGAGCATTGTGCAATCCTCATCAGACAAGCCTCCATGGCTGATGGTTCAGGTATATGTGTTTTTATCAGCACAATTTATCCCTTTGTTTGCACTGGCTAAAGGATTCTGTTTTTATCAATGCAGCCAGAGGAAGCTACCATTATAGAGATGCAGGAACCAGTTTCCTTGACCTTTGCCCTGAGGTACATGAACTCCTTCACCAAGGCATCCTCCCTGTCTGATCAAGTGATTATCAGCCTTTCATCTGAGCTGCCAGTGGTGGTCGAGTACAAGATTGAGGAAGATGAGGAGATGAAGCCGTGATGAACAATGTAGTGCTGATGTTACCTACTTTTTCTCTTGTCTTCCAACCATCGTTTGCTTACCTATTGCTTGTAAGCAGAAGAAGATTTCATGTGTTCTCTCTTAGCTACCTGTATCTGTGACTGCACTGTGATCTCTTAGGCCAGACTGCTTTAGCTACCTGTATTTGTGACTGCACTATGAATCTAGATTTGTGGGTTTGTGCTTTGTGCATGTTGCAGCTATATGCCATTTTCAATTCCATCATCAAATTCTTTGTTCGGAGAGCGAAATGTGCTTTCTGGTGCTCGATCGTAGGCTCTGTTTAGGCCTCCAGAAAAGAAATGAAAAGGATTTTTTTTTTCAAGTTTATGCAAAGCAATAGGTCGAGTATTGGCAAATTTCCTTTGCCGGACCAGGTTTGTAAAGAACCAGCAACTCTGACACTTTCTAATATTATTATCACCTATAAGAGAGTTCGCACAAGAGATGACAATCACAATTATTCACAACTATTCGTGCCTATGAGCACGGTATGATCCTGAGTCCCGGCTTGTCCAGCAATGCTTCATAACTTTCCTATGCCCTATGCCCGCCCAATCTTCTCCACCAGGCGTCTCTCGATATCCATCCTCTTCCTCATCAGCAGGGTGTACTTCTTTAGGAGCTCCCTGTCCTCCTCCTTGTCTCTCAGCGCTGCACCCAGTGACTTGGTTTAGCTTCTGCTGTTATCCCAAATACCTACAGGATAGTTAGGAGATGAATTACATACAAGCACCGGGTAAACATGCCCTTAAATAAATCATGGAACCATTTCCATGCCCATTTTCCAGCTAGTCAGAAGATGATAAATGTCAACTGCTTATGTAAGAAGCACTAGTCAAGCGCACCTGCAAGGCTATTAGGATTGTCTCCAGACCATTGAATCACCAACTAGTTCTTATTCAAACTGAAACCTGAAAATATATAATGTCGTTTAAGTAACTACAAAATGGTAGTGCAAATCTAACATGGCATTGGTCATTAGGATGTATCTTTCTTATTCAGCTAGCTTGTCGGTTCACATTAAACTTGTCCACAATGTTCGGAAACTTTATTAAATCAAACTATCATAAAAAAGTGTAGGGCTTCAGAAAACTTCAACTAAATCCAAAATTATAATGAAAAAGTGTTAACATAAATTTTGAGGTGTTCAGCCTTCAGAGTTCATCTAGATCTAATCATTACAGTAAGAGCAGGAAAAATCTGCAACAATAATTTTAGAATCGGAGTGTGTGTTCCAGTTAATAAAATATAAGGCAGCCTGAACCTTATCTTATGCTTGGTTGCCCTATAACATCTCTCAGCAGTTGTGCAAACAGTAAATTCTACTTGCAAGATAGAAGGCATGGCATCACAAGAAGATACTACATGGCAAAGGTGATTCCGAATCTAGCGTTGCAATCCAAACCAAATATACTACAGGTTGACTTGAGAGTGTTCATTTAGCATTGGTCCAATACATAACCAAACTAACTGACCTTTTGACAAAATAAGGAGCAATCTGGCCAGCAGTTGAATATGCTGGTGCTAGATTTCCAAGCTTTGCTTCAAGTCCAGGAGCAGTTGCCTAAAGGAGAAAGGGCACAATTTTATATTTAGTCGATGATATCTTAAATGAAAACCCACAGTTTTGATGTTCTAGACTTTAGTCATTCAACAAATATTTAATGTATTACTAATGACCTAGCAAGTCGCAAACCTCTAAAACAGTCTTTGACCATGTCCTCTGCTTTATATCCATCAAGTTCATTACGGAATCTCTGTACACCCCACCTTCAGTTTTGTTTGTAGTGCGGCAATTCAGAGTCAAAATTAACAATTTCAGAAGCTACTATTGAACTCATTGTTGAGCACAGTAGCTTCCAGTGACCTGTAACAGGAATAACAGTATTAGATCCTAGAATTGATGGTATCCCAACAATTCAGCGTGATAAAGAAAAGGAAAAGTAAACCCAGAAAGGAATATATGAAGGAATATATGAAGTAAACCCAGAAAGGAATATATGAAGCAAATCTTACCTTCTTCAGATCCAAATGCGTGCACCAGATGGGAACTAGGTGCCTATCTGCTGCCACAGCAAACATATGCGGGGAAGTGCGCAGGTGTCGTAGCTCGCGTTAATGGAGAGGGATGCTGGAGGGAGAGTGGGCAGAGGATGTACAGTTGGCTCCATTGCGGCGCTGAAGAGGAGCTCGTGCGGGCCGCGTCAGGAGATCTGCTGCTGGTGACAACAATGGTGGGCGGATGGGGAGCACGGGCACAAGCAACAGTGGCGGCGGCGGCGGCGAGGGCAGCGGCGGCGTGGCAGATGGGGATCACGAGCGCGAGGCGAATCCGCGCCACCGCCAACGGCCAGTGCCTCGCCACCACTGCATCCAAGCGCATGGGCGCGGCGGATCGACCGCAGAGAGCGAGGAGTTGGGCCGTGGCGGCTGCCGCCGCGCAATGCGGGATGGAGGGAGCTCTGCGTTAGGGTTCGTGAGAATGCCAGGCCGGCGGATGTTGGTAAAACAACTGCCACCCGAATCGCCGAGGCAACATCTGACCGAGGCAAATATTTCACACCCCACGTGAGGCAATTTCATTCCTCAGGCAAGATTCGTTTAACCGGTGTGGGCCCGCCAACATTTTTCTATCCGACAATCCCGCATGCACCCGACTCGTCATACTTCATATTCTCTTTCAAAACAGAATATTTCCGTCTAGTCATCAATATTCTCTCCTTTATATCTCCTTCTCTCACACTCATCATCCTTTATATCTCCCACTCTATCTCAACTATACTATATTTTATTCTATCATCTCCAACTACCATTTCCCCTCCCCCTATCTCTCTCCTCCTCCTTCTCCCAGTTCGCCCCGTGCTCTCTTCCTCCCTCGGCTCCTCCGCTTCCCGCCGGCGCTCCCCTTCTCCCACGGCGGCCGACTGGAGGGAGCTCCTTTGCTCCAGAGCCAGGAGCGCCCCGGCGCCCCTCCCTTCCTCCACCGGCGCGCCGCCTCCCGTGTTGCCTCGCGCCCCCCGCCAGCGTCCGCGAGCAGGGGCAAGGGCGCGCCTCCCCTGCACCTCCGCAGCTTCCCCGGCAGGCCAGCGCGAGGAGGACGAACAGCCACTGGTGGCGCATCCGCGGAGGACCTCGCGCGCGGCGGCGCATCCGCGGAGGTGTGGATCTGAGTCGACGGCTGTGGGGTGTCGCTCGTGCGGGCGAAGCTCTTCCGGGTCGGCCGCAGCCACAGCGTGTGGACGAAGCTCCTCCGACGACGGCGTAGGTGCTGCTCGGGTGATGCCGCCCCCGCCGTCGGGCCGACACCGCCTGACATGGCCTGGTGCGCGAGCGAAGCGAGCAAGGCGGCCGGCAGGCGAGGGAGCGCAGGCTCCATGGCTTCGGCCCGACGAGCTCCACCAACTCCCAATCGAGGATGCGCCTGCGGCCCTTGCTCCCCGGCGGCAGAGATCCAGAGGCCCCTGCCCGCGGCGCCGCGCGATTCCGTGCACATCCTCCTGGAGGCCACGCCCTCCTCATTGCCGTCGGCGGCGCACGGAAGCGGAGTAGGAGGAGGGCGGGAGCGGAGGCGGAGGTGGGGGCGAGCTCTCCTCCCACGGCGGCGGATGGGCTCGGCCTCGAGCTCAGGCGGAGGCCCTTGCGCGAGGAGCTGGGGCCCTGGAGCCGACGGAGCTCCCGACGCCGGCGGAGCTCCTCCGTCGAGCACCGAATCTCCAGCTCCCGACGCCGGCGGAGCTCCTCCGTCGAGCACCGAACCACGGAGGCGGCGGCTCCCTCCCGCGGTGGCCGGCGCTCCTCCCTTGCTCCCCGCGCTCCACCGGCTTCCGGCGACGGCGACGACCACCCTGCAGCATCTCCTCCTCTCCCCCGTCCTGCTCCCGGCGCGGAGTACTGACCCTCCCGTGGGCCCCGCGCCACGTCGGCGTTCCCGGACGTCCGCGACTCCGCCAGATCTCCCGTTCGGGAGGGCTTCCTTCTTTTTCCCGTGGCGTTTCCAGTGCCCCGCTGCGGGCTGTTTTCCTGGAAACCGCGACGGGAAAACGGATAGCGCGGCGATGGCGTACACCGGTGTGGGTAGTCTAAGCTCCGCGGCCGCTGGTAGCAGCGGCAATGCATTTCTGATTGCCGCGTGCCGGGAGCCGGTTCGCTGCCGTGCGTGTCTTCGCTACGGCCACCGAAGCTCCTTCTGCTCGATGGCGGGGACGTTCTCGCGCGCACTCTGGTCGCGGAAACCGTCGTCGCCGCGTCGCCCCGCGGCGCCGGCTCCCTCTGAGCGCTCGGCTTGGCTTTCGCCAACTATCGGCCGACGCTCCGCCACCTATACAACTGCTGCCATGGACGCCACAACGCAGGCGTCTCGTGTCAAGACTGAGCAGTTGGATTTGTCCAGTGCGCCGTCGGAGCACATGGAGGTTGCTTTGGAGGTCTTCGGGGTGCCGGAACGCTCGTCCCTAGACCTTCCGACTCCAGTTCACCCGCGCACTCCACCGCCGGCACCCACACCTTCCCTGGTCACCAGTGACATGGAGGGCGGCGTGACTTCCACGCGTGGACGATCTCGCTACTCCGTCCCACCATTGGAGGATCTTCTCGCTGAGAAGGAGCATGAGGTCACCATCCGGCGGCGTCGCGTGTGCCGCAAGCGCGCAGCCGATAGCGCGTCCAAGGTCCGGCGGAGTAGGAGGCTCGCCGCGAAGGAGGTGCCCTTCTATGAGGACGTGACTACCAAGGCTACACGTGTCAAGGCGGCTCAACTTGACCTCTCCAAGGCCTCGGAGCGCATGAAGGCGGCGCTGGAGCGCATGAAGGCGGCGCTGGACGAATCCGGCGTGTTGAAGCGCCCGCCTCCTGCCAGGATTTCCTCCCACAAGCTGCGCTGTCTTGGACGTGTATGTGGTCTTGCCCACCTCTCCGATGTGGAGGACGAGGTGACTTTGGTTGAGAGATGTTTCGCGTCCAGATCGAAGGATGTGTTTGCACCGGGCCTTTGCACTGTGCTCTGCCCGTTGATGCTTCTTCTCCCATGTCCTTTTGCTTGTTCTGTGATTTGGTGCCTTGGTGTGTCTTATGTTAACCAAACACATGTCGTTCTTCTCCTGGAATGTTCGTGGACTCGGTCAGGCGAGTCGGTGCGATGATGTTCTTGCTGAACTAATTTCTGCAAAACCCACCTTTGCTGCCCTACAAGAAACAAAGCTTACCTCGCTGCAACCTGCTAAGAAAAGCTCGTTCTTGCCTGTGCGCCTCTCTTCTTGCGCAACTCATGACTCCACAGGCGCCTCCGGCGGGATTCTTACTGCTTGGGATGTTTCTTTCTGCTCCTTGACAAACGTCACTGAACGTGCGTACTCCCTTACCACTAGCTTTTCTCTCAATGCTGATGCTAGCATGGTCACTCTTACAAATGTCTATGCTCCGACGTCTAGGGAAGAGAAGGGCACCTTCCTTGCAGAGCTGGCTTCCCTTGCAGAAGATATTGATGGGGCCTGGATGCTCATTAGAGATTTCAATCTAACACGTGCTCCAGAAGACAAGAGTTCTGATGCCTTTAGCCACTCAGAAGCTAACATGTTCAACTCTCTCATCAACGACATGGGGCTTATTGAGATTCCTCTTGTTGACCGGGCATACACATGGAGTAACCGGCAAGAAGAACCAACTCTAGTCAAGTTAGATAGATGCTTGGTCAACATTGCTTGGGATGCTGTCTTCCCTAATACCGCGCTTTCTTCTCGAGCTCGGTTTTCCTCAGACCATGTTCCTCTCCTTGCCACAGCATCCACCCGGATCCCTCGTAGCCCCTGTTTCCGCTTTGAAAATGCGTGGCTGCAGCACCCTTCCTTTAAGCCTGTGATCGCTACTGCTCTTGCTCAACCAGTTTTCGGAACACCGACCAAAGCTTTCATCCACCGGCTCAAACACTGCCGTCGAGAGTGCCGGGCGTGGTCCAAGCGCCTCCGCCCCTGGACCAGCGAGAAAATGACACCAGAACCCTGCTCAACTCCCTGGACCTCCTAGAAGAAGCTCGTCCTCTCCGTCCCAATGATACCTGCCTCCGTCGCCTTGCCGCTGCAGGTCTGAAAGCAATCAATGCTGAGAGATTGGCTTACTGGCGCCAGCGTTTCAAAATTTGTCTTGCATTAGAATGGGACGAGAACTCCAGGTTCTTTCACACTGTTGCTTCCGGACGTCGCAGAAAAAATTATATTCATAGCCTGGATCATGAAGGGCAATCTGTCACTGCGCACGATGCGAAAAGTCTTATTCTGCACAATTTTTACTCGGACCTTCTTGGCACTACGCAACAGGTCGAGTGGCGCTTCTCTCTGTCAGAGCTCTATCCTACGATGACGGTTGGCGGGCTGAATCTTTCGAGGCCATTCACTGCTGACGAAATTGTGCAGGCTCTTTTCGCAATGGACATGCAAGCCAGTCCCGGACCGGATGGTTTTGGGCCTTCATTCTATAAAATCTTTTGGCCCAACATCAGAGGCGCCATTCTGCAAATTTTTGAAGGTTTTTTTGAAGGGACACTCGCCCTTGACGGGCTGAACTGAGCTCATCTAATCCTACTGCAACCTGTGGAACAACGTATATGTGATGAAGTGATTAAAACATTTCACAAAATCTCTACAGCTTGCCATGCAACATTATTCCGATCCTCATGGTTGCCAGTGGTAGTCTAGTTTGTATGGAAAGCTTTTGTCCACTGGAGTGGGGCATATATAGCATGGACTATCCAACTCGAACAGCTGAGCTTCAAATGCACTTTTTTTGTCCAATTATGTTGAGGACTGTCATGTTAGAGTTGTAGACTTGCCAAGCAGATCCTAAACCAAGTTATGGTATCCATCTCAGCATAAAAGACATCATATTATTCTGATACTTGCAAGGAGTTGAACACCTTGTTCACTCACTTCCCATTTAGCATTATCCAATGCATCAACCTGCAGTTTGCAGAGCTTTCTTTCTTTCTTTATTTATTTATTTATTTATTTATTTATTTCTTCCAGGTTTCTATTTGCTGAAATGGGACTACCAAGATCTCATTCAACTCTTCTGTCTAGCACTGATTGCAGTAGAGTTGATAATGTATCTGAATGTTGTGGTATGGCCTTTCGCCACGACTAAGAAATATTGGGAGCAACGAAACATGCCAGTGCGGTACATGTGAAGTTGTGAAAACCTTCAACTATCTTGGTGGCACCTTTTGGTCGCTGATGGAGTTGATAAAATGACTCTAGATGCGGTATGGTCTTTCACCACATCCGAGAAACATATTGGGAGCGATGAAACATGCCAAGCGGTACATGTGGAACTGCGGAAACCCTTCAACTACATTGGTGGCACCTTTTGGTCGCAGAGAGTTGATAAAATGACTCTAGATGTGGTATGGTCTTTCACCACACAGAAACATATTGGGAGCAGTGAAACATGTCGGTCGCGATACATGTGGAATCAGTGAAACCCTTCAACTACATTGGCGGTACCTTTTGGTCGCAGTGGAGTTGATAAAATGACTTTAGATGTGGTATGGTCTTTCACCACATTTATGAAAGATATTAGGAGCAAGCAAAACATGCCATTCGGCACATGTGAAGTCAGTGAAACCTTTCAACTATCTTGGCGGCACCGTTTTGGTCGCAGTGGAGTTGATAAAATGATTCATATGTGGTATGGTCTTTCACCACATTTAAGGAACATGTTGGGAGCAATGAAACTCTCTCCACATATAGACTGTGAAAATTTTCAACTACACCGGTGGCACCTTCCATGGTCGCAATGTGGTTGAAAACATGAGTTGTGTAGGTCGGTACTATCATGGTTGCGTAATGTCGAATAGACTTGACTTGTGATATTATCTTCCGTCGCAATTCAAGTGGTTAAGAGTTTGAAAGACATCATAGCAGCTTAGCTATTGGCTGAGATATTACTAGTAGAATCACAATCAATTACTCTATTAGTTGCATTGGCACCATCATGGTAGCAGTAGCAATGAAACTTTCTATACTAAAAGACGACAAACATGGCATGGCTCCGCTGTGGCTGTGTTATAGTGATAGTTTGTCCTTCTCCAGCAGGGTAATTAAGGAATGGTCTTCACAAGGATCTTACCACTTCAATAGATGTGGCATGGTTCTCCGCTACTATGTTGTCAAAATATACTTTATCCTTCTCCAAGTGGGCCATGGCACGACCATTCGCCATGAGCCCACTATCATGAAAGTTTGCTATACTATCGGCGACACGTCATGGCTCTTTGATGTGAACGGTGTGGTTCTTCGCTGTGATCTCAGCGTAGTGAAAGTTTGTTCTTCACTAGCATGTACATGGAACGGTTATTCATCGTGATATTACCATCTTTAGTGTTTAAATATGATCTTATCATCTTTAGAGGGGAGTATAATGAGCAATCTTATCATCGAGAGTAGGGTATAGTTGGTAAAGATGAATATGTTCAAGCAGAGTATTGCTGGTTGCAAACGATATGATCCTTCTGATCATGTATTCGGTTCAGTCGTAATTGGTCTCGAGAAGAACATGAAAGAAAGCACTTTGAATTGGATGAGGGCAAGCAGAGCACTTTTATCCTTTGAAACTCAAGTCTCAAAAAACGAAAAAGAGAAAGAGAGACTACCAACAAACATATATTGTGACGTGTGTACTGATGACAGTCGTTGCAGTTGTGCTATGCAGTATTGGCTGAGCTACGAGGTAATAAAAAAGCCCATGGTTCTTAGTTAGATTTTGAATCAGTGAAAGTAAAGAGAAAATAAATCAGATATACATGGGGATCAGTCTAATTTGCATAACGAGTGTAGAGCAAAATTGATATAATGGAAGAACAGCTCAAGGCAGCAGCGCAAGCTTGAGAGAATTGATATTATATTGTGGTACGATCAGGTATATATAAGGAATTCCACAAATTTGCTGTGGGGCTTCATGGAGCTATGCTACACCTTTTCGCCAAGTCGAGCACGAATTGCTTTGCATTCGAACTCCACTTGGCGAGGGGCATTTGTAAGATGAGTTTTTTTATGCTCCTATATGAAAAAGAGGTTATGTCACAGTTACTAATGAGCACAGGCTAATATATATGGCCCAGTTGATTTCAGTGGCATCATGTCGGATTTTGATGAGGCGCCGTAGTGGCTACCTGCATACTAATAATTTTGAATATTTATTTAAATGGAATTAATTATTTGGTTATGGGTTGATGGGAGAAAACGAGTTTGGAGGCCCAGCTCATTGATGTGGAAGGTTTTTGTCATGCGGCTCATGTGAACAATTACAATATGTATATATGCGTATTAATACGCAAAGTTAAGTTGCCAGTACATCGACAATAATCCAGAAGCCTCCAGGGCAAAGTTCACGATCATCCGTCGTCACCGGCTACCACGCACAGCAAGGTAGACGATGCTGTTGCCCATGGATGGAAGAAATGAACTACACTTACATGCATGAGCGGGAGGCCATCTCACTTGTCAAATGGGACCTCTCCTAGCTGGGCCTTTGGTCAGGGATTAGCACGTCACATGTACGTGTACAGGTTGAACGGCAATAGGCATTTAGCGATTGGTTTTTTGAATAAGCTAACACAGATGCCGAAAGGAAGCAACGGCCTACTCTTATCCCGGCCGGATGACTCGCTCGCCGAACGGCAATACGGCGGCGCGGCGCTCATCTTCCTGAGACTCGTCACTTGACCTATCCTCCCTCTATATATTGTCTCTGCGCTGCAGCAGGGAAGGGGGGGCTTTGGGGGAGCTCCCCAGAAACCACACACGCGCATACACCTGCACTCGTAGAGCACCACCACCATGAGGTGCCCTCTCGGAGGACGTCGCCGGCCGGCGGTAGCGAGTGCGCCTCTTCTATTGTGCGGCATGCATCATGGCCAGCACATTTTCTTCTCTTTTCTTGCAGGAACATTGCGGCTCGCCAGCACAATCAATGCCCATCGGCATGGCAAGGCCTACGTATTTCTTTGTTTGCAGGTTTCTAAGTTGAAGGTTGGAGTTCACGGAGAAACACATACAAATCTGCCGCACACACCCACACCACACTTCTTCATTCACCAGAAACACCGTCGCCTGTAGATTGGCCTCGCCGCCATGAGCGATCGAGCCGGGGCAGGATCTCGTTGTCTCAGAGACGCCGACTTCGCCGCCGTCGTCTGCGCTTCCGGCTCCACCGTGCTTATGGCGTCTTGTGGTGAGCAGTCGACATGGCCTTAGAGCCTGTCATTTTTTTTCTCCTTTGCAGGAGTATGCCTTCAATGGCGAGGCCATGATATGAGTGCCTCGTACTTGCCACTGGCTTCTGGTAAATTGAGAGCCCGTATGTATTGGTGAAGAAATAAAATAGATGCGCCAGTGGCACTTGTGTTTTCTGCAGGTTTCAGGAGATGGTCTTTCCAATGCCCACCTATGCGTAGGTCACATCGTTTCTCAACTGTGGCATGTATATATGGAATACATCCATAAATTAGCACGTCACTAAGATGGTGGCGCTAGACATTTTGCAGGTTTATTTTGCAGGTGCAGGAGCCTTCACATGGATAATAAAAATCAGTGCAATGCTTGCATGCACACATTACAGGCTAGGGCAGATTGATCTATACATTAGGTCATATGCCATGTTATTTGTATTAGATTTTTTGCTTGCAGGTATACAAAGAAAGAGGAAAGGAATAAATTATACACATGATATTCCTGAACACTTTTGTTTAGCTAAAGATCACATATTTATTGTCATTCTTCCGTGACCGACAAGGTCGGAATTTGCTATTACGTCCCGACCGACGAGGTGGGACACAATCCGTTCGTGACCGACGAGGCCGAACACATTCACCTTGTGAACTTTTAGCTGAACACGAGATGTGGCGGATAATGTCATGAAGTCACCTGGCTTCTTTTTTTCCTTTCTTTATCTTTTTATTATGCAGCACACACCTATGGGGTACAAGAAAAAGAGGATCGATGATGACAACCGTATGACACAGCTTAATCGGAGGTTTTCTGCAAGTGTCAATTGCAGATGTAATTAACTAGGAACCTCTCGAGGCTCTAGGGATCATGAGCTACACGATCGTCTGAATTTTATATGGATACATGCCAAAAAGGACTGGATTTGTGATATCTCAATGACAAGGCGGACACCGTAATTGTTATGTTTCATTTCATATATCTTTTGTAATTTGCACGGGATGAGTTAATGACTCGTTGTTAATCCCCTGCTATGTAACTCATTTGATATAGTGAAGTTTGCCTTCGGGCGACCGTGGTTTTTTACCCGCAAGGGTTTTCCACGTAAAATTGGTGTCTCTTGTGTTCTTGACATGCTTGATTTATCCATACACCCTCGTACATATTTATTTGTATACAAATTGTATACTGGCATGCCTGCATTCTATTAAGCCATACGCAGAGAAATTTCGAGTATATTTCTCGCGAAAACAGGCCCAACATCAGAGGCGCCATTCTGCAAATTTTTGAAGGTTTTTTTGAAGGGACACTCGCCCTTGACGGGCTGAACCGAGCTCATCTAATCCTACTGCCAAAAAAGAAGGGGCTGTCACTGCCGACGCCTTCCGACCAATCTCCTTACAAAATTGCCCTATGAAGCTCTTCACTAAAGTCCTGGTCAACAGATTACGCTCTGCCATTCCATTTATCGTTGATGCAGATCAAATCGGCTTTATCCATGGGAGAAACATTGCAGAGAATCTGGTATATGCTGCGGACCTGCTGAGTTGTTGTCATAAGCGGGGTGTTCCCACTGTCGTCCTTAAACTGGATTTCAAGAAGGCATTCGACTCAGTGGAATGGAGTAGTCTGATCGCCATCCTACGTGCTCGCGGCTTCGATGATCGCTGGTGCAGATGGGTTAGCAACATTCTCTCCAGCGGAAAGACCGCGGTAATGCCAAATGGGATTCCCGGCCGTTGGATTACGTGCAAAAGAGGGCTGCGACAAGGCGATCCGATGTCCCCCTACCTTTTCATTATTGTGGCGGATGTCGCAACGCCTCATACAATGGCGTCGGCGGTGGAGAGCTCCAACATCCAATCGACCCAAGCCTTCCCTGTCCCGTGTTGCAATATGCGGACGACACTCTCATCCTCACTAGAGGGGACCCTGCATCCATGGCAAGGCTCAAGGCCATCCTGGACGACTTCTCATCAGCGACAGGTCTCAAGATCAACTTCCACAAATTAACGTTTATCCCCATGAACATCCAACCAGACTCTGCAGCTCAAATGGCAAGCATCCTGGGGGTGTCCCATTTCCACTTTTCCACAGACATATCTTGGTCTACCACTTTCTCCCCATAAGCTTCGTGTTTCAGACTACCAACCGCTAGTTAACACCTTCGATCGCTACTTGTCCGGTTGGAAGGCTCGGCTTCTGAGTTCGGGAGGACGTCTGGTCCTTGTCAATGCGGTCATCGGCGGTCTCACGGTGTACTTCATGTCCTCGCATCCCCTACCTAGGACAATTATTGAGCTGCTTGATGCGAAACGACGAGCTTTCCTCTAGACGGGCGAAGACAAATGCAACGGGTCACAATGCCTCATTGCATGGGAGAAGGTCTAGAGGAGCAAAAGGATGGCGGCTTGGGGATCGAGACATGGCTGTCCAAAACCATTCCCTCCTCATGAAGTTTGTTCATAGGCTCCACGAACCAGCTTCCCTGCCATGGAAGAACTGGTTTCTAAATCACTCGGCCCGCAGCGGAGATGAGTCCTTTTTGTGTCGCTTAGTTAATTACGAACTCCACCGTTCTGTGTCTCCTCGACCGGTGTTCGTGTGGGGAATGGCAAACTCACGTCGTTTTGGGAGGACCGCTGGCTCCTCAACACAACTCTAGCTGAAACTTTCCGGCGCTTCGCTTTCGTCGGCCGAGCAGTTCGTTCAGCTTTCCTCCGCTCTACCCTTGAGGACCATTTCCACCGCGACTCACAAGACAAGCCCGAGGAGAGATGGACGCCCGCGCTGCTTGCTCACTTTCACCTAAATGATGATGTGGATCGACACATCCTTGGCTCCCGGAACACTACGTTCTCCGGCGAGGAGGCCTACACGGCAATCAACAATCTTGAACCAATTGATCCGGATGCAGCTCGTCTCGGGAACAAAACTGCCAACAAAGTGAAATTCTTTGGTGGCTCCTCTACCACGGAAGATTAAACTCTCGTGCAGCCTTGCATTGAAAACATTCAAGCCTTGAGGAATCCCATCAGTGAACTCAGACAAGCACGCCGAGACGACCACATCTTCACTCGGTGTCCGCGTGCTATTGCTACTTGACTCGCTTGGGAATCTCGGTCCGCTCGTGAACTCACCGGATGCCATGGGTGATTGGGTGGTCGCCCTGCCCGGAAAAAATCTGCACGGACGTGTCATTACTCATCCTTTGGCGAATTTGGAAGGCTAGCAACACATTGATTTTTGAACGCAAGCTATTCTCTCCCACAGAAATACTCCGTCAAGTTGTTAGTGACATTGACTCTTGGAGCTGCAGGTACAAAACCTTGCTTCCGAGTTTGTTACAATGTCGTAATTATCTCCTCTCATGCTGTAACCTTCCCTCCATCCCTCCCCCTCTGTAATCTCGCCCTGGTATGCCAGGGTCTTGTTATGTACAATGCTACTTCGATCAATGGAATGTAGGTGGGGACCTTCCCCCGGTATTGTTCGAAAAAAAGACGATTTATGCAATTTGATTGTTATGTATCATCTGTCTTGTGAAGTTGCTTGGACTATTACTTGCTTTCCCAAACTCAGGTATTCCTTGTGGCAGACCATGCAGAATAGGGATGGAAACGGATCGGATTCGCATGGAATCAGATCCGAATAGCACTTTTTACCATATTTTCACTCGAATACGAATACGGATTCGAATGTTCTCGAATATGAATACAAAACGGATGTGTCGAATTCAGAAACGAATCGGATATTTACTCGATTCGGAAGACAGCATTTACTAATTTTATTTATTGATAATTTACAATTACAAAACATTTAAAGACTAACATATTAGTACATAAGAGAGATCGCTTATTAAGAATAATCACATTCATCCATATTTATTTTAATAATTAATCATATAATAAATAAAACTATTAATAAATACATATTTTTAATTAATATATATATTTATCAAACAATAATAAAATACATGAAAAATATTTTCATCAATACATAAATAAACTAGGGTAATTAAAATTAAACTTTATATTAATGTATTTTTATCATTAAAATTAATGATATTGGTCATTAAATTTAAATATAACTTTTAAATTGTTTTATGGATGCAATATTTTAATATTAAGATTAATGTCATAATCATTAGTTATGGATATAATTTTTTCAATTATACACTATCATTATTAGTATTTTATTGGACCTAATTTGCTATTAGTTATAGAGATAAGTTCTGATTTATATAGTCGAATACGGATAGTGCTTGGATATTGCCTAGAATCATCGGATAGAGAAAAATCGACAAAAATGAATTCGGATGTATCCACTTTACTACCACATTTGAATTCGAATACGGATACGGATATCCATATTTACATTTTAGCAGATACGGATATCGGATAATTCGGATTCCATTTCCATATTTCCATCCCTAATGCAGAATATCTACATCTTTTGTTAGGATTGGTGGTGGGATGTTTGATGCAGTTTGGTTGTTGTGTGTCATCTGTTCTGTTAAGTTGCTCGAACTGCCACTCACTTGCCCAAACTTAGTCATTCCTTGTGCCAGACCATGCAGAATATCAACATTCTCGGTTAGAGTTGGTGGTAGGATGCTCAATGCAATTCCTTTCCCGTTCCCTAGTTCAGTGTGGGAGTGGGTAGTAATGTTTGTACCATGGTCGACAAGCCTGACATCGTTGACGCTATGCCTTTGCCGCGTGTCATCCAGCTCATTTTTCTTTATTCTGTTGAAGTACTTCTGAGCATGGCTTGCTAGCTGTGTTGGGGTCCTGGAAGGGACGAAATACTTGGAGATGAATTTCCAAGAACCTCGTCCTAGACAATCCACACCATTTAAAAATTGTCTGCATTTGCAAGTTTGTAGCTTTATCAGTAGCCTTATATCAGGTAATGAAATGAAAACTATAAATAATCTTTTACAAAATTTTCTAGGCTATAAATGTAGAGGATACCATCTAAGTTTCCAATCAAATTTTATTTTTAAAAAGAATCTAAAATTCATATTTTGATTTGAATATGATGGTTTGTTTGCTCGATCGACAACATATGGATACATAAAAAAAGAGGGGTGTTGGTATATTCAATTTAGGATAATTCATGAGGATAACTAGTATGAACAAATCTTCTTTATTGCAAACAAATTTCTTAACTTATGATATGTAGGAGTAGTGGTATATATTGGGATCAGTATGTAAAGTGCACAAAACTCAAACATGTCTAGTGTAGACCCTCCTTAAATTAATTTAAATGGCACAAACAGAGTACATTTTTTACAAGCAGAGGACAATGTCCAGCATATTTTTTATAACTATGTACTCCTATATCACAAGCCCAAATTAATAATAAATAATTGCTGGTATAAAAAAGAAAACACTTGCCTAAAAAGGGAAATGGAAACAATTTTGGTAAAATAACAAAGAACACATGAGTCATTTGAATTTGCAAGTATATCTTTCGCACATAGAGATTAGACATTTTAGTTAACAAGGGTTGGCACACGAATTTAATGTATTTCCTAAAACACCCATGGTATTAATATGTCATCATTGTATGCTAAGTTTCTAACTGCTAATATGCTACTATTAGTGATGAAACAGTTTGTGTTTCTAAACTAATAAACCAACTATTAATAAGTGTATTTTTGATGCAATGAAAGTACCACAAAATGTTTTGATAAAAATTGGCAAAACATCTATTATCGTTCCATCAATTGTTGACATATTAATCTGTGCATATCTTACTAGTAAACAAATAAATATCAAACTTCCAACCATATGTAGGTGTAGTTTTGAATATTAGTGATGCACCTAAAGATAATAGTGTTAGGTTTTTGACACCTCTATATATGTAGTACATCTGAGCATAACATCAATTTAATATAGTGGAAGTCTACACGTCATCACAAAAACAAGTTCCTACAATATGCATTAACGTGTAAAAACAAGGGCACATGCATAACCATAGTTGTGAAGTACTCCCTTCGTGCCAAAAAACATGTCATTTTAGGATTGTCCTAAGTCGAACTTTTCTATGTTTGGTCAAGATTATAGGAAAAACTACATATATTTATGGTATAAAATAAGTAAGTACCATTAGATTTATCATTTATCATGACATTTATTTTTTTATAATATACCTATTTGATATCATAAACATTTATATTTTTCTCCATAAATCTGGTCAAAGTTGATAAAAGTTTGACTTAGGACAAACCTAAAATGACATATTTTTCGAGGAGGGAGTAATAAATCATAAAGGAATAATAAGTTAATAAATATATAAAATGAGAATAACTTGTGTTCCTCATAAGTCCAAGATTGTTTCCTCTTCCGTGATGACTTATAGTATGACTCTTGTATTTCCACATGATCTTCTGGTTCAAATAACAATTGTTCGGAAGGTTCAAACAAAGGTGTCTCAACTAATGTTCCTAGAACCAAGTCATTTGTGTCTCCTTGTAAAAGTTTGAGCCAATCATGACAATCAGTAGTTGCATCATCTCTACTTGGTTTTCCATCTATCTCACCACATAGCATATCCTCAAATGCCTTAGCATATTTCTTTCTCAACTGTTGAATAGACTTTGTAGGGAACCTCTTTGCAAGCGCTCTCATCCTGTCACTTGATTCTTCATACCATAACTGGGTAAAAATTGCCTTGAACTCCTCTTCTTCGCTAGAAGTCCACTCTCCAGTAGCCTTTGGATCCATAATTTTCCAAAATTCTTGCCTCCTTCTACGAAGGTAAATTACAAGTTTATATCGGATCCAATCAGAAATGATAGTTGAGATTTGCATGAGAAAGAAATAAGCTAAGAAAAAAAACAAAGTTCATTGCTTCCCTTACCTTTGATTCAAATGGGTAAACCTCACATAAAAATCTAGGATTAGAATAACAAAACAACCTAGCACTTTTTCTAAGAAAGGATCTAGTCTTGCCACTCTTGGAAAAGAGCGAAAGCTTTGTGTCGTAGAGGGTTGGTCCTTAAAGGGAATATATAGGATCCAAATTGTGTAAAGCCTGCACACAATGGTATCTAGCCATATCGTAAGGATTTGCATTTACTTTCTCAAATGAATTTGATGAATATAAGCAGGTTTGACGTTACTATTTTATACTAGTCAATAATTGAGAATAATCTTTTTATGTCTCCTAGATTTCTACGTCCCATATCATCTAGACATTGTAGAGCAATAACATTTATCAGAATATCAGAACAACAAATATAGTCTTATTTTAAAGGCATATTGTGTGTGCACAACCAAAACACAATCTTAGAAATATTGGCTCAAGATATTGCACATAACTTATAAACATATCTAGCATTTGATCCTCTTAAAAAAGACTCAACAAACTTTTCTTTGAGGTATTGCTAATAAGTGATAATGTGTTTGTAAGTGATGTCACGTCGACTTTGTGTCACTTTCTTAAATGTAGTGATATATTTCATAATAGCTTACAATCACAATGGGGACAGCGGGAAGGGAGTCAAAAGTTTAAATGTTTCGAGCATGCAATGCTTTGGAATAAAAGAAACAATGACTGGTGGGGTTAATTAACTGCACACCCATGGATAACCAGATTGCTAACACCGCCTCATACAAACTCACCCTTTGCATCAATAAAACCTTTCTTTGATGCAGAGACACACCAAAATTATAAACAAATAGTTTGTTCACTTGTGTTTTGCATGTAGCTATGAATTGAAAAATACTTGATATATTTAATAGAACATCACTACGATAATTAGTAATTAGAAAACAAATTCGATCAATGTGCGTAACCACTTACGCATAAGCAAATTGAATCAACCTTTTTGAATATATGCCTTTTCAAGTTCACATGCATAAGACAGAACTAGTACTTGACATATATGCCTTTTCAAGTTCATGTGCAAAAAGAGTGAATCAACCTTTGTGAATTCACAACAATTGTGAAACTAACACTACAAAAAATAGATAAATGGCAACCTAGGTGAACATATGGGATGATAATGATTGTAGGTACCCAAACTAACAATAATGATCACATAATCTATATGGGATGACATCAGCATGTTTTACCATTATTTCTTCATGACCGTTCCTTTGGGATTTGATCCAGTGTACATGTCAAATATAACTTCTTGATATTAAATTCAAAAAACCGATAGGCCAATAAAGCACTTGCAACATCCAAAATATGAATTTTGAATCAATTATAACACCAAGTAGGAAACATGAAAGTTTTGGGAAGCTTGTTCAAAAATACAACTCCTCAACAACGCACTAGTACTTACAGTGAGCTTGTTCAATACATAAAGTATATTATTCCTCAAGACACCCATTGACGAAGCTTATTCAAAACACGAACCACACTATCGCTCAAAAGCACAAATTTCATATGTGTTTCAGGCTTTCATCAAACACATCTAGATTCACCTCAACATATACCAAAGCCAAACTAAACTAGTCAGAATCAAACCACCCAACCAATTCATCAATTCAACACCTAGTGACATCTAAGTTCCCATCTTGCTTCAATCATTTGGTTTTGCCTCACATAAGGGATCACGCATCATCCTGCACCCACATAAATTACAATCCACCAAACAACCCATGAACCAAGTAATGCAACTGAAGTGCATTACCTATTGAAAACACAAAATGAGCAAGTGCATAGACTCTATAATCATACTCACACGAGCGAGACCGTAGAGGTTGTGCAAGCGCATCATGCGCTCTGACTCACAACATCAACTATATCTCCACCCAACGTAATATATATATCTCAAAGGCATAGTAAAACTATATATACCTAGAAAATCTGAACGATCTACAATAATAATTTGGAACGGGAGGAGTTTATTATTAGTTCAATTTTCACGTTAACGGCTTGCTATAAACTTTAGCCATATACATACATGTCATAAGCATATTTGTTCCCTTATGTCTTAGCTTCAATTATATTTGTCATACCACCTTTTCCGATAAATACAATAATTCTCCGACTATACAACGCTGGCGTGACGCGATCGGACGCAAGTACCTACTCCATGCGTTAACCTTGGCCCACGCCCCTTCTTCCTTGGGCAGTTGACATTGTTGACACTTGAGACTAGCAGAACTCACACCGATGTCCGTACGTGCATACGCACACACGCACGTCACGGACCTAACTTAGGCGCGTTTAGTTCTCCTAAAGTCCTAAAAATTTTCGCGCATGAGCCAGTGTCGCCTCTCACGTAACACGCCCAATGCAAAATTTTCACTATTTTTCCTAAAATTTCACCGAACTAAACGGTGCCTTACTATGATTAGCACGGCGAATCGTACAGTGACCGAAATATCCCATTCCACCATGCCGGCCACGATGTGATCGAGCGACACGACACGACCGCCGTCCTCCTCCTCCTCCATGGATGCCATCATCTCGAGTACAAAAGTGACATCCTGATCTATATCGACGATGCACTTTTTTCCTCGGGGTGCTTTTTGCATCCTACATCTGCAGTTAACAGGGAAATCAGATAAGCAGGAACCAACCAAAATGTTTGCGAGCACGTCGTCCAGATTTGCAATTGGAATGGAAGATGGCAATCTTGCCATGTTAGTTCTTGGGGAAACTTTTTGCACTTACTATCCACAGATTAAAATGTCCCAAGCAGACGTTACAAGAAGTGAGTGATGGAATCACCATTGCACACTGTACAGGCTCTGTACGTAATCATATCCATCAGTAATCGTGGCAGGAAGGGAGGCTACGTGTATGTACAAGGTGCTGGTGGTGCCCAACATGGACGCGCGGCGGCCTACGACACCGACGCCCGGCACGGTCCGCGCTCGACGACGACGACGGCGACGGCGACGGTGACGGAGTACTCCGGCTCCGTGGAGGCCTGCGCGGTCGCGCAGCACTGGAGAGGATGAGGATCCGAGGACGCTGCTGCCAGCGCCGGAGCCGGAGCCGGAGCCGGCGCCACGACAAGGGCGGTGCGGCAGGACGGGCACGTGGAGGTGCAGAGGAGCCAGGTGTCGACGCACGCCGCGTGGAAGGCGTGGCCGCACGGCGGGAGCACGCGGACCTCGTCGCCGCCCGCGAACTCGGCGAGGCAGATGGCGCACTCCGGCCGCTCCTCCCCGTCCTTGCCGGCCGCCGCCGCGACGAACGGCACGGTCGGCAGCTTCCGCAGCGCCTCCTCGACCCCTTGCGCTTCGCCGGCGCGTGCGGCATTGCGGCCGCCGCCCCGTCGCCGAGGTCGGCGTCGACGGAGTATGCCGACGGGTTGCACAGCCGCGAGCACCGCGCGACGAAGGCGAGCCCGACGACGCAGAGCAGGAAGCAGAGCACGGCGGCGAGGATGAGGAACGTGTCCGTGTGGACGCCCGGCGGCGTTGGCTCGGCGGCCGCCGCGGCCAGGTGCTCGGCGGAGGCCAGCAGCAGGCGCCGCATGCTCGGTGGGAGGAGTGGTGGTGGGGCAGCGGGGCCAGTTTAGGTCAGTGGTGTCGAGTGGAGTGGAGCTCTCGATCTGTCCGGCTGGTGGTGGTGGATGCGGGAGGAGGGCAGAGTTTGGCGCCGGAGCTGCGTTTTTATAGCGCGCGCGAGGCGAGCGACGGCGATGGCCGATAGTGCAGCCCCGGATATGTTATATATACAAATATAATAACTATGTTAACTATACAGTATAGCATTACACAACAGGGATAATTCACGACCGAGCTGCTGGCTCCACAAAGTGGAGCGTCACCCTCCAACAGTCTTTCTTGGAAAATTCCTCGCCATCGTTCATTGCTCTTGCTCCTCCCTTTTTCCACCGGGGTCTCTTTTGCTACCACTTTTTCTGCTGCAACTGGACTCGAGTCCTTTTCTGGAATTAGGCGAGGCGTGAGCTAATCCCCTTTGGCCAGGGGGTGGTCAACACTCCCCGTCCGAGGCGAAGTTCAGGTAGTACGCGCGAAAGCGGAGTCCACGATCGAGCAACTTGCACACGAGATCGAGCGTCGTCATAACGTCATTCGTCATGGCTTCCACCTTGCTTCCACCTTCCACCTTGCTTCTACCTGTGCAACCCCTGCCACCGCCAAGGAGGATGCGATCGAATCGATCTCACGATGGGTCGGTCAGACGCTAAAAACAAAGAGCTCGACGAGCGAAAAGGTGGCGCTCTCCGTGCTCCGTGGTGGACTGGCGCGAGAGAGGCAGAGGCCGGCCGACCAGAACCCAGGGATACCTCCGCCACGTCAGGTCCACGTCAAAGGCGATCGCGCGATGCAAGTACAATATTTGAACGGCGGAGTCAGCAGCACCCACCGCCGCGCCCGCGCCGTACTGGTTGCTGGCCTTTGAGCATATGCCGATGCCGTGCCGCACTAGGAACCTTATCCTCCTCGTCCGTCCGTCCGTTCGTTCCGTGGACGTAGCATTCCGACGATCGTCTACTGGCGGTTACCCTGCCCCATCACAACGTGCTTTATATTAATGATAAAAGCACGAGCGCGAACCTGTCTAGATTCGATGTACGTGGGTGGCCGATCAACTGAACTGAACGAACTCTCCCGGCCAAGCCACCCCACTGGCGCTACTAGTATTTTACCTGATCCGGACACGCTGGATGCCACTGCACCCACGCACCCGGCCACCGGGGAGCTCCGTTGAGTGGCACCATCACACCACGACCAACGACGGAGAGCAGAGAGCACCAGGCAGGCATGAGGCATGCAGCTAGCAGGGGCTTTAATTTGTTCCCGCCGCCGCGCCGGCACGCAGAAAATGGGGGTGCAAACAAACCGCGCGCCCACACGTGCTCGCCGCGGCCTAAAACGCTCACTACTCACTGAACGACGACCACCGGTGGAGTGGAGTGGAGGACTGGACCGGGGCGGCGGGGCCCAAGGCCAAGCCAATGCAAGCAAGTGCGTGTGATCCGAGACACGAAAGCAACGCCACCGTCGCGCACTGCCTCTCCCGGCCCCGGTGGATCATCCCCCGTCGGCCCTCGTCCGCCGATCGAGTGCGCGCCGTACGTACGCGCGAGCGAGCGCCGGCGGCACGGCGTTTTCCTCGTTTCCTGACGCGAGATCACGCGCGCCAACCGGCAAGTTGTGCTACGTAAAGCGAAGGGCGCTGACGGGGGGGCCAAATGGCTCGAGATCAGTTTCTCCAAAGTTGGTTCTGGATTGGGTTGGGGTTGGGCGCGCGCTTTCCGTCACGTTTTCTGTCTTCTCCTCCTCCTTTCAGCCAGTAGTACTGCCTGATGGCCATGTGAAATCCAGGATTCCCCGCGGCAATCATGGTGATTAGAGACCGACGGCGGCGAAAAGAGCGGGGGCGGGGGGCCAGGAGGCAGGAGCCCATCACAACGGGATAAAAAGTGATGGGGATCGATCCATGGATGGATAAGGTCGAAATATTCAGCTGCTCACCCGTCCGGCCGTCAGCCCCCCCCCAATTCAGGCCTTGTTCGGTTGGCCCCTTCCCGGCCGGGAATGTGGTCCGACCCACGGGGGTAACCCGGCCTGGGATGAATACCGGCCCACGAAAAATAGCTGCGTTCGATTAAGCCCCCTCTTGGGTCGGTCCCCGGCCCAAACCCAGTCGCCCCCACACACCTCAGCCTGGGAACATTCCCGCAGCTCGTTGGGGTGGAACGAACCCTCGCCGAGCGACGCTACGCGACGGCGGCGGATTGGGACAAACGAGCGGCGGCTATGGAGACTACTCCCGACGGCAGGGTGAGCCAGAGGAGGATAGCGTTGCGACACTACAGAAGCGGCTGAGGGGGCGAGTGCGCATGCGAAGGGCGGCGAGCCTTGGAGGGCATCAATGACGGCGGCACGACGATCTCCCCGGCCGGTAGCAGGTGTCTCTTCTGGTAGCCAACCTCTCGATGGTAAGCTTTCCTCGCTCTCTTCCTTCGCATCTCGTCTCCCATGTCTGAGGATTCTTGGGTCATCTTCTTGATTTTTGGAAGATTCGGTAGATCTGAGAATAAGCTCGCATGTCCTAGGGTTCTTGGTTCATCTTGTTTTTTTTTTTTTGGACTCAATAGATCTCAGAATAAGCGGGGAGTGCCATCCAGTGGCCGTGCTCTGATCCAGCATCCAACGAGGAGCTTTCTTTCCAGTGGCTGACCTTTTGCCTTTGGGGGCTTAAATACCATTCCACGGTATTTTGATGTGAGGAATTGGCGCTGAGATAATTAACAATCAACTATAAGCATTTTCGCACATCGTGTCTGGGTAGCTTCAAAATTCGGAGAAACTGACCAACACGGCAGCCAAAGTTATCAGGGCCATGGACATGGATAGTGACATTGCATACAACAAGCAATTAGGCTTTAGCCCATTTGTAATGATGACACAGAGTCTGCATTCGTTTGAATATTGAGTAGTTCTTGATTATTCAGACAGAGTTCGTTCATTTAGGACTTTGAGTTGATGAATGATTTTGTGGTTCCTTGTTGCTAGACATCCTTCAAACCAATCAGATGTTTTTGGTTCGTTGTTACTTAATTGATTTTCTTTAGAATGTATCCAAAATAATAAGATCAATTAGACAGAGTTCGTTCTTTAGGCTGTATCCTAGAACTTGCAATGAGGCACCTTGTGACATTGAATATTACTAATTTGAAAAGCATCAACAAGAATTATACTCTAGAGCCACGTATTTGGGGACACAATGAAATAATATTTTTTCTTGTCTGCTTGACTTGTGATTTCTCATTTTCATTCTTTTGCCAAGATATGTGGCCAAGAGTAAATATGCAACTTCCTGTTGGGGTAACCATCAATACACTCTGAATTTTCCATCAATTTTTCTGATGATTAGTTGATGGTTAACCAGGCCTTTATTTTCAGCTGCATGTAGATTTTGTCTATACTTAGTTTGCTTTTGACTATCTGAATACAATCCCTTTTACTGAATATGTCGTGTAATTTTATAGAGTAGATTTTTAACTTCCCATGACTTCTCTTTTGTGATTTGAAGCCGCAAGTCAGTTTGCTTGCTACAACCCTTCGCATCTTGCAAAAGGTTGACAGACAAGAGTTGAACTGATGCCTCTGCTTTCTCTCTGATCGATGACAGTTCTTGGTACAAGGGCAGTGATTTCTAGCAGACTATATGTCAAAGTTAGTACCAGTGGCTCTGTGGATTGTTCTAGTTCAATACTGCAATATGATATGTATGCACTTCCTGTTTGTGCAGGCTCAACTGTGGTGGAGTGATTTCTGAGTCAACTGTGGTTGCTAGTGTAGGGTGTAGGGCCTTTGCTCCTTGCAAGTGGTATTTACTGACGAGTGACGACCAGCTTTGCAAGAAGTTAGATTTTGTTCTCCAGCTGCAGTTGGAAACACCAGAGTGATGTTCATCGTCGTAAATCAATTTATGTACTTGTTTACTTGAAAAACTTTTTACCCATTTGCTTTAGTTTTGTACTATCGGCAAGTTAGCTGTAGCCATTTGTTTAAATTTGCTGATGGATAGGTGTAGCTAAAAGATGAAGATGCTGTAGTCATTTGTTTAAATTTTTGTACTTATTTGCTTCAAATTCCAAATGGTATGTGTGAAACTGATAGGAGATGTGATGTCCAATGAAAAAGGAGTAATATCTCTTTGTTAACCGAATGCAAGGAAGGGATTAGGGGAAGCAGGGGGTTCATCCCCAAGAGGTTTGGGTGATAGGAGAGGGATCCACCCAACCCCTGCCTAGGTTGGTTCCCTAGGTGGGTTGAATACCTGAGAGCCGAACAAAGCCTGACTGGGTGCGTGTGGTTAACTGATTATATAAGCGGGGGTGATTAATTGGCGCTGTGATTGGTGACTACTCACGACGCCGGCCTAACTAAGATTGCAATGCAAAAGCTGCATCCTTAGGTTCCAGGAGCGCTCGATCGAGGGGTGAAGTGAAGTTGGTGGCGCGTCCTGCTCTTGGGGCGCCATCATATGTCCTCTCGGGGTCGGGGGGCGCTTTGGCCTTTAATTTGGGCGCTTTGGGTTTGGGTTGATGATGCCTGGACAGGGATGGGGGAGCTGAGCCCTGGTCTTTCTGCTGTCCTGCCGGCATTGGACCCCTTCCTGTGCCGATGGACACGCCTGTCTCCACCTCTTTTTTTTTTCCCGTTAACCTCTTTTACTTCATGATGGGTTTGAGAGCCCGCTTTGCCTCTAGCTGCTGGCTCACTGCTCGTCTGCTATCGATCACCAGGTGTATTTTTTATCTCGAAACAAATCAACCACTGTACCTGCCGGGAGGTACTTATCTCGAGCAAATTAAGACGCACTATGTCGGCCAGACGAGCGAGCTGAGTGGAGTGGATTCTTCGTGTGCGGTGGTGGGGGCGATAAACCTTTTAATGGTTCGGGTTCAACTGGTTTTTTAAGTTTGGTTTTAGATGTGGTTCAATTTGATTTGGTTCAAAATGGTTTGCCATCTACAATGGTTTGGTTTGGTTTCATGGTTATAATGGATAAGAATGGTTTAACAATATTATAGCTTTGTGTAAAGTATAAGTTAGGTTAAAAATCGGACTTAAAAATTTAAAGTTCACATTAAAATACACAATTTTTTACCAAATTTGACAGAAATTTCTTGTAGATATCTCGTAATAACAGTCACTTCGTGCAACTCGGTAGAGCCAAATCTATATGTGGGACCCACGTGCAGAGCCGGACCATAGAATTAAAAGACTGCGTTCACACTACAAATTTTTAGCAGATATGATTGAAATTTGTTGGAGATGATTAATACGACAATCCGCTACTCTGTGCAAATCGGTGAAGCCAAATCTATATGTGGGACCCACGTCCAGAGTCGGACCCTAAAATTAAAAGCTCGCGTTCACACTATAAAATTTTAGCAGATATGAACGAAATTTGCTGGAGATGTTCAATATGACAGTCCACTACTCCGTGCAAATCAGCGAAACCAAATCTATATGTGGGACCCGCACTCAAAGTTGGACCTTAACATTGGAGAATTGAACTAATTTTATTAGTTTTGAGATAAGAAAAGGACTAAATGGTTGAAGTGGTTTGGATTGGTTTGGATGAATGAGTGAATAGTTTGGTTTGATTTGGTTTTTGAAGTGTAGCATATGTAAATAGATTGGTGTGGGTTTGGTTTAGTTTTTGAACCATTAACAGGTTTAGGGGGCGAGTCAGAACTGGTATGCGTCTTCCTCGGATTATTATTAAGAGAAGACTAATCCAAAACAAGCGCAAGGAAGGAGCAGAGCGTAGTTCGGATGGCAAGCCTCCACGGTGGTGGGTTGCCCACCCGTGTTCAATTCAGAATTGCACTGCGTGTCCTAGGAATTTATTTCCCCAAGACGCTTTATGTGCGGTGGTTGGAGCGGATGGCCTCCCAAGATAATCTGTTGTAAAAATCTCCTCGTCATCCCACGCCAACGTGTCTAAGGCGGTCTTATCTCACGTGTGCTGCAGTGCCGCTGTGTATGAGTGGGGCAGGGGTTCGGAGATTTTCTCGACCTGTGCGGGGGTGGTCTTACTCCCGCAGACCGAGTTTTTTTTTTTAACAAGCGCAAGGAGATGCAAGCACAAGGAGCTCTGATCGCGCGTGTCAAGTGGAAGAGGGCAAGGTGGTGGGCCGGAAGAGGCTCCGTTGTGGCCCACGACGAGGCGGGAAGAGCAAAGTTTTGTTTGGTAGGCACGGTTTTCTGGGCTGCATATCTTGGGCCGGACCTTCAGGCCCATCGAGTTATTCTTCTTCAAGGTCGCAGAGAAGTTTTCACACGGTCACGTACTTTCCTTCTGTAGTCCCTGTCCGCTTCCTTTTTTTTTTGAGATTAGTCCCTGTCCGCTTCCGTTCCGTTTTGTTTTAGTGATCGAGTCATAATCTTTCTGCAAGACACATTGTTTAAATTTAAAATTCAAATTCTAGATCTAGATAGTATATCGATTATTTGAGTCTCAAGATGATGTCAAATGAAAAAGTTTGAACTACAAAGTTATAAATCTCAATGAAAACTATAATTTTCATATAAAGTTTATCTTCATCTGAGTTTATACAAACAAAATTACGATTTTTTTAAGACAGAACCTCTACGCTCTTTCAAAAGGCGGTAGCTCGACATCATTTTGCAAAATTTTGAGAGGGACATATATTCTTACAAAATCGTAAAAAAAGAAAATTCGACCGTTACTACCGGCACTAAGTTGATGCAGCCCAGAGAGCTCCAGACTGCAACAAACAGAAGATGGCCCAAACAGAACAAATAAATAGGCCTACATATATTGGGCCGGACCTTCAGCCCCATCGATCTCCAGGTCGCTGTCACGTACTCTCCTTCCTAGTCCTGTTCGCTACCGCTCCGTTTTTGGTTTAGTGATCGAGTCATAATCTTTCTTTTCTTTCCGTGTAGGTTTCGCGGCGGGCAAACTAAGTCACCCCGACCCTCCCCTATATAATGCGGCGATCACGTCCGTGGATCCCATAACTTCTCCTACCACGTACTGCCCATCGAAAACCAACAAAAACCGCAAGCTCTACGAGACACCACCCTCGGCCGGCCAAGATGCAGATCTTCGTGAAGACGCTGACGGGGAAGACGATCACGCTGGAGGTGGAGAGCAGCGACACGGTCGACAACGTCAAGGTCAAGATCCAGGATAAGGAGGGCATCACGTCGGACCAGCAGCGCCTCGTCTTCGCCGGGAAGCAGCTGGAGGACGGGCGCACCCTCGCCGACTACAACATCTAGAAGGAGTCGACGCTGCACCTGGTGCTCCGCCTCCGCGGCGGCAGCAGGGGCGGCTACCCCAAGAATCTCGACCCCAACCTCCGCGTGCTCGCGCAGAAGTACAACGAGAACAAGAATGTCTGCCGCAAGTAAGCTACAGATTACTACTGATTCTTTCTTTTTGTTCCAACTGATGCTTGATTCTGATGCTTGATTCTACTGCAGGTGCTATGCGCGGCTTCCGCTCAGGGCTACCCACTGCCGCAAGAAGAAGTGTGGCCACTCCAACGACGTGAGAATTATTAGGATTTAATAGTCGACATATATATGGGTTCCTAATGCTGTCGTTTTTATTAGTCTTGTTCAGTCGTGTTGCTTTAGATGTACCGTCGTTGCCGTTCTATGTTCCTTTTCTTTCTTCTTCAGTCGTCTTGTTTTAGATTTTGCATAGCTGCGCTCAATTGTTCAGATAGTCCTATCTGCAATGCATTCAGATAGTTTTTAGTCATAAACTTACCACCTTTTTGCGCTGCACCCCTAATATTTGCCTTTTGATTATACAATCTGATCAACATTTGTGTTCCCCTCTAATTTTTATGTTTACGTTTATTTCAGCTGAGGGCAAAGAAAAAGTTCATGTCCAAGAATGGTGGAAATTCAGAGTGAGCTAGCTTCGGGTTGTGCATCAGTACGTAGAAGTATTTATTTACAATGTCTAGATGTCGAACGTTTCTTTTCTTTATGAATAAAGTTTAGCTGGGGAAGATGCTGTTCTTGCTTGAAATATATATTGTCTTGTGAGATATCTGCAATTGTGCATGTGTATAGTGTAATTTTGGGCCTTTTTTTTGGCGCGTTCACAATGCCTCGCGGCCGCGCGGCGTCCGGCCGAAGTCAGTCTCCGGTTGCCCTCAGCGACACAGATGCTGGTACCCCCACACGCCTCCGCTAGGAACGCCGCGCATACAGAGCACAATGCATGCCGCCATGGTTGCCATCGAGCTAATAACAGCAGCGAAAGGGGAATAAAAGCCTTTCTATAACCATAGATTGGTTTGCACACGTTGAACCATTTTCTTTACAATTACACAGACCCATACATTGATTTTATGATTCACACATGAAACCCTTTTGGAAATAGCGTCGAACAATTAGCGCGCACCCCACTCGAGACCCATACACATGAAACCATTTTCGCTCCAGAGCCTTATTCGCTAACGATTAGTACACACACCCAGATGCACCATCATAGGGAGGAGGCGCCGCAAAATCGAAGACCCTAGTGTTTCAAAAAGAGTCGATGTAGTCCTGCAGCGCTTCCATCTGCTCCCTGGTCGGCGGCTGTTCGTTGTTCTTGATGGAGCGGTGCACGTCGTAGGTCGTCGCCCCGAAGAACAGCAGCCTGCAGCACAGTCACACATCCAGTTCAGAATCTATCGTCATGCCCGCTGCAAGCCTGCAATTGAGAAAATCGAGAAGGACGATGGGGGAGGCACCTACCCAGGCCCTGCTTAGTTCGCTGAAATATTTTGGAGAAAATTTTGAGATTCCCTTCCAAATTCTATTAAGAGTATTAAATGTAAACTACTTACAAAACAAACTACACGAATAGACTAGAAATCTCGAAATGAATCCATTAAACCTAATTAATCTGTCATTAGATATTGATTACTGTAACGCAACGTTGTCTAATCATATCATAATTAGTTTCATTAGATTCATCTCCGAGATCGTGGAATAGATTTTGTCATTAATTCATATTTAATACTCTAATTAGTGTGCGGAGATTGAGACGACCATGGTGATCTGCCTCAGGAACACGTGCTTCCCGAACAGCCTCATGCTGCAGCCGCTCGCTCCGTTCGATACGCTGCTGTGTGGTCAAGGGGGGCACGAACACGACCGGGTGGCGGCCGGTCCACCGGCGACAACAACCCATAGGCCATGGCGAGCCGAGCCGTGCCGTGACGGGCCGCGCGAATGGCACGCGTTCCTGGCGGTGCAGCAGCCGTGCAGTGCAGGGGTACGGTACGGTGCAGTGGGTTCGTGCGTGTCTGTACGGCGCAAGCTGTTCCTGCCAGAGATCGAGGCATTGGCCGCACGCCCATACTTGTGGATCCAAGATTTGCATTGGCCACAGGCCAGGCGAGGTGAGGCTGGGGACGGAAAGTGATCTTTCTAAAGACTACTCCCTCTGTCCCTCTATGATCGTCAAAAAAACCCACCAACCAATGCAATACATAAAAGACTCTGTTACCCTTATATTTGTATGAGCATGTCATAAATGCTGAAGCGCTACACGTACTCCCTCCGTTCCTGAATATAAGCATTTGTTGACTTTTGCTGAGCACGTTTGACCATTCGTCTTATTCAAAAAATTTATAAAAATATTATTTATTTTGTTATGATATGTTTTATAATCGTATATATTTTAAGTATATCATAATTATTTTTTTATTTTCACAAATTTTTTGAATAAAACGAATGATCAAACGAGCTCCACGGAAACCGGAGAATGCTTATATTTAGGAACAGAGGGAGTACCATTTAGGGGTGCTGTAACTTATTTTTACATTAAACAAATCTCTATCCATATCCACTTTGCACATATAAATAGGCAATACAGTGTGGTGGGGGAGCTCACGATGAGGGACTGGAAAAGATAATCATTGCGGTACAGCAACTAGGCCTATAGAGTTGCTAGCAAACGACGATCATTCAGGTACACATTTCTGTAGCTTCAGCGACGATCATAGCGGGACGGAGGGAGTACACCACACTGCTACGCGGTATCCATCTTGAAGGATGGATGTACCGGAAAAATCCTCGACAGCGGGAATGCTGTACATCGAACGTCCGGGCGCGTGTCGGGTCTCCTGACGGTTACGTGGCGTCGGTCAGGGCCAAGCGTTATCTCTCTATGCTCCCTTGCATTTATCTCCTACCACCCGCTCCTATCTTATCCAGAACCACTGAGCGCCAACTCTCTCATCTGTCTTTGCTGCAGGTCATGGACAAGGGCGAGCTGCTCTAGGGCGCCGGTCGCGGCGGGCGCAGTCCGACCGTTGCTCCTCTCCACGGCCAGACGCGAGCACGGTTGGGCCGCTGGCCATGGATCGGAGGGGTGGAGCTCTCCTCCGGCGCTTGGAGCACAAAGCTCCAACGAAGCCTGATTGGGAGCGAGACGCCGCTACCCTCCACGTCCAGGGGCACAGCATCGTCGTCTGCGTCGTGAGGCTTGTATCATCGTCCCTTGAGCCGCCGCCGCTCCCGATCATGCCGTCTGCTCCTCGGCTTCTCACGCCCGGCCGCGCGGTGGCGGGAGTACCGGCGGTGCGGGAGACGTGTCCCTCTCCCTCCTCCTCGGCGGCAGGCATTCTCTCCCCGAGCTCCAAGCTCGGCGCCGAAGAAGCGAGATCCAAGGACCTGCGCGGAGCAGAGATTGCAGTCGGGCGCCGCCAGGCGGCCACACGCCGTCCATCGCTTCCTCGCCGTCATGCACCGGCGGCGCCGTCTCGCCCCCTCTCCCGCGCCCGGGAGGGCGGTTCGATCACCACCGCCGCCCTTCCGCGTGCGGTCGGGCGCACTCCAACATCCCGAAATTTTAAATCTTTAAAAACCACTCCTAATTAAAACTTTAAAGGAATTTAAAACCTAATTAAAATCTTTAATGAAATTAAATCCTAAAACCCCTCCCTAATAAAATTTTGCTAAATTCTATGTTCATGCATCATATGTTTGTGCATTTGTGTGCTTTAGAATCTAGGAAAAAGTCCAAAGCTCAAATCTTATTCAAATTTGAAACTAGTTCAAATTTGAATTCAAATCCAATTAAAAAACCCCTTCAAATAATTACCAAAACCTCCTATACACATGGGCATCCAACCCCTTTCCACCAACCGAAAGTCGGCCCTCCTTTCTCTTCTCTTTTTCACAACCGCGAAGATGAGATGGGCCAAAGGCCCAGCGGCCCAGCTAGCCCGCAAGGATGTCGTCGTCCTCCTACCGACACCATCCCACCCCCGCCTGCTCTCGCCCATGTCGCGCCCATCCCCGCCGCAATCCGCCTCTCCCGCTGCAAACTTGGACCAGCAACACGCGCACCATGAAACCACGGTTTCGCGCTGCCCGTACCCCCAACCGACACACCCTCTCCCCTTCCTAGGCCGTACGGCGCCCTCGCCATACCGCCAAGCCGAGAGCTCCACCGTACGCACCCCTTTACTCGATCTTCCTTCCCCGGCCTCCTCTTCTGCCCCGGCTACGTGTGCCGCAAAAGTGTGAGCCCCAGGAACCCATACCGCCCGCTTGAGCTCCTCCTTTCCCTCCCAAGATCACCCTCGCCGCGCCACAAAACCGGAACGCCAGTGCACTCCCTTTACGCCCCTAGCCCGCCTCTCCGGTTTCCTCCCCGCGACGCCGCTAGCACCGCGCGTGAAGCACGCCGAGCACTTAACCTAGCCAGCAATCTGCCTTCCTCTTTTCCCGACGGTTTCCACCACGACACGCATGCGAGCTCCGCCATGCCGCCGTACGACGCTCCGGCCAAATCCACCTTCACCGGTCGCGCTTCCTCCACTCAGGGGCCAGCGTCCGCTCTGCACTCATCGCATCTCCATACCCCAAAACCACACAGGAGCCCTCTCCGGTTTCCCCGCCATACCGGCGTTCACGGCAGTCGAGCTCCGCCGGCCATCATGGCCTGGCGAGCTTATCCGGCTGCCCGAGCTCATCCGAAGCTCGAGCACGCCCCGCCGTAGCACCCCGGGGCACCTCTTCCCCTTCACACCACCACCGAGCCACCCAGACATAACACCGCCACACCCCCTCCTCCGCCTCATCACAACTCCTTCGGTTCACCAGAGCAGCTCCAAGAGTAGCCGTAGTACCCACACGCCGGCCATTTACCCCTTCTTCGCCGTGGCGCTGCCTTATTGACCGATCGGCATAAGCCCTGCTCTGCTGCCGCCGTCTCTAGCGCCGCCAGTGAAGCTGCGTTGCCGCCTGACGACGGGAAGGCCTCCAGGTACCCCCGTTATGCTGCCCGATCCCCTCCTGCCTCGCCTCGCCTCTCTAGCCCTCTCTTCTCCGTCCGCCCGAGCGCCGCCGCGCTCCGGCGATCCACCGTCGCTGCTCCGGTAGCTCTCTGCCCGCCAAAGCACGCCCGCATGCTTAGCACACCCACACGAACTTCCCCATGCACATGCCTTGGTCCCAAACCCCCTCTGGGCGAAATGCCTTTTCTAGCTGCCGCCGTCGGAACTCCAACGAGCTCTTCCGGTCGTCGTGCTTCGCTCCTCGCTTCCACACCCATCCCCACTACTCCACTTTCGCACGCTGAACCCATAGGTGTCCTCGCCGTCGCTGTAGATGCCCTGTAGCCGCCGGCGGCAAGCACGCCGGTGGGCCTCCCCTGCATCGCTGCCGAGCGCCTGTACAACTAGGGTGGCACTACGACGTGGCACCCACGTGGCTGTCACGCCAGCGTCGGGCCCGCGCATCAGCCGCACGAACGAGCCACGCAGCAGCCGTGTCACCCCCTCTTCCCTCCGTGCGCCCGGACCACTGGACCATAGGCTCAGATCCGCCTCGGTCCACAGGGTCCACAGCTCCTCCACCTGATGCCCGCCTCACATTGCTAAAGCCACACGGTTTTTGTACACACAAGTCTAGTTAGACCACTTAGAGTTTTCCAAAAATTCCGCAAAAATTCTCAGAAATACTAGATGGTCCCACAAACTTCTAGGTACACTCCAAATCTTTTTATCACATCATTAGAGCCCCTAATCATTTTGGTTTAGCTTAACCCTATATAAAGACCCATGAAATGTACACCAAAAAGTGTATTTCTTTATCTAGAGCTCCATAAATTCCAAATAAATTTCCAAAATTATTGGGATATATCCTAAGGATATTCACAGGCTCACATCTCCAATCACACACTTAGAACCTCTAGATTTAGCTAGGGAACATTGTCTAGGAGTGGATGAGAATGTAATCCATGAATAGATGCCGGTGGGTATGGTTCTCGCGACCAGTACCGCCTATATGTAGGGTATGGGCTGGTCGAACGTACAAGTACAGTGTACGCCTCTGCGCAGAGTAAAATCTATTCAAATAGCTGTGGTTCTCGGTTAAGAGCCTTCTTGATTAAAGCTCTCTTTGACTAGTTGCACCATTAGAAATAAGATGGTTAAAATTGTGGGCGGAAGCCCAAAGAGTTGATGCAATGGATTAAGGGTTAAGCAGAATCCTGTTGTTCGCTGCATTAAAACTTGGCGACCGCTTCGGACCGGTGTCTCCCGGTGCCTCGACGTTCGTGCCCAATCGCACAGCGGCAGGTCGACGTGGCGCGCGCGCGTTGGCGGCGTGCGAGGGTGCGTCTCGGCGTGTTTTTGCATCGAAGTACCCCTGTTTGACTGGCTCGAACTTGTGATTCGGCTATAGAACTGTACCAAGGTGTAATTAACAAAGTTGTAGGGGATCGGATGGGTGGTTTGATCAACAGATCGAGCATAAACAGCAGGCAAACCTGAGGATTTTCTCGGCACTCGTCAGCGATGTGCGGTTGACCGAGGGTTTTTACCGTTTTCACTTCGAATTTGATATGCCACCCAAAAGCAAAGTTGCGTCTCTTGAAAAACTAGACAGCTTTTATATTGGCAGAATTTGAAGTGTTTAGGTGAAATTTGAAGAACGTGGCAAAAGTTCTAGGCAGGGTTTTAGGATCCAAGGTTTGACTAGGGGTTTGACCTTTCCATTGACCAAGGGTTTAAGCACTAATTGCATTGACTTGATTAAGAAGGTGATTAGCACTAAACAACACTTGATTAAAAACACGGGGTGTTACACACGCCCGCCTGCCTCCCGTCGCGCCTCAGGGCCTCCGCCACGGCCGCCCCGAGCCTCCCGCCCCGCCCGTAGCCCGCACGCCCGGCCCGACACCAAGGCCTAGGCCGGCCGGCCGCCGCACCCACCTGCCTCCACCGTGCCCAGATCGAGATCTTGCGGGAGGAGAGCAGAGAGATATGGGTCAGAAGGGGGGAGGAGAATAAATGATAAAGAGAGATAAGGTGAGAAGGGGGAGCTAGCGAATGCGATATTTTCTAAGTCCAGTGCGTCGCGGGGCAGCGGCAGCGGTGATCACATTAGTACCAGGGTTTCTTTTGCCCCGGTACTAATGCGTCCACATTAGTACCGAGGCTAGCTCCCACCCGGTACTAATGTTGCTTGGCCACATTAGTACCGGGTGGGAACTAGCCCCGGTACTAATGTGGACACATTAGTACCGGGACTAATTCCCACCCGGTACTAATGTGCTCTCACGAGAGCGTGTCGAGGCATTCCCTTCCCACCCGATACTAATGTGCACATTAGTACCGGGTGCCAATATAACCGGTATTAATGTAAAAATGGGTCATGGATGGATGTGTGTTTCCCTAGTACCCTTAAAGAAAGGCTAAGGTGTGCATAACTTGTCTCTATTATCTTTTTTTTATTTCTCTTTCCAACAGCACAGAGAGGTCAACCGAGCATCATCGTAAGTTCACTTCTCTCTTCTTCATTCTACCTGTATAGTCAAATAGAATAACATGTGTATCTAAACAAACGAAGTGTTTAGTACAGGTGGTTAGGTCCTTCCCTGTGGAGGATTATCAAGTACAGGTGGTTAGGTGTTTAAACAAATGGATGATAATGGTGTTAATGAAAATATTTCTATTATGGATTTTGGATATTAATCTATTTTACAAACCTACTACGCCTCTCATCTGGTTCCTCAGTTTAGGAGAGCTCTCTCATCTCCATCCTGTCCTACACATCTATGGTTGATTATCAAGTTTGAGAGGTTTGTTGGAGTTCGATCATTGTACTCCCTCCGTCCCTAAATATAAGCATTTGTTGACTTTTACTGATCACGTTTGACCATTCGTCTTATTCAAAAAATTTATGAATTTTTTAATTTTGTTATGACATGTTTTATCATCGTATATATTTTAAGTATATCATAATTATTTTTTCATTTTCATAAATTTTTTGAATAAGACGAGTGGTCAAACGTGCGTCACGGAAATCGAAGAATGCTTATATTTAGGGACGAAGGGAGTATATGGCAAGTCTTCAGTGCGGCGCTGCCGCCCGAGTTCGATCCTCGATCGTAACTCGGGTGTCTCACCGGGGTTTGCCCCCAAATAAATTTCTTCGCCTCCTCACGTGGTGCCACAATGGTCAGAACGACGTGCGTCTGCCGTCCCACGAAGCCCTCGGTGACTCCGTCGATCTCACTAAGGACGTGACCTTCAAGCTGTGTGTAGTTGTAGGTCTTAATATGTGCGTAGGGTGTGAGTGTGTGTGAGGGTTGCGTGTGTTCGCACATGTTCAGATACTACAGCTGTACTCAGTTAAGAGGCGTCAACAAAAAAAATACCGATGCTTGTCTCGGCCGTTACCAATTATATGGTTTTCACGTGGTGTCTTTTTCCCCACGTGGTCGCTTTCATGCACTCATCTGCATGCGACCATCATGTGGTTTCGTCATCCTAGGATCGTCCTTTGCTTCTTTCCATGGACGATTGTTGTGGCATGCATGGATATACTATCTGCAACTCGTTACTTTTGCTTTTGCTTTTTGCGCGCAAATCGTGGATGCATCCTTTCATTCATTCACGTGGTACTCCTGCAGTTTATGAGAATCCATAAATAATGCAAATTCTCGTAATACATCAAGAGAGTATTACGAGAATTTGCATTAATGATTTACTAGAGTCGATTCCCTTGATGTATGCCATTCTTAAAAGTTAATTTCTGTAAATTAATTTGGATGGACAGACGATCTATGTCATTCTGTAAAGTCGGACCTGATGTGCTAAAGCAAAAGCATACACTATATGTGATATCCTTTTGTTATACATGCGTTGGACAAACTACGCACATCTAGGTTCGAGTTCTCTTTAGCTCGAATTTTATAAGACCCGTTCTTTGATGAAAAAAAATAGTGAAGTTGTAAATGAATAGTGCTGAAATAGTACTGTTTCTTGTGAGAGAAGATGTGATGGATGCGCACATTTCTCTCCTAGCTAGGTTGCTTGATGCTTCCGAACGCGAGACAACTAGGCATAACACTATAACAGTAACATATATCATCTCGACTTTAACTTCACATGAGTGGGTTTTGCCGGGACGCAAAGCCAGGAATCTTCAACTAAAGCAACGGCATCTATATGACTTGTTAGAAGCTGTGTTAGCGACGTGATCGCAGCTATTTAACATCGGATCAGTGCTTGCCATTAGCTCAGAGCACACTGACCCTCTTCGATCGGCTTTGCGCAGTTCTGCTTAATTAGCTATATATAGTCACATCACACAATCGTTGGCAGCATATATCGATCCACCCCGGCCGGCCGGCAAGACGTACGATGTCGGACGACCACCACACCGATGAGAGCCAGCAGGAACGAGTGAGGCCCCGGCCGGGTTACGCAAGCTAATTTCCTGCTATATATATGTGTGTGTGTTTTACATCATTTAATTTCTATCTGCTTATGGTCTAGTATTTTCGTGGCATTGGATTTTATTTTAGGCTCAGGAGGACCAGAGGGATCCGGTATCGGAGCTTCACAAGTACCTGTTGCTTCTTGGAATCTTGGTGGCGACGGTCACCTGCACGGCGGGTCTCGATCCGCCTGGGGGTCTCTGGCAGGAGTCCAAGGACGGTCACCTTCCCGGCGACCCCATCATGCGTGACACCCGGCGCGTCCGGTATATTGTGTTCTGCACCTCCAATTCCTCAGCTTTTCTGATTTCGCTGGTGTTGGTGGTGTACCTACTGCTGAGCGCGCAGAGGAACCGGGGGCGCCGCCGGCGCGTCGCTCTCAAGGTCGTGGTGGTGGTCGACCTGATCTTGCTCGTCGTGGCCTTCATCGCCGGCAGCTGCAGGGCGACCTCATTACCATCTACGCCTCCGCGCACTGCGGTGCCGTCGTCATCATTGTCCCCATCCTCGTCATCTTGGCCAACAAGCTGACCAAGAAGGACGACCACCAGGTGCTGTGCGAAGAATCCCGCAAGGTCTTGATGCTGCTCGCTATCTTCGCGGCGACGGTCACTTACACGGCATCATTAACTCCACCCGGTGGCTTCTGGGAGCACGCCCCAGCAGGCAATGGCAATCCCAAACTCCGCGCTGGCGACCCCATCCTGCTTGAGCGGGACCTAGGTCGCATGGTGGTGTTCTTCGTCGGCAACACCACAGCCTTCATCATGTCGGTCGTTATCATGATGCTGCTTCTGTTCCTCAGGCTGACCAAGAAGATCTTTAGGCCATTTTGTGCGTGCATCATGCTGGTGATGGTAGGCCTTGTGGCTGCGTACACCGCCAGCAGTGTTTGGAGGCACCCGAAGACGACGGACACTGTTGTCATCATCTCTTTTCTCGTCGTTGGTGATATTTTCTTATACTACGTATTTCACCGGGTACTAGTTGCTCTTAGATTCAAGTAGCAGCAAATTTAATTTACAGGCCCAGGGAGATACCCTAATAAATTCGTGGGCCTGCGTGCAGGTCCGTCCTAAGAAGACAGACGATCCTCGGCCGCCGGTAGGATCCTCGGCCGCTGCAGCAGGCGGTGCATCACCGCCGGAAGAAGAATCGTCCTCGTCGGCCGCCGCAGCTGAGGATGATCCCACTGTAGTACCACCAACAAGCGCCCAAGAGGACATTGCTCGGGATCTGATATTGCTTCTGGCCACAATGGTGGCGACAGTGACATACCAAGCTGGTCTCCAGCCGCCCGGCGGAGCTTGGCCTGGGACCGGCCAAGGGCACAGCGGCGGCGGCCTCATACTCGTGGTCACACATGCGGCACGGTACAAGGCCTTCTTCTTCTTCAACACAGCTGCCTTTGTGACATCCCTAGTGGTCGTGATCATGGTGCAGAAGAGGCCCCTAGTCAGCCAGCAGGCCCTGGAGGCCGCTGTCATACTCGACCTGCTGGGCCTCTTGGGTGCGTATGCTGCTGGAACCATCCGGGGCGGTGGTCACCATGCATGGAGCTTTGCCAGTGTGTTCATCTTGGCCGCCGCCATCTTCGTATTTCTTTTCCTTGTGGCAACTCTTGCGTACCAAAAGTTGCTGGCGCCGCGTGAAGAAGTCGACAGAAGCAAGGAGACGAGGCGTGAGGTGCTGATGCTCCTTGCAACCATGGCTATCACCATCACCTACCAAGCCGGTCTGACCCCTCCCGGAAAATTCTGGCTGGAAGACGGAAGAGAACACCACGCTGCTGGCGACCCGGTGCTCGCGGATACCTACCCGGACCTGTACGAGTGGTTCGTCTTCTCCAACACAGCGACCTTCATGATCTCCGTTGCCGTCATCGTGTTCCTGGTGAGCCGTAAGCTGCACTCTGTTGGCATCATATGTTGGAGGGTGCTTTCGGGATACACGCTCCTCCTCCTGGTCCTCCTGATGACCACCTTCATTGCTGGGGCTAACCGGAGGCTGCCCAAGGCAACATTTGCTGTCATCCTCATCGCCTCTACATTGATATTTCAAGCCGGCGCTTTACTCGATCCCTTCTGCAAGGATAAATGCGTTGCCATTATTAATGTGTTGAAATGGTGGTTCGGAGGGAAGAAAGCCAACGATGACGACGACGACGACGACCACACAAGGAGGCACCGGCGGGGGGCATCTGCCCGCGAGTACCTGATGGGGGTAAGTATTCTGACCGCGAGTCTCGCCTACCAGGCCGGACTTTCCCCACCCGGGGGCAGCTGGCCGGACGACGGCCACGGCCACGCCGCCGGCAACCCGGTCCTCTATGACACCGATAAACGCCGGTACCTGGCCTTTTACTACTGCAACATGGCGTCCTTTGCAGCCTCCATTGCCGTCAATGTACTGCTACTGCTGGATGTTCTCGTGCCCAAACAACTATTCCCGCGTTCGAATTCGGCACGAGCCACATACATGGTGCTCGGTCTCTTGATGGCCTACGCCACCGGTAGCAGCAGGGACAAGGACACCTGGATGTACGTGCTAGCAATGGCCACCGCCATGCTGGCCTACATCGTAATCTACAAGCAGATGGTATGGTCCTCCCGCGCCGCAACCGGAGTTCGATCTCCGGTGTGATGTTTCTTAGCATCATCTTTATTTTTTTTTCCTTTTACAAGTTGTGATTGTAAGCTTTTTAAGTTTCTTTGTATGCACCTCGAGTGCAAGATTAATTATTGACCATGAGGCACGTGTGTCGATCGTGTGGTTTAATTATTGTAGCGCGGGTTCTCACTTTTACTGGAAACACACCCCTTCTGCTTTCAATTCGCGTGGAATCTCTAAGCCCAAATCCTGAGACATCTACAACAACTAACATCAGAGCAAGCTTTCATCTCTGGATGGACTCATGATCCACCCGGGGTAGTCTATGCTGATTGCCCCTCTCCACCGCCTTCATAACATGGTGCTCGGTCTCAAATAACGCCTCTTCCTGCGTTCGAATTCGGCACGAGCCACATACATGGTGCTCGGTCTCTTGATGGCCTACGCCACCGGTAGCAACAGGGACAAGGACACCTGGATGTACGTGCTAGCAATGGCCACCGCCATGCTGGCCTACATCGTAATCTACAAGATGGTATGGTCCTCCCGCGCCGCAACCGGAGTTCGATCTCCGGTGTGATGTTTCTTAGCATCATCTTTATTATTTTTTTTCCTTTTACAAGTTGTGATTGTAAGCTTTTTAAGTTTCTTTGTATGCACCTCGAGTGCAAAATTAATTATTGAGCATGAGGCACGTTGTGTCGGTCGTGTGGTTTAATTGTAGCGCGGGTTCTCACTTTTACTGGAAACACACCACTTCTGCTTTCAATTCGCGTGGAATCTGTAAGCCCAAATCCTGAGACATCTACAACAACTGACATCAGAGCAAGCTTTCATCTCTGGACTCATGATCCACCCGGGGTAGTCTATGCTGATTGCCCCTCCCCACCGCCTTCATAACATGGTGCTCGGTCTCAAACAACGCTTCTTCCCGCGTTCGAATTCAGCACGAGCCACATACATGGTGCTCGGTCTCTTGATGGCCTATGCCACCGGTAGCAGCAGGGACAAGGACACCTGGATGTACGTGCTAGCAATGGCCACCGCCATGCTGGCCTACATCGTAATCTACAAGATGGTATGGTCCTCCCGCGCCGCAACCGGAGTTCGATCTCCGGTGTGATGTTTCTTAGCATCATCTTTATTATTATTTTCCTTTTACAAGTTGTGATTGTAAGCTTTTTAAGTTTCTTTGTATGCACCTCGAGTGCAAGATTAATTATTGACCATGAGGTACGTTGTGTCGGTCGTGTGGTTTAATTGTAGCGTGGGTTCTCACTTTTACTGGAAACACACCCCTTCTGCTTTCAATTCGCGTGGAATCTGTAAGTGCCCAAATCCTGAGACATTTACAACAACTGACATGAGAGCAAGAGCAAGCTTTCATCTCTGGATGGACTCATGATCCACCCGGGTAGTCTACGCTGATTGCCCCTCCCCACCGCTTCGACCGCCTTCATAACACGATGCTCTTCCTCACCGCTTCTATCTCCTTGACACAGTGGTCGTCCTCTCTCAATGTCATTCCTAAAACCACTCGGCGCAATCAATCGTGATGGCGGCTATGGCAGGTATGGGTTCAGCTTTGTTCAGCCTATGCTTGGAGTATGCTAAGTTGAAATTGTTCGTCCTCTCTCAATGTTGTTTTCCAAGTCTATCAGCTAAGTAGAAAATAACACAACTTTTCAACTTTAAACCTTATTCTTTGTTTTTTTATCATCAACATATCCAAAATTCTCCGTGAACATCCAAATTCAATTGTAGTCCAAAAATGTTTAAGATATCAGTGTAAAATTTCTCGAAAAGTAGATCTAAAGTTGCTAGTTGGTTCTGTTTTCATACTTAGCAAATTTGATGTGTTGGTCCAATAATACTTAGGCTATTTTGAAATTAGATTTCTCATTTTATGCATCATGGTTTGGAATGCGGATAGTTAAAATTGAACATATGCACTCTATCGACCATACATCTCGAGTTTCACAAATTTAGGAATTCATTTGCTAATTAAAATGAAGAACGAAACACAGCTAAATGAGAGCGGGAGGCGCAACTAAGTCTCGTACGTGACCGGAGTCACGCCTCTCCGCGGAGTGACTCGTGAACGAGTAGTGCCAGATGGTCTGGCGTGATTCTGTTCGCCACGTCAGCTGCGACTTTTTCTAATGCCACCGTTGTAACACCCTGGGTGTTTAGATCCAAGAAAGGTCATTAAGCTCAAGATGAGAAGAATTGAAGCTTGATGATGCATAATGAGCAAATGTCAAATTTGGGAGGAATTTGACCAAAGCTAACAATTGAAGTTATAAATTCTGAAAAATTAAGAGAAATTTGGAACATGCAGTTTGAGGTAATTCAAACTTGGTGGGATTAAGTTGGAAGGCTGAATCAACTCTTAAGCCTCTCTCAATTAAATGATAAAAGTTGAAGATTGGAAGTTATTGCTCATCTATGAGAAATTCAGATTGTGTTAAGACTGTAATGGTGGCAGTAAGTCATTTTCAGAATTTATTTCAGAAAGATTTTACACATGAACATTCTGAATTTATTTTCAGAATTTATTTCAGAGGCATGATGGAATGTATAACACTTGGTGAGCATTTGGTAGTAGTTGTTAAGCAAGGATAAGAAGGTTCAATTATTTAAACTTGAGTTCGAAGAATGAATCTAGCTGCTGTTTGGGTGGTTAACTGTCAGTAAATATTCGAAGTCTGAAACTTTGCAACAATTCCAGTTAGCCCTCTTTGCAAATATCTCGAGAAGAATTTTCCATCTAAGTTTTCGCCATACAACTGTAAAATGGAATCCTTGTACTATGTCTAACAATGTGCAACATAATCAGGTTTAAGTAGTTGAATTGGAGTTTAAAGATGAGCATCAGGCTCCCTGGATTATAAAAGCTCGTATAATTTATAATGCACGGTGCAGACGACGTCAGAAGACCTATTGCATGTTATTGGGTCGGTTGCTTTGTTTTATTTTGGGCCGCCAGAGCGTTAGAACTAGGGCCCAGAAATCTCGACTGCGCTTCCTCTCTCTAAAAAACAATCATCGAGGGGGGGGGGGCTCTCCACCTGTTCCTCAATGTCATGACCCATTGATAGACCAAAAGAAGTCTACTCTCTCTGTCTCAAAATATTTGTACCTTTTGACTTCTATGATTCACGTTTGACCATTCGTCTTATTTAAAAAAATTATGAAAATGTTATATATTTTGCTATAATATGTTTTATCATCATATATATTTTAAGTATATCATAATTGTTTTATATTTTCATAAAGTTTTTGAATAAAACGAATGACCAAACGTGATTTGTAGAAGTCAAAAAGTGCAAATATTTTGGGACGGAGGGAGTAGTTGAGAAGTCAAGTCGCAGCTAAAAAAACCAATCAAAACTTATATACAAGAAAAGAAATACAGAAAATAGAAAGAGGATCACAGAAAGCTCATCTTCCTCCTCAAGACACCAGAGATCTCTCTTGATCCTCCTTGTGACCTTGCTCACGCCCCGGATCGATCTCGTCGGTGGTCACGGGTGTTACAGTGGTATAGACTTACCTTCCTCGGCGTGGGTGCCGGCTCAAGCGGCGGTGGATCGGAGTTTTTCGAGTTGGCGGCACACCATGCTTCCCCAAGTGCGGCGGCAGGCTCTTCCTCCTTCTCGGAGCTCAACTTGTGCGTCAGGAACTTGAGGACGTCGATCTGGTGGTGGATTTGTGGCGGCGACGCGGTTGCGGTGGCGCGCGTTGACTCGGGCAGGCAGGCTCGATTCCGGGCGGCAGCTTCAGTGTCGGCGGCTCCACGTCGCACGAGGCGGCTACGCTCCGGCGCGTCACGAGCCTGGCGGGCGTGGACGGCTCGGCAGGCGGCGACGGCGACGCGACGCGGTGCGCGGGCGTGGACGGCTCGACGTGTGGGTGCGGCTGGAGGTAGGCTCTCGCGGGATGAGCAACGGTGGTGGCGGTAGTGAGTCTCCATCAACGATTCATCGATTTCTTCCACCATGCGACGACGGTGAGTATCTCCAAATAGCAAGGCCAAATAGCAAGGGGATTCTATAATTTGTGAACTGCATTCTATGATTTTGTGCATGATTTTAACCTCATTTCATATAATCAGTTGCTGGATGGTGTTGACACATTTTATCTATAAATATTTCCCTTCACATTTACTGGAAAAAGGACTAAAATATGATTAGATCACCTTATTAGGGTTTACACTGACAATTTCCACGAGTTTTGGTGAATTTATAAAATTACAGGGACTATCCAGAAAAATAAGAAAAGAAACAAGTCTAGAAGGCTCCAGAACACTCCCGAACCCAACGTGACTTGACTTGCAAGAAAGAAGCATTTGGAAGGGGCAAATACCTTCCTGGCCAAGGCAGACCCCGAGGGGGGCCCACACCAGGCTGACCGGCCTGGTGGTGGGGCCGACCGGCCCCCTGGCACCACCTCAGCTCCCCTTCTGGAATGTTCTTCCACCACCTATGAGAACCAATCTACACCGTATATTAGGTCGGTTTGATCCTACGGCGGCAAGGCACCTCCTCAGGACTATATAAACAGGCCCCCTGACCCCAGAGTGGAGAACCAATTCATTCTACCAGATCATCAATGCCTACCTGAGATAGAAGCTCTAGGTTAGAATTAGAGTTGAAGAGTTAGTATCAAGTTGAGAGATTAGAGCCACGATCTATCCGAATCTAGCTAATCTTGTTTGAGAGAATTAGAGTGCGGTAGAGGCGGAGTTGAAGGAAGGCCCAGACCTGTCGGTGTCTCCTCCTCATTTTCTTCCTCTGGGATCGACTCCATTGGAGCCTGATCTTGAGACCTTATGGAGAGATCAACTTCTTATTCAAGTGAGTAACATTGTTATTATTGTTCTTATGGTTCATAACTCTTTTATGAGTACTTTAATTCATGTCGCTCTTGAGTTAAAGTTGTATGTTTAGTGTAAGCGTGGTGCTTAGACTAGCTAGCTTGTGAATACCTTCTATATTCCGGATCGTGTGGTAGAAGCGCGAAGTGACCTCGTTCCGTCATGTCGCTTTGCGATCCACCTCACTGCCTATAGAAACCGTAGGACTCCCCCCATAGATTGTCGGGAGATTCCCTTTCCTAAGTGTGTCTTCAGACAATCCCCCATAAGAATAATATAAACATAGCTTGTGCGAGTAAGAACTAGACATCCTTAAGTTTTCCTTATCTCTCTTTCTATCAAGTCCTTGATAACTGCTCAGGGATTAGTTATATACCTTAGACCACTCTCTCTACCTTTCTCCCTGTGGATTCGATTTTTAAAACCCTCTTCCCAGGTGAAGTGCTCACGGTATCCGTCGCTTAAATGATTATCTATCATAATATTTCTGTAGGCTTAACAAATACCAACAAGCATTTCTGGCGCCGTTGCCGGGGAGAACGGTTAAGAGAGAACTCGTGAGTATAACTATATCTTGTACGTATACTTTTATCTTTTCTTTTTTAGTTTTTATCTTTTCTACTGTCCTTATGGATACTACCCTCATTAAAGATTTTTCGGCACCCTCAGAGCTCAGCCTTAGGCCCATACCATCATCGAAGCCAATCCTATCTAATGCCTATGAGCTGTGCCCACGGTTAATAGAGATGGTCCAAACCAACACTTTCTTAGGAAGGCGAAGACCCTTATCATCATCTCCAACAGTTCGAACAAACTTGTGACTGCCTTCATATAGAGGGTATGTCTGATGAGACCATCCGTTGGAAGCTTTTTCCATTCACATTGAAAGGAAAAGCTCGCCAATGGTATGACAGAACCAAAGAGAAGAAGAAAGGCGATTGGGGAACTCTCCGTGCTGATTTCTGCATGGATTTCTACCCTTTATCTAGAGTAGTCAACCTCAGAATCAAGATCATATCCTTCAAACAGGGGGATAGTGAGTCTATGAGTTCATCCCGAACTCCTTTACAAATCCGGACCAGATCTAGGCCTTCAAGACCATATTCTCCTTCAACATTTCTATATTGGTCTTAATAAGGAATCTAGAGCCTATTTAAATACCTCCTCGCATGGATCATTCATACACCTTATATCCAGTGAAGCTAGAACTATCCTAGATAACATTCTAACCAGCACCAATGATGATCCATTAGAAGAGAAAACTTTAGAAGAAGAGATTCCAGAGATAGCTACACCAGAACCTATGCCAGAATCATCTCAACCTATAGCTATCCAACCAATAGAATCACCACATGAAGAAATTCCTCTACCTGGTTTTATTAATGATATCGAGGATGATTTATTTTCCGATTATGGGAACACCTCGAATTATCATAAAGAGAAGAGGTCTCAATAGTAAAAAATCATCTTCACATGAAGAGATAGATCCTTTTTAGCAAACCTTCTCAAGAAAACACACTGTGAAGCTTGCATCCATCATGAGTGGGGAATGGTTAGAAGAGTCAGAGCTTTCCTCTGACGTGGTCCGTTTGGATTCACCCTCTATACCAATTCAATGTATAATCAATGGAACCCCCTTTGATGCCTTTTATAATCCAGTTGTGGGAATCAATATAATAGCCTTACCCTTTTTCTATCAGTTTATTAAAAACACGCCATTATCTCCTACAATGAAATTATTAAAGTGCTCCTCAGGACAAATTATTCAAAGTTCAAGAATTCTTTATGTCATATCCGTTTCGGTAAACGACATGCCAATTCACCTGAGCTTCCACATTTTTGACATTAAGGAGTTTGACCTTTTAATAGGCCATCCTTTGGAAAGACTCCTTAAAGAAGGACACACAGGGAAACAGATGGGCAATTGTACCTCAATCGGATGTGCCACCGGTAGTGAGGAGCTCGCCGATCCGGCCGGCGGCGGATGAGGGTGGCGGGCCGCCGGGGGCGCCTCTCGGCAGGGGAGGGCCGCGCCGGATAGGGTCGTCGGGGCCACGCCGGACGGGGTTGCCAGGGCGGCGGCGGACGGGGGCGGGGGAAGGAGGAAGAGGAGGTCGGGCGGGGGCCGCGCCAGGGTTAAGTCTCGAAGCACGACGCCACACACATTAGCGTCGTAGCTACACGACACGATGCCAAGGATTATGACGTCGTATGAGAATGACACGGCGCCTTGTCTTTTGGCGCCGAGGGTTTTGACCGGATTTTCCCCAGGCCACGGTGGATCCGACGTGGTAGGATACAGCGCCAGGACCCATGGCGTCGTGCTGTCTTGATACGATGCCAAGGCCTTTTGCCGTGCTTCGAGTCCATGTCCGCGATTGTTTCCTCTAGAGGTCCATATGTAAAATTCTTGCCAAAAAAGGACTAAATTGCAAAAATTTTACCACCGTGTCTCTCTTCCTCTAGCAGCGCGTCCAGCAGGGGCGGGAGAAGCTCCAGCGGCCGCATGTCCAACTGGGGGTTGGGGAGCTCTGGCGGTGGTGGCGGTTGAGGTGATTGCTGACGGCCGGGGAGGAAGTGGTGGCGGTGGAGGAGGCGGCAGGGGGTGGCACACATGCTGGATGTCGGACCCTCGTCGGCGGTGGGTTGGTGCGCGAGCTTGAGCTCTAGGAGGCGGTCAAGGAAAGGTCGCCCCGCTTGCACTGGCCGCGACGCGTGGAGCTCTGACTCCTTACCACGCTGCTAGGGAACCCGTCCTCATGCCTTGGCCGCATCGCTTGGGGATCACATATTCTCCCTGATCGCCTCCTCCAACAGTCGACACCTTCACCATGACCGCCTCCTCCACCGACCGCCTCCTCCACCCCTGCCACCGTCGAAGCTCCCCCGCCCCCAACTAGACGTGCGGCCGCCGAAGCTTCCCCGCCCCCTGCTGGATGCACCGTCAGAGGAAGAGAGGTGGTGAGGGAGAAAGAGAGAAAAAGGAGAGGATGGTGGGCCTACATGTCAGATTCTACGTCGCTTTGAAGTCAGCATGTCATGTCAGTTTATGAGTGTGATGTGACTAGTTTTGGATCCAGATGATCCGCTTCAATAGTTTAAGGACCTTAAAATGCAATTTCATAGTGTGGGGATCTGGATGAGAACGGTCCAATAATTTAGGAACCGCGTGTCTCTCTCTCTCTATATATATATTAATTTCAATGAGAATATTATGTGAATGCTTCATAATATAATAATGAGGCTGCAACCCTAGCCGTCGGGTAGACGGGTGTCAAGCAAGACGCTTTGAAGCAACAAAGCGTCGTGAATCGCTCCCCACCCGATAGATTGATCTCGGTGGAACCTATCATATCCATCTTCGCTGACCATCATCCAACCACGGCCAAATTCACGGTGCGAGCTGGCTCTCGGATACATGTCACCGATGATCTCGGTCTATATTCGAGACAACGAATGTGCTACAAACGCATCACCGCACTCGTCCTCGCCCCGAAAAGACCGAACACCAATTGACCAATCCCGGTCGTTGCAAACACCGTCGTCGTCCTACTCATCGCCTCCCCGTCAACATGCAAGGGAGAAATCTCCACGGTCGGATACATGTAAAATGCCCTGTTGCGTCTGCACACTACTATAAAACTCGGCAGGCACCACCGGTTGGTTGTATGCACAGTTGCACACCAAGGACGATTTGGGGTTGTTCTTGGCACATGGCGCACATCGCAAAATTCGCAATCGGCATGTACATGTACACTATACGGGTCGAGACGAAGAGAGCCATGTCGTCGGCACTCCACATGCATGGCACGAGCGCGGCCTCCGTCAGACTAGGCACCGTTTAGTTCAGCGAAAATTTAAGAAAAGTGGTGATTTTTTTACATTAGGAAGCGTGTTCTATGAGAGGTAGCACGGTCTGCGATGTGAAAATTTTGAGACTTTTTAGGAAAAACAGGGCCTGACGGGAACGGGAGATCAGATGGCGACAATCACGCTGCACGCGTACAGGAAGGAAGCCGCGAAACACCCACCAGTAGTTTAATTATTAAATCGCTCCTCCTAATCGAGTGATCGGCGGCTGCCAAGCAGACGAGATCGAACTGGCGACTGCAAGAGGAGGAAGACTAGGACAGGTAACTGAAATCTGGAATGGCGAATGGGCGAAGGATGCAGAGTGACTGATGCCGTTGGCGCCCGGTGGATGCGGTGCAGGCGCCATCTCTTGGCTCCGCGCCCATCTCCGGCTGCTTGCTGGCTGGCTGCTTGCCGTTTGAAAGAACCCACCTGGTATATAAGCCCTCCTCCTCTCCCCTTTCCCAGGTCCCGTCCGGCTCGCAGGATCGGAGTGGACAAATTTATCACTACACGATTCAGATTCCGGCGCATCATTGGCTGCTCCTGCCGGCCCGGCTGACTCGGAGAACTTGTCGCCGTCTCCTTCTCCATCAACTGTGTTCTCCCTTCGTCGTCCTCTTCTGGTTACTTTCCGGGCTACTTGGATTCGCATAGGGATCTCCTCCTGGCCGTTCCTCAAGGGTTCATAGCTCGCATCTGTGCGTGCCTGGTTCTGGAGATTCAGCTGCGGCCTCACGGGTTAATCGTTTTCGGGGCAGAGGGAATTCAGGTTTACAGACCGCAGATTGGATAATCGAACTGGCCACCATTTCTGGCATGTTATCAAGCTGTGTTTCGACTTCCCAGCTCAATTTTTCACACGGGCCATCCATCCAAGCTGCCATTTTCCTGAAATAACGAGTGCAAGAGCTGTGCATGCTAGCCTTGTCTGCCTGGACCACCCCCCCCGCGTCGCTCCCGCTAGGCGACCAGGGGGATCCCCCGCGCCGCCGCCTCCAACACCACCCCCGGCCATCTTAGCCCCTCGCCGTCGCCTGAGCTGGTCACCGGAGGCCCGGCGGCCGGCGAGGACGGCGACGGCGGGGCGCTCTTCTCCGCCTCGCCTCTCCACGCTGCGTCGCGGGCCGACGCGGCGGTGGCGTGCCCCGGCCGTCCGGGCGGCCCCGGCCCGGCTGAAGCGGATCTTGCACCCTCGGTGCCGGATCTGCGGCGTCCCACCGTGGGCATTCTCCACCCCCTTCCCCCTCTTCCTCCTCCCCTCGTGTCCTCCCTGCGGCTCCTGTTAGCAAATAATGCGAAAAACAAGATCGAACACGAGACACGATTTTTACGTGGAAAACCCTTGCGGGAAAAAACCATGGGCGCCAATCGGCGATCTTCACTATGATGAGAGAGTTACAACGCAGGGAATACAATGAGCCCTCTTGCTCTTCCCGTGCGGCTTACAAGATGTATATATGGTGGACTAAACTGACTGCAGTCAAATACGGAAACAAATCCGCTAAACACATAATCTAAACCGTGGGCCCTCTAGGCGTCCCCACAAGACTCACGTTAAGAATTCGGATCATATCCAACAAACTCCACCTTGAGACGAATTCCATCTCCACCAGAGTACTTGTACCCTTTGCCATCAAGAGTACTCAAAGAAATAAGATTCTTACTCATATCTGGAATATGCCTCACATCTGTCAAAGTTCTGATAATACCATCATGCATCTTAATCTGAACAGATCCAATGCCAATAATTTGATGTGAACTATCATCACCCATTCTAACAGAACCACCTTGGACAGAATCATAAGTGATGAACCAATCTCTATTAATGCATATATGATAGGATGCAGCAGAATCAAGAATCCATTCATCACCATTATTTGCACATCCAGCAAAAGCAACAAGAACCTCAGAACGATCTGAGCTATCAGTAGCAGCAATAGAAGCATTACCTTCATCAGAATTACCTTTCGGTCTATAAGTGCCAGTTCTCTTTTCTTTGTTCTTCAATTTATAACACTCAGAAATAAAATGAGTATCCTTTTGCGATGTCTGCAGAATTTTCACCCTTGCCTCTAGACTTTGAACGACCTCTATAGCCATTCGAGCTCTTGCCTCTATAACCATCATTTGATTTATTTTGTGTCCTGCTACGAACAGACAATGCTTCTCCATTGGAAGCGGAACCTTCAGAAGACACCATTTGTTTCATCTTCTCCTTAGCTTGCAAAGCTTCATAAAACTCATTCACCGTTAGAGTATCACGATTATACAATATAGTGTCTCTGAAGTTTGCAAAAGAACTAGGCAGTGAGCACAAAAGAATAAGACCCAAGTCCTCATCCTCATATTTTACGTTCATAGGCATAGGTCAGCGGCGATCTCCTTAAAGACCGAAGATGGGTGACACAGAGCCACCTTCTTGCAACTTGTGCGTATATAACTTCATCTTCATATGCATCTTGCTTGTCAAATCTTTTGACATGCAAATTGACTCCAATTTGAGCCATAAAACAGCAGCGGTTTTCTCCTGCAAAACCTCTTGCAAAATATTGTTTGAAAGATGAAGATGAATATGAGATAAGGCCTTACGATCTTTCCTCTTCTCATCATCGGACCAAGTCTTTGAATCCTTGTTCCCGAATTTTTCAAGCGCATCATCCAAATCAGCCTGCGCTAAAACAGCTCGCATCTTGACTTGCCATAGAGCGAACCTTGTATCTCGATCAAGTAGCGGAATATCATACTTCATAGTAGCCATTAGGAAGAAATAACCAGAAGGAAATAAATCTGCAGTAAATAATCTAGGTATGAAACTGTGAACCCTAGTAATAACCTGCAGCCTGGTACACTTTGGTGTACGTCCAGCAATAGCTGAGGATGAATCTCCTGGTAGCCTTCCTAAGTGACCGTAGCAAATTCCACAATGTTGATTCTTGACGGGAGGGAATGAGGCTGATGGATTCTGCACCTCCTCGATCCACGCGCAGCAATACCTCCGCCTGAGACAGAACTCGCACGGCTGGAGCAGCGCAGCTGCAGATGCAGATCAACACGCGACTGGAATACGGAACTCCGTTCCGTCTCGAACTCCACGCGTGTGCATGGGACGGTCGACGAATTCGACCAGGAGACGGTGATTGATGCCGTCAGAGTCCGTGGCGGCAGCGCCGGAACAGGGATCGAAACCCTAAATTTTTTTCAATCGAATCTCATACCAAGCTCTTGATACCACTTGTTAGCAAATAATGCGAAAAACAAGATCGAACACGAGACACGATTTTTACGTGAAAAACCCTGGGAAAAATCACGGCGCCAATCGGCGATCTTCACTATGATGAGAGAGTTACAACGCGGGGAATACAATGAGCCCTCTTGCTCTTCCCGCATGCTTACAAGATGTATATATGGTGGACTAAATTAAACCGATCGAAATACACGGAAACAATCCGCTAAACACATATCCAACCATGGGCCTCTAGGCGTCCCCACAAGACTCACGTTAAGAATTCGGATCATATCCAACAGCTCCCATGGCTGAAGTCTCCCGAGATCCCTACTCGTCCGGATCCGCCCCCGGGTGGATCCGCCCGGAGCTGCTCGCGGCGTGGTGCCGGGCCGTGCGCGGCGGTGGCTCTCCTCCGCCGCCACTGGCGGTTACGCCTGGGGTGGCCCTTGCGGCTCGGTGGCGGTCGGTGGCGGGGTTCCGCCTCGCCGCCACTGCTCCTCCGGATCTGCCGCGGCCTCCCTTCGCGCGGTGACGGCCGCCGACTGCCCGCGCCTGCTCGCCGGATGAAAGCGCTTCTATGGCCGCCCCGCCTGGTGGCCTCGGCGTGTGCCGCGGCTGGTGGGCCTCTGGTGGCCTCACGCGACTGGTGTGCCGCGTGGCGGCGCCGCCGCGGCGCGGTCTGTGTGTGGCGCGTGGCTGCGTGGTCGGTGGTGCCGTGGGGGCATGGCGGCCGCCACTTGTTGTTAGCGACATCGCGCTTGGGCATCGTGGTGGTGCCTTGGCGGCGGTCGTGGTTTCTCGGCCGCCATGGAGGCGAAGTTGATGGCGCTACGCCGTTTTTCGCCGCCGACGAAGAAGATGCGGAAAGCTTTCCCCTGACGCCGCAGTGTCGATGGCGTGGGCGTCATCCCTTCTTGAAGCGCGACATCGGGCATCTTGGCCGCTTCTGGGCCGACGGCGCCGTGTTGTCGTCGACATGGTGCTTGGCGTTGGTCGCCGTGAGGTGTTTCTTCTTCTTTTGTTGTTTCTCTTCGTTTTCTTTCCTTTGCAAAGCAAAAAAAAAAGTAGGCAGTAGTTTCTCCTTTGAACGGGGGAGAAGAGAGGTCTTAGTTCCTGGCGGTGGAGTGGTCGAGTCGTGAGAATGCAGTAGTGGAAACCCGGTCCGATGTCCCAATCCGACTGGATCGATCCTTTGAAAGTTGTTTGAGTTGTTTCGTGTCGATGTCCCAATCCGACCGATGAGTTGAGCGTTGCGTGTTGAGGTCCCAATTCAACCCACCGAAGTGCCTAATTGTAAGGTCTGCGGACCGGAGTCGTTCAGGGTTCTCTACTCCCCTAGTTGTGCGGTCGATCGACCAGAGGTGTACGATTTTCGGTCCCGGTTTCCCTTATAAACTCGGCTAACTCTCTTTTTCTAAAAAAATTTCAGGAAAGCTTTTGCTTTCTCCGTCCGTTCAAAAAGAAAGAGCTGTGCATGCTTTAATAAGCATAACCGTAGCAAGTCCACACAAACTCGGGGGTGGCATGCAGAGGAGGCTTCACTGGACCATAATTCTACGCTGTTTATCCCTTTTTGTTTTCAAATCCTGCCTTTATTTCGCATTCAATTCTTGAAAACGAAACGTATATACGTTCCAAGCGACGCGGAGAGTTGTCCTTTTCAAAAATTTCAACTTAGCATGTGCTGGAAAAGTAGTAAAAAAGGTCTCATCATTGAGAGGTGGCCAAAGTGTTAAATTGACAGCTCCTTGTTTTTTTCTCTTCAGATCCATCCAGACGCTTATTCTCCCTCCCTTTTCTTTTTCTTGAAATCGTCTTACTGCCAGGGGTGGAACGTCGTCCTGCACAGATTTTGGATAAGCTCTTGCCACATATATTCAGGAGGCGTTTGAAGCCGTCCTTCAGCGTCGTATATAGAAAAGCAGATCAGCTAGAGCTTTGATCCTACATCAGGGCAGGATGGGTTTCTTCTCGTTCTTTCTGGTGGCTTCTATGCCAATCGTCCAGGTCCTGCTCATCGGTGTCGTTGGAGCTTACCTGGCCTCCGGCTTCAACAATGTCCTGACCACAAGTGCTCGAAGGGACATGAACAAGGTGAGACGTCTGATTTCGGCACAACTTTACACATTTTACTGAAGTATTATGGAACCTAGTCTAGTCTCACTCAAATTTCTGACAGGTTGTTTTTACCGTCTTCACCCCGTCTCTGATGTTCGCTAGCCTTGCCAAGACGGTCACGCTCCAGGATGTCATTTCTTGGTGAGTAGCATCATCAGGTCATCTCATTTTCAGAGCCCTGTTGGAGGAAATACTGAACACACAATTTCTTGAGTTTTTGTGACTGCTCGAGTGCTCTAACAGACGCATTCTGTATTTCTGTTATTCAGGTGGTTTATGCCAGTTAATATAGCAATCACATTCTTCATTGGTGGATCTCTGGGTTGGATAGCGTGTAACATATTGAAGCCACCACAGCACTTCAGGGGCCTGATCATGGCCTTCAGCTCAGCAGGTTCAGTGATGGACTACATGCCTCTCGTTACTCTTCATGTACGCCTATCTGATGCTAAAACCAACAGTGGCCTCTACTGACACATGCAGGCAATCTTGGAAACCTGCTATTAATCATTGTCCCGGCTGTCTGCGATGAAGACGGGAACCCGTTTGGGAAGGATCGGAGCATTTGCCGCTCACGTGGGTTCTCCTACTCGTCATTGTCCATGGCTGTAAGAATTTTTTTCTGCATCATCTTGCAGAGGTTCAGGCTAGTAGTACTAGTATTTCTGCGGTCTGAGTGATCTGTCTTAAGCTAATTCTGCAGTCTGAATGATCTGTCTTACCCTGCATTCTGCAGCTCGGTGGCCTTTTCATATGGACACACACATACAGCCTGATGCAGAAGTCAGGTAAGCTGTATCACAAGATGCAGTCCAAAAGCATCCAGTGCCCGGCCGACAGCGACGAGGAGCACGCCAAAGAAGATGGTCCAGCCGCCTACAATGACGAGGAGGCACCTCTGCCGACGTCAGTTAAGCCTGAGGAGCAGCCGGACGAGAATCCAATGGTAAGTTCAGAACAGTCCACTGCACAGTGCATCCATGAACCATGGTCATCTCATCTGCTCCCTCGACATCTTCAGAAGAGACTGATTTGCCAGAGATGCAGGAGGCCCCGCTCTTGTCCTGCGAAAGCGATGTCGCCGACAAGGGGTTCTGGACAAATCTCAAGGACACTGTCCATCAGTTTGTCAAGGAGCTGATGGCACCACCAACAATTTCCGCGGTATGTTTTTGCATCCCGCTTCACAATGGCAAGATAAATGGACTGAATCTGATGCGACGCTATACTACCTTCTTGGATCAGTTAATTGGGTTTGTTGTTGGCCTGGTCCCATGGCTGAAATCCCTAATCATCGGCGACGGTGCTCCGCTCAAAGTCTTACAGGATTCCCTGCAACTGATGGGGTAAAGCACACATTTGCCGATCAGTCTCTGAACCTGAAACAGGATTTCAGTATTTCTTCACTGTAACTCACCGTTCGTCTCTGTTGCAGCGACGGCACGATTCCTTGCATCACCCTCATCCTAGGTGGGAACCTGACGCAAGGTGGGTGTGTTGCTGGTCAACTGCTGTCTGGATCGGACCATTAGCAGTTCTCGGCTGTGTTCTGAACTGAAACTGCTCTGAATGCGTCGTGCAGGGCTTCGGAAGTCGGGGCTCAAGCGCACGGTGATCATCGCGATCGTCTGCATACGCTTCGTGATCATGCCGCTGATCGGGATCGCCGTGGTCCATGCCGCGTACGGGGTCGGGTTCCTGTCCCACGACCCGCTCTACCGCTACGTGCTCATGGTGCAGTTCGCCCTGCCTCCTGCCATGAACATCGGTAAAGCTCCTGAAACCGAATGGCGTTTTGTTGCTGGGTGTGGCAGCTGCTTCTTTCCTGAGACTTGATTGCAATGAGAAAGCTAACCATCTCCGGGCTCTGTTTCAGGAACCATGGCTCAGCTGTTCGATGTTGCACAGGAGGAGTGCTCCGTGATCTTCCTCTGGACGTACCTCGTTGCCGCGGCTGCGCTGACGGCATGGTCGACGATCTTCATGTCCATTCTGTCTTAGGTGACGGCATCTGGCCGACGCATGGTCGAATTTTGCGAGCCAGTGCTGCGCAAGCAGCTTATGCAGAGTAATTGGATATCCCCTACCTGTATAGCGTAGCAGTATAAATACGTGATTTGCAGTAGACTATGATCAATTGATCATTTAGGTAATTATCTGTTGATGCATTGTGTTGATCTGATGGCTGACCTGTTTGGTTGGCATAGGTCGAACATTCATGGAATCAGGATTGCATATTTGTTCCATGTACATAGGAAAAACAAGGAATCATCTCATTATCTATTATCTTTTTTTTTTGAGATTATCTCATTATCTATTATCTAAAAAGAAGAGAAAATGAAGAAATGGATCACCAAAAAAACATATAAATACTGTCTCAATCATCCTGCCGCTATTTCTTCCCGAAGCAAACAATACTCAGAGTATTGTTTAAGGAGCTGCTTAGAGTTAGAATAACTAGTGGGCTATCGATTGGGCTCAATTGCTAAAATAATCATCTTAGCCATTCGTCCTCTTCCAAGTTCCAACGGCCCATTTTCATCCTCATAAAAAAATTACTCCTTCCAAGAAAGAAGTTGGGTATATGATGAATCTATGAAGTAGTAGCTCGAGGTCGGCCTATATACCTTCCGAAAGACATTAATTTTAAATCCACATTAAGCTCATGTACAACTTTTTCCTTTAATATTTGTATATATTCATCAACATTTATTGACATTCATCAATATTTTTCAAAAATATTGCCACCCACATTTCTTGATGTTGAACAACCTTTTTACATGTACAAACCTTTTTTTAACTTTTTTTACATTTACCAACATTTTTTACATGCACCAATTTTTTGCATTCACCAACATTTTTTAGCAAATTTATTTGAAATTCATCAACATTTTTTCTACATGCCCTTTTTTTGCGGTCACCATTATTTTTCAATATTTATTTACATTTACCAACTTTTTATGTTAAAATACAAAAAAACCATAGCCATATTGAACTCATTGTGTATCATTGATTCTCAGAAACATGGTAGTTTAAAAGGAATTTGAAACACATTTATGATTTAAGAGAATAATGATATCATAGTTTTAAATCCAAAAGGATTCTCTCCCTCCACCCATACAATGAGCAAAGCGCATGGCGATACGCATCGTCCACCCCAAAGTCCTGCACGCTCACGCTGCTCTCCCTCAGCTCCGATCTCATCTGTTGGTAGTAGTTTGCACAAATTTCAAACAGTAAAATGTAGGTTGAATATTTGTTTTACGGAAGATTAATAGGATTTCCAAGGTTTTTATTTGTACCTTCATTACCGTGTCAACCCATATCAAATTATCCCAAAACCCAGCACGATCTACATCCATAGTATCGGCCCTTTGTATATGCTTATCTTAGTCACGCGTGCAGTGCCGGTCCTGTGGTTTTGGGGGCCTAGGGCGATCTAAAAATTCCCACCTAGATTACTGCTTGGTCATTGCATTTTACTACCTCAATCATGGACTTCTGATCGTTGTATTCAATCTCTACCAAAAATAAGATCGCAGAGGACTCATGTCTCTAGACAAACTTACAGTGATGTATACTTGTGCTAGTATATTTTGTATACTATACTGTTTGTAGATACTTGAGAAGGGGCCTCCTTGATTTGGGGGCTTGGGGCGGCCGCCCCTCTCTCCCCCCTCCAGGACCGGCCCTGCACGCGTGGATTACAATCTAAGCGGATATTTTTTCGCTTCTCGTAGTTCAAATCTCTAAAAGCGACTTTCCACAATGAGAATTCGTAAGAAAAATGTTTGGTGGGATTCTCGCTTATTTTCACTCATAAGGCACTTCTCTTAATCATATATCTTGCCGCAACTTAATTCGCTTATATTGTATAAAACAAAGCATAAATGTCATGACTCATACAAATATATGAAACAGAAAAGCAAGTGCAATAACTTGCATTCTACAATGTCAAGATTTTGTAAAGGTGAAACATAATTACAATTTTGATACCTTTACATAGCATGATAATGACACTTCTAAAAATATTTATCTTCTTGGAAATTTTCTCGAATGCAATATAATAAAATAGATTTATTATTCATACATGATAATAATAAAATGTTTAGATCTTATTATTTTGAAGATGTCTCTAGATAAAAGATTTAACATAAAAAGATATTTTTTGCTACATAAAATTTGTGATGTGTGTGTTTTGAATATGATAAGACAATTGCATCAGTAAATTCTAATATTTTTGCGAGGACAACTACAATATTTGTAGAAATGAACTGATTAGACTTGTGAATTTCTCATCGTTGAAGGCTAGCCATTGACATATGTTGAGATGTGCCATGTCTGTGAAGTTAGAGCGATTACACGAACTTCCACAAGTAGCAAAGTATACATTGTGTATATGATTGTTATTTCGTTAATGGAAAGTTATAACATCATTTTCATTTGTTTCTAAAAAACATTATTTTCATTTGAAATATAAATTTGATTAAAAGTAAGACAACATAGAGATATGTATTTAAGAACAAAATATGAATATTATGGTCATCACACAAATATCTCATCCAGTGAAGATGAATCTGAATTACTACTACAACTCGATGAAATTTCACCATAGTCATCAACTTCATACTCATTTAAGAGTAAGTGTGCTTCTTCTTATGCTAAGTAACATAAGCACCTTTTATAACTTCCATGCAATGAGAGTGTCTGTTTCTGAGGAACATCAAAAGTTTGTGACCATCCATCACATCAATCTCAAACCGAGTGAGCATAGCTGGATTCTAACTAGTCAAATTTACAAATTTGAGAGCAGCTTTTTGAAGACTTGTGACATGATATTGATTCTACTGTTGTGTCAAGCTCATAATCCGAGAAAAAAATATTGTTTTCTTGAACACAAGTCTTCAATCACTGCCAAAATCAACACATATGGCATGATATGGTTGATCACCAATCTTAGATTCCAAGAAATCTTGTAAATCGTTAAATAGGGCAGGGTAAAAGATCATAGGAATAATGCTAGCATGTATTAGGAAAAGCTCAACGTGATTATTCATTATCTAAAGCAAAAAGTGACCAATATATGATGGTATACAGAGAATTTCATTAATCGAAAATAATCTCTAAGTAAATGACACTACAAACTGGTAATTGAGTCGTAGAAGAGTTTTAAAAGTTGCATCATCCAGATCATTCCTTGTTAGAACATGTACTCCTCTCAGCTTTACCTTCATTAAGAGATACACATGAAGTTGGCTTTAGTTAGGACATCAATGCAACCTCTTCCAACACAATCATTCTCATCTTCTCGATCAAATATTCATTATGCAGATGCAATGTAATACTATTGAAGACTAGTCTCGCCACGAAGAGAAGGTACACAACCAGCACCCTTTGAATGCCAATTTAATCTTCTCGATCAAAGATCTAGAAGCCTCGTTATTGAGATGCAAGATAATATCATTAAAGACTAGTCTCGTCAGGAAGAGAAGGTGCAAAATGAACACCTTTTGAATACCAATTTACTTTAGTTGTTGATTTTGAATCAGATCCACACGACTCCAATGTCAGCAAAAACAACTTGGTTGCCATTGGCTGGGTCCAGAAACATACTCGTCATACAGAAGGTATGACTCAGTTGTAAATAAAATAAAAACTAGATTATATGGATTGTCATATAATCGACAAAGATGATAAATTAACAAGAACAATAAAAAAATTACCTCGTTCAGGTGGACTTCAGCCATGACAAGTTATGAAGGTGAGTGTAACAAGCACTGAAAAACAATTACAAATTCATATATATATTAAAACTACTTATAAAATGAAGCTAAGTCTAAATATCTAAGATTTCATGTTAGCGGAAACAAATGGAGCTATTATCGGTGACCTGGGCATCACATCATACTATCGGTTCGGTCAGAAATAAGAATTTAGTAGCCATTTTCCATTATTAATTTTAGGCAAAGACTTTGTTACAGCAGGCTGACACGAAGCTTTCCATCTCAGCCGGCCGCACACGTCGCCACCGCTGGACGCCTTCGCGGCTCACGCCTTGATCCACTCGCTCGTGGGCCCACTCTTGGTTGTTCAAATTTTTGAACGTTCATTTCTATCCTTCCACATTCCCATCCCTGTCTCTCTAGGGTTTCTCTCTCCGCGCTCGACCGGCGATTCCGAGGCGATTCGTGCTCCTCCGCCGCCGCCGGCGACGTCGCGCCACCGCCGGCGACCCCAGCGAGAGCGTACGAGCAGTGAGTGCACTATCATGCCATGGCGACGTCTACCATTTTGCGGATCTCATGATGACCATTTCGCCCGATTTGTTTGACAGGACTCGCATCGAGGATTCGGCGGCGGAGGTGAATCTCGCGGTGGTTGGAGCAAGTGCGAACGGGGGGCTTCAGGATCTGGTGCTATAGCACGAGCGTCGCCGGCGGATTCGGTGGTAGAGGAAGAGTGCCCGCCGCTCTCTCGCTCGCTCGTCGGGGATTTAGTGGTAGAGGAGGGCGTCGCTCCTCCTTTTACTACTGCTGGTTGGCGGCTCGTCGTCCGACTCCTGCTGCGCGTGCGAGGCAAGGAAGGAGGTGAGTCCAGTCCAGATCCACTCCATTTCCAGTCGATTCGAGATCCTCCGCTCCCCTGCTCATCTGCTCATCATTGATTTTTGCTTTGTGCTAGGAATTTTTTTGTTTTTCTAGGGCTTTTTTGATGTCTGATTCGACATTTTTTAGGGCTATGATGTCTGATTCGATATTTTAGGGTTATGCTACCTAGGATTTAGATATGCATGATGCCTGATTTGATATTTTCATCTTGTTCCAATAGAGATGGTCACGGGTTGACCACTGATTCGATATTTTTAGGGTTATGCTACCTAGGATTTAGATATGCATGATGCCTGGTTGACCATTGATTTAGCTACATATGATGTTTGATTAGTGGTACTTAGAGCAATGCTTCTCTGAATGTTTTCAGTACAATTCAGAGTTCGGTCTTCGTTATCAGTAGAACCTATAGCATGCTGGCCGCTACTTGCATTACTAGGCCAGTGAATGGCATGTTAGAGTAATAGGTTGTTTTTAGACTGTGAGGGGGCTTATTTTTTTGCGCTGCCTTTGCTGAATTAGAGAATTAGCTAGGTTAAGCCGCGCGCCCTGTACTTTGAGTATGAAGATTGGTGTTCTTTGAAAAAACTGTGTTCACCGCTAGCAAACATGTTGCAGAATGTTAGGCTCCGTTTTCTGCACTTTTTGAGTTGTTGGGTAATCCGAGTACACATGAGTTCTTTATCTGTTTTTTTTTTCAAAATGCTAAATGTGTTTAGGCAACAATGTATTACAATTCATTCAAATATTTGTTAGGAATTTGGCAATTACATGGTTATATATAGGCAGTTATACAATTCTCTGTATACAACTCTGTTAGTAACGCTATTTCTCTCATGCGTTATAAATTGAATTTGCATGGATAGTGATGATACTGTGGGAGCCTGGATCCTCAGACTTTTTTGTGTGTGGCTTAATGACTTTTTTTAAGTAGCTTAAGATTACGGTGGATTAATGAACCTTTTGTACCATGCTTTTTTTTTGTGTGCGGCTACATATTGCTTATATATGGAAACCTTTTTTAACATGTGTGCTGACATGCATGCTGATATGCTTTTTGTGTGTATGGCAGTTTTTTAGGTATTCTTACTAGAGAGAATAGAGACATTTTTGCTCTGAAATATTTTACATTAGACATCTGGAAACTGCTTAGTTGTGTGCTTTTCTATTTTTTATGTCTATCATTGGTAATCTGAGTACACATGGCATTCTTATCTGTTATCAAAATGTAAAATGTATTTAGGCAACAATTTATTAGAATTCAGTCAATATATTGTTAGGAATTTGCCAACTATATGGATATATATAGCAATAACATGAGCATGGCACAATCCATTTTGACTTTTCAGATTTTGTTTTGTATAAATGTAGTGAAATGCCCCCCCCCCTCGATTATTCATATTTTTTTTTGGTTTTGCGCCAACTGAACATGTAATTTTTAGTTGCATACAATGCTTAGTTGAGCATATCACATGTTTATTTTGATGCTTAATTTCCATTTTGATATGCATCAGGATTTTTTTTGTTTCGACAGATAACCTGTACTCTCCAAGGTCGAGAGAGCCCTGTTGCACAAGGAGGGAGTGGTGACAACCATTTTTAAGGTCCGTTCTCCTAATTTTTAACCTGCAATGCAGCCATTTGTTTTTAGTTTTTCTTTGGCCTAATGATGGGGTTGAACCATGTAAGCATAGCCAACAAAAATCCACCAGAGTGGAATTGGCATGGGTGATTTTATCCCATATCACCTGTGCCCTGTAATGCCCGGTGTGGTGGCACTACATGGTTCTCTCCATCATCAGGCCAAGGTTTTTGTTGTACAGTTATTTTTTTAGATTGCATCGTTTTCTGCTATGACAATCAATTTTTGTGCTTTTTTGTATGTACATGTGGACTGCCAAAAAAGTGTTTGCTGCTGAAGTGTCCTTTTTTTAGGATCCAATCAATGGCTAGAAGGAAGAAGAATAATCCGAGACCCCCTCCAGGGACAAATGTGGTACGTCTGCTGTTTTCTCTCCGCTGATCAGTGCCTATTTACTCAACTGCTTTTTGTTTCTGAACTAAATTTTTTTTCAGGGCCTGAGGAAGAGGGCATCCCCTGCTAGGCTTGTAAAGCTCTACAATAGCATGACACCAGACCAGCGGAAGATGGTTGAAGATATTAATTTTGGAGGGCTACTTCAGATTTCATGCCACACCATCCCTGCGGATTCTGCAAACTGGCTACTCATGGAATGCTTTGACGCAGAATCAATGGAGCTTGTGCTACCTGGCAGGGGTAGGATACTTGTGACAGAAGATGTTATATCATATATACTAGGTCTGCCAAACAGTGGAAGGGAAGTAGTGTACGAGCTTGAAGCTGAAGCAATCAAATTCATCAGTTCTAAATACAATATTGCTCAAGGCACGGCTCCAAGGATTGAAGAAATTTTTCAAAGGGTGAAAAATAATAAGGATGCAAACGAAGACTTCCTCAGGTCATGGCTGATGCTTGCAGTCTCAACTTTTCTCTACCCTACAACCAGCCTCCACATAAGCCCCAAATGCTACCCTGATATTGTGGATTTGGACCGTGTCAGGAGCCTAAATTGGTCAAAATTTGTTGTAAATCAGCTCAAGGATGCTGGTTCTAAACTCAACACAAAGGGTTCAGTCAAGGGATGCCTCCTCGTTCTTGTTGTAAGTATTTCCTTTGCACATACTTATTCATATACCTTTGTAGCTTAGTCAGTTGCTCTAGCTTCTATTTTTTTCAACTATAGCATATCTCTTTTTTGTGACTGCAACTTAGCATTATTTTGGGACTCAGTTAGCATAAGTTTAGCCAATTGAAAAAGCAACTAAAGCAATAAGATAGCATATAGCTTCAAGTGTAGTATATCTATTTTATTTGGCAGCAACTTAATGTTGTTTGGTGCCCAAACTAGTATAGTTTAGCCAGTAATTCACATGTCTGACAAAGCAACTCAACCAATCAGAGCATAGATATAACATATATCATTATGTCTCTAATGTTTTTTTTGCACATATGAGATTTTTTAGTTCTCTTCTATCATAACCCACACACATACTGATTTTTTTCTTTGCCTTTTGTTGTCATTCCCCCACAGATATTATATGCAGATTCACTAGAAGCTCCTAGTCCTAGCTTGCATAACCCAAATACAACGCCAAGGGTAGCAGCATGGTCGAGGAAATTGTTGAATGAGATTATCAGTCTAGACACCAATCGGGATGGATCATTTGGGAAACTCAAGGTATGGGATAGCAACATCAACCACTTCTACAAAATGTTTATTTATGATTTGCGATTGCAAGTTTTCTGCATTTTACTGTCATGCGTAAATGCTTAAATGTGGATTTGCATTTTAGATTGATCTATTTTATATGTTTTAGGCAAATCACTTCACTTAGGAATGCAAATTATTGTTCTTAGTTAGACAAATTATTGCTATTAGTTAGGCACATTTATTTACTTCAACTAGGCAATAGTACTGTTACTAACTAGAAAATAATATTGTTATAGAAAAGCGTTTATTCATATAAGTTAGGCAGTTTTTGTATTGTGTCCCCCCATTTTTTTATGATTAGGCATTTGGTTCTACAGGGATAATTTGTAGGCGTACAGTTTCAGTTACTATTTAATTCAGAGTTGTAGTTACGGTTGCAATTCAAGTGATGCATTGGTGATACCATTTGGTAATAGAGGGCCAGATCATTTTTTGAAATCCTTTCCTTTGTTGCATTTGTTTTTGTTTTTATTTTATTCTGATCACACCCACCTTCACCCACCTTTCTGTTCAGCTCAAACAGTCAGCTAACACAAGAGTTCAAGAATCATTATTCAAGATGGATGACATATTTCAATTTGTCTCTTCTAAGTCTAGAGGAATGGCAGCCGAGGTAAACTCCTCATTCTATCTTTTTTTTTGTTTTCTATATTTGTTGATTTTTACCGAACCATTGGCTGATTTGCTTGTCAACTTCACATGGCATGCAGGAAAAGAAGAAGCTTTCAGATGCTGTAGGAAAAATGATGTGCAGAATTACATATGTTGTGGGCAAGTTTGTACAGGAAGTTGGTGCAATACGAGCCGAGACACAACACACAGGTGATGCGAACAAGTCATCATCATCTGGTTTAAGGAGATCCAAGAGAAGAAGGTCCACCCCACATGAAGAACCAGAAGATGAGGAAGACATTGATTACGCCGAACCAGAGGATGAAGTTGGTGAAGATGACGAAGAAATAGATGTGGAGAAAGATGAAGACGATAAAGACGGGGCAGGTCAAGAAGATGGGAAATTTGGGGAAGATGGGGAAGATGGAGGAGATGGACAAGATGGAGAAAAAGAGGAAGATGGTGAAGATGGCGAAGATTGTTAGATGGACAAGATGGAGAAAAAGAGGAAGAGCCACCAGCTAAGGAACCAAGTCCAAAGCGCTGCAGGATGGACAATCAGAATATTGGTAGTCACAGGGCTGTATTGCACCCCATATCAGAGGTCGATGACGATGATGTAGCTAACAACACACCACTGAGTGTAAGGCTGAGGCAGCTCAGGGAAGTAATTGAGCCCGTCAGTATAGAGGTGATCCCCGCTGCCACAACCAAGGAGAGAAGGGCTAGGTTAAGGCTGCCAGAAACATCAAATCAGCCTAAGAGCCCCATGACCAAAGCGTGTATTGCAGGTCGGGTGATGTATACAAGAGACAAGAGCCACCACAGCCACTTGAAAGGAGCAATTCATTGGATTTTACACCTCCAGAAATAAATATATTGAAGTTCGTTGAAGAAGAAAAATCACCCGATGCAGAGCAGACCTTGAAGACTGACTACTTGAACGAACCAGGTTCCGAATACTGGGATGGGTTGGATGAAGAGGCACTGAGGGAAATAGAAGAAAATGCATTAAAGCGGTTTGAATTGATGAAATCACAAGGTAGTCAGGGCGCAGCTGCAACATCAAGTCAGAAAACTCATGGAGTTGGAAGTTCAGATGTCAACGCCACCAGACCTAGTAGGAGCAGAAATCACAGGGGGTCAAAAGACAGCGCCCGTAGCAACTGAAATTGAATCATCATCGGTCAATTCATCAGTCCCACCTGTCTTCCATCCAACACCCAGGAGAACCCTTCGGAAAATCAGTGCTCTAAAGTCCCCTTACACTGATGTTGCACCACGGAAATCATTCAATTGCAGCAAGGAAGTGTTCCATGTCTATGACATGATTCTGAAAAGTCATCTACATCCACCAAGAAATAGGGAGTTAACCAGCAAAGAGTACGTGCTGCCTCTGCCCTTTCTTTTCTCACACATTTTTTAGTCAGCAATCCATATCATGTCTTGATGCATTTTTTATGCAACACTTTGTTACAATTTAAGCAAAATCTTGCCATAATTTAGGAAACATTTTTGTATAATTCAGGCAACAACCAATTGTTAAGTAACGTAGCCTAGAATTTTTACAGGAAACCCACTGATTTCTGCCTAACTTTTTTTTTGATCTCTTTTTTTGCAGAATCATAATCATCAATTGCTCCCCTCTATTCATCTACCTGGACGAGCTCGCAAATTCAGTGAAACCTAGAGGAGATCTTATTAACACCGTTGCAGAGATTGGCATTCATGTAATAAACCCCAAGGGCAGGGCCGCTTTCAAGCGGATTATGCCAGTGCGCCTATCTGTGAGTGTCTTTTCAGTCTAAGCCAACATGTTCGTTGTTTTTTGTGTTTTCTTGCTGTTTATAGTCTGACTCAATTCATATACAAACCAAGACAACTTTTAATGCTACATCAATAAGACACACGCCCTAGCCAAACTCGATGCACCTCCAGCACTTTATTTTCAGCAACATCTATTTTCTTACTGAGCCATGCCTTTTTTGCACATATCTTGTTCATGCTGTGTGTTTTACTCTAGGACACCATCTTCGGCATGCGAGCACTGAGGCCAAGGCCAAGGTGCCCACAACAGATTAGTTGCCAGCCAAGGCTTATCCAAGGCTCGGCTGAATAAGTGGAAGAGGTTGTTAGGATTTGGTGTATTCAGTTGAGAGTTGAGGGATGAGTTTGGCAAGCAGTAAGAGGAAATCTCAATCGAGCTCAGATCCTCCAGGAGGGCGAGCTGGGAGATCTTCCCTTATCTGCCTTTGTATTCATCTATTAGCAAGCAATTCCATAACAACCCTTTTGGTTTTCTCAACTCCTTAAACACACTTTTTTTGATACGGATACTTGCTGTCAGGAGATCTTGATAGGGCAGAGGTCAAGCGTTTATTTAAGAAAGGAACAAACAACCTCGACCATAGACAGATGGTACACTTCTATCTATACGAGTTTTATGGTCTTTTTTTTACACCCCCACACATGTTTTTGGTATGTAAAAAGTGCATCAACAAATTGTAGGTCATGTCCTAGTACTACAAGTTATCAAGCCTAAGGACCTTGGCAGCTTTGGCCATTATTTCCTCCTAGTGCTCAATATTCGGAACAGCAGGTTTGAAGTCCTCGACTCGTTGAGAACAATTGAAGATGCAAGTCTAAAGAGCTGCTGCGACACACTCACGGAAGCAACCAAGCATCTCTGGAGTGAATATTACTCAGAATCTGAAGTTGTCATTGAAAACTATGAAACTGTCTCTATCAATGTCCCTAGACAGAGCAACATGTATGTAACAGCACACCTCTGATGCTTTTTTTCAACATCATCCCCTTTTTCTTTTTTTTGTGACCAACATAACCATTTTTTTCTCTCTCCAATCACAGCCATGACTGCGGGTTCCACATGTTGATGCATGAACACCGACTGCAGCTTTTGTGAGTTCAATGAAAAAGATATGCCCAACATTCGAAAGCTCCTCACATACAAGTGGCTTATGCACCCAGGAAATGAAACAGCATGGAAGCACAAATTCAGCTTGAAATGAGGTATGTTGATCAAAGGGCAACTTGGTTTATTTTGTGCAAATTAAGTAGCATTTTTCAGGTTTATTTAGCAAGCAACATAGCTATACAAATCTTGAAATTTTGTGCACATGTACTATCTTTTTGTCATGCTGCTGCCTTCCTATAGATGGCACAACAACTATATATTCATAGTAAATTAGCAACAAATAACAATGGTTCCAAAACAACCAACAACTGCAATGTTCAGCAGGTTTGCATGTAGAGCAACTCAACATTATCCAAAGACCAACATTATGCAAATTTTAGTGTGTATCAACCACATCTTTGACTGATTTACATAACGAACTCAGGCAACTTAATCCTGTCATTTTTTTCACCTCCACACCTATGTCTCTAAACTTGCAATTGAGGATGAACTAGTCCCAAGTCAAGGCCTCTTTCCTCTGCCATCATAGGGCAACGTGCAATATTATGATCCGTAGACTTGCATTTGCTGCACCGATTTTTCCTCTTAGTAGATTGTGCATTCATCCCCTTCTTAAGCCTCTTCTCCTTTTTGCGCCCTTTAACTACTGATCTTGGCGGGTTGTCCACATGCACCGGCAAGCCTTTTTCACCACCGAAGACGCAACACAATCTGATATTAGTTTCTAACATCCACTCAAAAATCAAAACTACTGAACCATAGTTGCACAATGAACAAGGCTACCTTCTCTAATAGTTGCATCAATAGATGTGGCTTGTTGCGCAACTTGTGTTGTGACTTGTTGTGCAACTTGTGCATCAGCAGATGGGGATCGACAAGCGCCTCATTGTTCACTCGTTGCTTACGAGATTTCTTCTTCTTCTTTAGTTCAGCAATTTCAGACCTCATCATCTTGATATGATTTTCCATGATACCATACATTTCATTGGACACGCACCCTTCCCTTGCCAAACCCGCAAAAGCTGTAGACAGACTTGTGAACCACAAAGTCCGTCGCCCACTCAATGGCATGCCACGGGCTACCAAGTCTGGCTGAGTAAATGCTTTATCAGCAGCTTCAACTACTTCCGGTGGCAAAAGCAGCTCCTGAACCCACCTCTCTAGTATATATTTATCTGGAATAGTTTTCACACCAAACCTGACCATGACCTTCATAATATGGCAACATAGGATCCTATCTATGTCAAACTTGCTGCACTCACAAAAGTAACATTCTTCATCTTCTATTGCAGTCACCATGTATTCTCTCTTGCCATATCCATACACACGCACATTATTAGGCACCAGCTTGTAGTTGATGTCACTTTGTTGCTTCACATCATACTCCGCTGTTTTCTCAAACTCGTTTGAAAACCTGTAGAATATGTGCTTGGTGTAGATAGTAGCAGCATGCCTTTCTAAGGGGAATTTTGACCATCTTTGCCTCTCCTTATCTCCAGTGTCAAATTCCTGCCCTTCTTGAGCAACAAGGCACTTGTCTTGTATTTTTTGATACTTCTCAACAAAGTGCAGTATTGACATGTTAGGGTTCACATATTTCTTCAAAACTGCGTTGAATCCCTCACTACGTTGTGTCGATTGCAGGAACGGGAAGAATGAGTGCATGTAGAACGCAGGAGCAAAACTACTTCTAAGGGCATACAAGTTTTGAAAATGGATATTGCCATGCAAGCCATGTTTCTGTAGCATAGCAGCCCATTGTGTCTCAAACTCATCTGGAGTCACTGTGTGATTCATGCATTCCTTGAAATCCTCCTCCAACTCTTCATTATCGTCTAGCACTGGACCTATTGTACCTGAGTACTTGTCCATAATGTGGAAGCGGCAGTTCCTGTGTGTTGAATTGGGGAAAACTTGGGCAATTGCAGATCTCATAGCACCATCTTGGTCAGTTATAATGTTCATTGGAGTGTTCCCCTTCATCGCCTCCAGGAATGATTGAAACAAGCACACATAGCTAGGGGGCTGTTTGATAAGGCTCCATGAGCGGCTCCGGGAGCGGCTCCGACCGGAGCCCTGCCAAACACTCAAATGCCGACCGGCTCCCAGTCTTGAGAAGGCGATGGAGCCCCTCCTGGCTTCCGAAGGAACAGAGGAGCTAGGGAAAGGAGGCTCCGCGCGGCTCCCCCATCCACCCTTCCACATTTGCCCCTAGGTTTGAGAGAAATAACCACGATTTTGCCACTCTCAGCCTCCCAATTCCACCCGTAACTCCCCCGACCCCAATCCTATCGGCCCCCCTGCCTCACGCGGAACACCTCACGCGGAATAGAGGCCGCCACCACCGCCCATGAATCCTCTCCGGCGGCCGCCCCCTACGAGACGCAGGGAGGGCACCCCGAGCACCGGAATCGACTGATCCACTCCGTCGGATGTCGATCCAGGCTTGAGCGGCGGTGGAGGAGCTGCAGCGGCTGGGCAAGATGGAGGAACTGCAGCGGATGGGCAAGGCAGAGGAGGCTGCGCGGTGGGCAAGCGCGCGCGCCTGCTGCAGCACTTATGGGGAGGGCGTGGGCGCTTGGCCCAGCCTTCCCGATCGCCGCGATCGCCTCACCAAGTGCAGGGGCCGGCGTGGTTGGCGGAGGGGCGGCCATGGCGAGTGACTTGCAAGACTGGTGGAACAGGCAAGGGGTGACGCTCGGGCCAGAGTGGCTTGCTAGCGTACTAACTGCTGCAACAGCACCGGCTTCGACATCCGTTGGGAACCATGCAACGGCCGAATATGTAAGGATGGAAGAACCAGCATCAGGAGAAGGAGCCCCTGGTTGCCGACGAGAGGGACGCGATGGCCGCACACCTAGCCCAGGCGCGGGCGCCGATCTAATGTCTAATGTAAGAATACTTCCCTTCCTACCAATTTTCTTGATAATATTGCAATGTCGTATGATGCATTAAAATGTGAATATGGAATCCATAGTATGGTTGGATTTAAAATTGAATGGGAAGTATACTTGAGTTCAAATGGATTGTGTAGCTGCTTGATGTTTTGAACTTATGTGTTGATGTTGCTGCCAACAGAGAAGCTGATTGGTGTCATGAGAACACTAGAATAGTGTGTGAGCTTTTTGCACACAAAGTGCAGAAAGGAAATCGTGATACCACTCATTTGAATAAGACCGGGTACTTGAATATTATAACAAGGTTCAAGGATAGGACTGGGTTGAAATATACTAGAAAACAGTTCAAGAATAAATGGGATAATATGAAAACTGATTATGGTATTTGGAAGCAACTCACTAAGAGCAACTCCAGCAAAGCCCCTACTTGAGCCCCTACTCAAAAAGTAGGGGCTCAGAGCAAAAAAACGAAGTCCAGCAAAGCCCCTACTCAACCCTCTATCACTGTTCACACCCCCTACTTGCCCCCTCCGGCCCCTTCTCCTGCGGGTGGAGAAGGGAGCCCCTACTCGGTGGTTGGCGGTTTGGCCCCGCGCGCCACCGAGCGGAGGCCGCTCCTCTCCCACCGGCCGTCGGTCCCTCCCACGTCCGCCGCCGGCCCGATCCACCGCCCTACGGCCCTGTACGTCGCCTCCCGGAGCTCCGCGCCGCGCCACCGACGGATCCGCGTCTTCCCCCTCACTGCGTCACCGTTGGGCCTCATCACACCGGGGGATGCGCCGCCCCCCTCCTTCACCGTCAGGCCGCCACCCAGCTCCTCCTCTGCGCCGCCGCACCCTCTGCCGCCGCCAGAGGTCAACCTCCCCCCGCGTCGCGCCTGGGCGGAGGAGTCTTTGCCGCGGACGGCCTTGAGCTCAAATCGCGCGGCCCCGGAGCTCGATTCGCCGGATGGTAGAAGGCAGAGGCAGCGGACGTCGTTGGAGGCGGCGGATGGGAGGGGAGGGCCATGCGGGCCGCGCCGCGAGCCGCTCCTCCGCGCTGCCGCGAGCCGCTCCTCCACGCCGCCATGAGCCGCTCTAGGTTTCCACCGCTGCCGGCCGTCTGGAGCTCGAGCCCTCCCGCGCCGTCGACCACCCGAGGCCTCCTGCGCCCGGCGCTGGGAGAAAGAGGAGCACGCGAGAAGAATCGGGAGAAATGAGGGGAACAGAGAAGAGAACAGAGGAGGGTAGGGAGAGAGAAGACGCTGGAGGAGAGGAATAAAATCTTGATCCACTGACTGGGGGGGTCCCACGTGTCATATGGAAAGTAGGGGCTTCAAGTAGGGGCTATTGCTGGAGTTGGAGGCAAAATCTACAGCCCCAGAAAAATAGGAAGGCCCCTACTCAAGCAAGTAGGGGCTTCAAATAGGGGCTATTGCTGGAGTTGCTCTAAGGAGACAGGTTTAGGATGGAGTGATTCAGGAAAAGATATTGTCATGACAGAGGCTTGGTGGAAGGAAATAGCTAAGGTGTTTGACTGAAAATTAGTTGTTTGTCAATTTTCGTGCATTGATATGGGACTGAAAATTATTGTTGTGTTACAAAAAATAAAGGGTTGTACCAGATTCAAGACCAGAGGCATCCAGAATGAGGAACAATTGGAAATTAATGTTTGAAGACATTCGTAACACCGGAGAAATTATGTTTGAAGACATTCGTGCCTCTAGTGGTTTACCACCTTCCCAACAACCAATCCTGCCACAATCTCCCATTCTTGTTCAGGATGAAGATGAAGCCAATGAAGATAGTGAGCCGGAGGAAGTGACACCTACAAGTGGGAGAGGGAAGAGAGGCAAAGGGGCTGATAATAACAAAGGAAAGAAGCCGAAGACAACTGCAGGTCATTGGTTTCATGAACAGATGGGCAAGATTGTGGAGATGAACGAGAGAACAACGGCTTCTTGTGAGTCAATTGCAAGGAGGGAGGACAAATATGGTTGCTCCATAAAGGATGTAATGGCATTGGTGAAGGAATGTGGTGCTGTTCCATCGACAAATGAACATTTCATAGCATCTATTGTTTTTACCAAAAGATCCGAAAGAGAGATGTTTATGACTTTGGACACTCATGAGGAGAGATTTGATTGGTTGACAAGGAAACATGAGTGGATGACAAGAAATGATGTGGCTAAGTAGATTTGGTGGGATGCTTATAGCATCACCAATGTATCCTTCCAATTAGTACTTTTTTATCTATATGTTTTTTATCTATATGTTTTTTATCTGTTGATTCATGTGGTACTATTTTAATGGGTTGTAATAATTTCACTCTCATTTGTTTCATGAACGTTTACTGCAAGGTTGTTGTATGGTACAAGTATTAATGAGTGTTGTTTTATGTCATGTACAGATCTGACTCTTCTTCTCAAAACACTGATAGTGGTAGTGGTTCTGATGATGATTGGACTATGAAAAGTATGACAATGATGAGGGCTGCTCAGAATAGTCTATTTGCTACTGCTCTTGTTGCTTCTAAATATTTCATGACATATCATGACAAAAATGCTGCTATAACTCCACAACAGAGTGGTTTAAGTTGGACTTTGGAAAGACTTAGCAACGGGCGAAGCTATAAATTGTTTAGGATGGAAGCACAACTATTTTACCAGCTGCATGATTTGCTTGTGAGTAAATATGGTTTGAAGTCATCTAAGCATATCAATTCCATAGAAGCACTTGCTATGTTTCTTGTTTCATGTGGGCATGGTATGTCCTTTGGTGCAATACATGGTATTTTCAGCCATTCTTCTCAAACCATTAGTGGAAAAGTTGAGGAGGTCTTGTTTTATGTGGTGGCTATGTGTGAGGACTATATAAGGCCAATTGATCCTAATTTCCGTACTACACATCCAAGGATTACTAATGACCGTAGGATGATGCCACATTTTAAAGATTGCATTGGAGCAGTTGATGGTAGTCACATTTTGGCAACACCACCTCCACAAGATCTTGTTAGATACATTGGTCGATGTGGCAAAGCGACACAAAATGTTCTTGTTGTTGTTGATTTTGACTTGCGATTCACATATGCATCAGTTGGGCAACCTGGATCTATGCATGACACTAATGTATTGTTTCATGCACTAAGGCATGATCATGACACGTTTCTGCACCCCCCTACAGGTACCTTTCCATATCCTTGGTTTGGCTCACAAGTATCTACATGAAAATATTTTGTATATATCTCATATAGTTTTGCATGTGATTTTAGAAAAATATTATACTGTTGATGCTGGATATCCAAATAGACCTGGATACTTGACACCATTCAAGGGTACAAGGTATCATATTCCAGATTGGAGGAGGGTTCCTGCTCCAAGTGGTGAGCATGAGCACTTTAACCATTTGCATTCAAGTATACGCAATGCGGTAGAGCGTGCTTTTGGTGTGTGGAAAAACAAGTGGAGAATACTTCTCAAGATGCCGAGTTTCCCATTGGAGAAGCAAAAGATGATTGTTGGTGCAACCATGTGCCTCCATAACTTCATTCGTGAGAACAGAACAGAAGATATAGATTTTGCTAGATGTGATCGGGATCCTCATTATGTGCCCACTATACCAGCAAGATATAGAAGATATATTCATGCAGGGGATACATCAACTACAGAATCGAATGATCAGACCATGGATATATTTCGTGACAACCTAGAACGGGCAATCTTTATTTCTAGATCATCTTGAGCATGTATCCATGGTTGTATGGTTTATGTGAGGATTGATTCCTTTAAAATTTCTCTAGTAATATAATAAGACAATGATTATTACCTAACATATATTTCTATTTATTTATTTTATTACCTAACAAAATTTATCGCATTAGTTTTCGACGATCACGCACATCTCAAGAAGCCAAGAACTCAAGTACCTAAGGGCATATTGGTCATTGCCCATTCCAATCCATTCATGGAAATCAGGATGGAGCTGTTTTACCAAACGTTTTCCAAAACGGCTCCGGCTCTACCAGAGAAGCCGCTCCACCAGAGGAGCTGGAGAGTCGTTTTTGGAGGAGCCGGAGCCCTGCCAAACATGCCCTAGGTGTTTTTTCATCCCTTAGGAACGCACACCCCAACTGAATTGACTGACCGTGCTTATTGATTCCAATGAATGGAGCAAATGGCATATCGTACATGTTGGTCATGTAGGTAGCATCAAAAGACACACAGTCATGGTACAAATCAATGTAAGCCGCTTTGCCGCATCAACCCAAAAATGCTCTCAACTCTGTCCCTGCTATCCAATTTTACTGTGCAGAAAAAATTAGGATCTTGTTTCTGTATCTGTCTGAAGTGGTCTATCACCTACTGCATGTCTTTGTACTTCTCTGTCCTCCTAATGTTCGACCTGAAGTTGCTGATGTCTTTCCCTACATATGGCACGAGCTGCGCAGAACCATACAACTCATTCATAAGTTGCATTATACGCCCGGTGGTTAGGTTGCATTCGTGCAATAGAGTAATAAACTCCTTCTCTTGCTGCGGGATCCCTTTGTGAGATCTTAGGAATTTCTTCAGAGATGGTTTCACAACTAAATCATGGTTGTGGTCAGCCATAAAATAGGTCACATGCCACCTCTCATCTATCAAGTTCACAACCATTCTTGCTTTGCAACCCGTGCGAGTCATTTTCTCTCTCTTCCTCTTCTTCCCACCATCAAGTTTCTTCTTCTTAACCTCTTTCCCCGCATCGTTGTTCTCAGGTTCAGATTCTGTTCCGGAAGAATTGTCATCATCACCAGATTCAACATTAACTTCCTCCTCTTTTACTTTCCTACCGTGGCCCTCCTTGTTACACACATAAGTCACTTTGCGCTGCTCTCTAGTCACACCTTTCAGGCGTGTAGCACTAATGCGAGTTGAGAAACCAATCCTCTTCGCATAGGCATTGTAGAAGGTTTTTGCTTGCTCCTTAGATTCAAAACTTTGTCTAGTGTATGGAATTGGAGGTGTGCACCACACTTCTTCAACATCCTCGTCAAGAATAGCAGGATATTCATCTTCTTCAGGAATGACATGAGCTCCAGGCACATCTTTGTGGTTGGCATCTTGCTGCTGGCTATTCTCCACTATTGCCTGCACAACACCAGTATCAAGCACGCTGTTGTTGTTCAATATCTGGATCTGATTAGCAGCTGGTTGAGTACAAAATGCAAGATTCGCAGTCTCCAAATCAATGAAATCTAAATCAAACTCTGGAGGCAGCTGGTTCAAATCCATTTGTACCTGTCACAGAAATGAAATTTTTTTATGCATCCAGTGTTTACGAAACTTAATTCAATTTAGGATCTAAAAAAATAATAAAATCAAGCCAGTATAGTATTTCTTGCTATGCAACTATAATCTGCAATTCAGGGTTTTCATGTCTAAAGACCAAAATGCAAGCCATGTAGTTCTAAGAGTATTATGTTGTTATTTTGCAACCTTTTCTTTGCACTCTATTGCAATTTGCTACCATGTAATGCAACTTAATTAAGCTTAACATCCAGAATAGTAATAAAAAGAAGGCATGCTAATGTACTAATCTGGGCAAATATGTAATTCATACTGCATATATTGCCATACACTCAAATCAGTTTTTATTGAGTACTAACCATTTAATCTGAAGGCATGTTAGTATTCAAATCTAGCAAACAATAACAATCATTTTTTCTTTTGCTTTTTATGTTGTTGCAGATGGGCAAGTGAAGTCAAGCAGGGGTGAGAAGATACAAGATGCACATATCCAGTTTATGCACATATGTTGGTAGGGGGTGTGAATATACAAGATGCACATATGCAAGTAGGGTGAGAAGATACAACTTGCTACTATGGAAAGCAGGAATCAACAACTGATCCAAACCATGCAGGCAACCAAAAAAACCCAAAATCATGTCTGATGTGTTGAATACTCGGAGGAAAGTTTGTAAAAACTAGCATGATTTGCACCTGGTGTTCGTCCCCTTGTTTTTTTGGGTTTTTGTCTGGGGATCTGTCTAGTGAAATCTGGATCAAGGTATTGATGTGGATAGTTGAGTAAAAGTACATGTAGATTGCCTTCTTTCTTCTTGTTAATCTCTTGATCTCCGGGGGATTTTTTTGCCTGGATTCCCCCGTCCAATTGTGCTGGGCGGATCTGCTGCCTCGACGCCCCTGTTCGCGCTGCCAGGGGAGCGCCGATGGCTTCCGCTCGCACAGCTTCGGATTTTTTCCCGTTTTTATGTGTATTTTTGTGGTTATGGTAACACAGCAGGCCTGACGCACACGTGGACCTGTACTTAATTTGGGCTGAGCTAATGGGCCTGGTACCATAATATCAAAATTGGCAAAAAAAAAAAACAGCCGGCTGTCCCTAGCTTATTTGACAGACGGCTATCCGTTAGCCAAGTCCTTAATTTTAAAGGTCAAATCGTGGCAAAAAAAAATGGCAGCGAAATTGGTGGTCAACTCGTCATGTTGTAAGCAATATGTAGAGTCAACGCCTTTGCTCAGAGAAAAAGGCGAGAAAACCTAGAGGAGTGGCGCTATATATTATCCCCCTCATTAGAGCAATTTGAATAACCACGGTCCATATTTTTCGTTGAGTCGGCATATTCTACACCCGTTTATTCCCTTTGCAATTATTCTGTGAAGATTATGCAGAGGAACTGTGATTATTGGCGTCGGAAGACTTCAGAGACACAGAGAAAACATAGCTGAAAAAGGAGTAACGGATAGTCAAACTCAGTTACCATTACCAAACATCGGAAATCGGGTTTGTGCAGATCCTGATATCTAGATCGTCCTTGCCTTTGCCTATACACGGTTGGTACGAGGAACTGCGTCCACCCCCAACGGCCGAAGCTCGAAGTGGCAAAACCGTCACACTCACATGCCCACGCACGGGCCCCCTCCGCCTCGCTCGGGCACTGGTGGTGGATCCAGCGCCCGCACACGACACATCCGCCGCAGGCTAGCTGCAGCGCCAGCGCCCAGCTGAGCGGCGAGCGCTCAGCCGCTCACGCGGCCAGCCCATCATCGGCGCTCGGCCGTTGCCGCCCACACAGGCAGGAGCCCCGTGAAATGCGCGGACCGCAGCGCGCACTCCACTCGCAACGCACGCATCCCCATCGGCCCGCTTCGTCCTTCTCCTCCGGCCGCTAGTGTCCTCTCCTCTCCGAGCACCCCGATCCATTCCATCCCGTCCCGTCCCACCATTCCCTCCCTCCCTCCCACCCGCGCGTCGCGTGGCGTGGCGTCACCCACCCTTCGTCGGGACGTCGGCGCCGCGTCCACTTTCCCCAACTCCCACTCCACCCACCACCGGCCCCAACAGCCAACAATCCCCCCCGCATCTTCCTCCCCGCCCCGCCCCGCCGCGACGCGATGCTCTCTATCTCCTCCCTCGCCAAGCTCCTCGCCATCCTGCTCCGGGGCATCCTCCTCCACCTCCACACGCCGGCGACGACCTTCCCTTCCACCGCGCACCACTTCTTCTCCACCTAGCGCCTAGTGCCGGCTGGTTTGCTTAGTTGCGCTGCACTCGATGCCGAGGGCGGCGCTCCAGAGATCTGGCAGCAACAGCCTCGCCTCGCTGCTCCGCGCCGAGCCTCCCGACGATGTGGTGGTCGAGGACCCTCGGAAGCTGGGGGAGCGCGATGGCAGCCGACGCCGCGGGGAGGCGGAGGAGGAGGAGGAGCTGCCTCAGGCTGCCCTCGGCGCCGGCGGGTGCCGCGTCTGCGACTGCGACGAGATGGACTCCGCTGCGGCCCCGCGACGTCGCCCGGCGGACGGGAACGTCGAAGACGACGACGAGGAGGAGGTGGAGGTGGACGGCGCGCTGCAGTGCTTCTCGTGGAAGAAGGGCGCCGCTGTGGCGCACCGGCCGTCGGGGGCTGGCGCGGACGCTTTGGTGGTGAAGGAGGCGGCGGCGGCGGCGTCGCTGGCGGTGCTTCCGGACGACGTGATGGAGATGGTGCTGGGCCGGCTGCCGCTGGCGTCGCTCCTGGCCGCGCGGTGCGTGTGCAGGCGCTGGAGGGACCTCACCGCCGCCCCGCAGTTCCTCCGCGCGCGCCGCGAGGGCCCGCGACGGGCGCCGTGGCTGTTCCTGTTCGGGGCCGACGGCGACGTCGGGTGGGGCGCCGCGCCTGCACCGGCAGTGCACGCGCTCGACGTCGCCGCGCGCCGGTGGCACCGCGTCGCGGCGGGTGGGCTCAAGGGGAGGTTCATGTTCTCCGTCGCTGCCGTCAGGGACGACCTCTATGTCGTCGGCGGCCTGTCCGGCGGCTCGGGCGCCGGCGAGGTGAAGACCCACAAGGGGGTCCTGGTGTTCAGCCCTCTCGCCGGCTCGTGGCGCAAGGCGGCGCCCATGCGTACCGCGGGTCGCAGCCGGTGCTGGGGTGTTCGAGATGTCCGCCGGCTGCAGCGTTCTGCACGCCCGCCGACAAGAATGTCCGGCGGGCAGGTCACGGTTGGGAGGCGCATCCGCCGTGTACGAGGACCCGCACCGGCTCTCCCTCAGGCGGCTCCGGCTCAAGGACATGCTGAACGACGACGCTGACTCCACGGAGCTCGCTCTGTGTCATGGCAAATCCGCCGGGCAGGAGGGCGAGGAAGGCCGACCCAGGCTCGCCATTGTCGCCGTCGGCGGGCGCGGGCACTGGGACGAGCCGCTGGTGTCCGGGAGATTTACGATCCCCTGACCGACAAGTGGATCGAGATCGCCGGGTTCCCCACCGACGTCGGGCTGGCGTGCTCCGGCGCCGTCTGCGGCCGGGTGTTCTACGTCTACTGCGAGTCCGACACGCTCGTCGCCTACCACCTGGACAAGGGCTCCTGGGCCGTCGTCCAGACGTCCATCCCGCCGCCGCGGCTCCGGGACTACGCCCCGACGCTGGCGTGCTGCGCGTCGCGGCTGTTCATGCTCTGCGTGTCGTGGTGCGACCGCCACGGCCCGGTGAGCCGGCGGGAGAAGGTGGTGCGGAAGCTGTTCGAGCTCGACCTCACCTCGCTCCAGTGGAAGGAGGCGGCGGCGCACCCGGACGCGCCCATGGACCCCAACGCGGCGTTCGCCGTCGGTGGGGACAGGATCTACGCCGTGGAGATGTTCAGGATCTTCGGCAAGGTCCTGGACTTCGTGACGGCCTGCCGGGTTTCCGACACCGAGCAGAGGTGGAGCCGGATCGGCCGGGAAAACGCGGCGACGGAGGCTGACGCCATGTCCTGCAGGCTGAAATCCATGGCCGTGCTGCACCTGTAATTGCGGCTTACTCTGCGTGTTGAGTTATCGTCATCTGTTGTAGTATACTTTAATCTTCTTGCACAGAAGTGTTGTTTCCATGAACAGACATCATCCCATGCTAGACATCCATTGCATTGTTTGTAGACATTTCACAGTGACAACTCGTACTCGTGTTTACCGAAATTGATTTATGTATAGAAGAGGCTACCTTTTCTATGACACTGATCAGACCCATATGCTCAACTCAACGTCTGTATTGCAGTGCCAACTACTAATCCAGTTACTGTAATAAACATTTCATGGATTGAGACTATTTGGCCACATGCCTACACAATTGATGAGCCATAGTTCTAGTTTAGTTGCTTGGTTTTGTCAAGAGCTAAACTAACCAACTTGGATGCACTTGTACACTCCTTGAATTTGTGATGGTTATCAAATCACTCTCGGCCGTACAGCGATTAGCGATCTCATCCCGTGAGTGATTATGTATCATTAATTCATTCGGTTGGTACTGATCCAGCGAGGCCATGATTTAATTTAAGGCGTGGGGGCACAGACATTGCAGGTTAGTTTATCCTGATCATGAACTTGCAACCTGTATAGCGGGAATAGATTAAGTTGTTGGCTTTTGAATAATTCGACAACGGCATGGAATAATCAATCAAATTGTATCGAATTATCCTCGATGCGTTCTTGCAAGGCGTCCTGAGTCCCGACACGAAATTCCAAGGAATTTGTACATGTTTGTTCCAGAACTGTCAAGATTTAAGGTTAATTCGAAACTATGTAGCTTTGTCCTGCAGATTGCAGCTTCTGAGCAAAATGACCTCATGATCGGATAAGATATGCTTTACGTGATCGGAATCTAGAAAAGGAGCCACGTCTTCACGCGTGCAAGTTAGCATAGATCTTTCTTGTAGTGTATCCTCCCTGTCCCGTGATCATATATTGAAAAAAAACGATTAAAACAAATCAACATATCCATCATTCTGGTAGGTATAGTCCGGCTTGATTTTTAATATTTTTTTAAATTAAAACCGAATGCAAGTCATCATAAGAAAGTTCTCTGGAGCATGCTTTATCCAACATCAGAACTTTTAAAAAAACAACAAAGCAGTTCCATGATTTCTATAAAGAAAAAGAAGAGCAAAGCAACCTCCCAAAGCATCAATATATTCCCATTACCCGGAACCAAATCATCTAGCCATCGACTCGCAACAGCATCACAAGAAATGTGTACCTGTACCAACCGGTAAGCTGCCGATCCAGATCGGCGAAGTGATGCGGCCATGTGCTGCGGTCATCCAGCATCCTGGAGAGCGTCGCGAACCCTCGATGGCCAATCGAGCTTTGCGTCGTGCTGTGCCGACGATGGCGACTCGCAGTCACAGCTTTTCGGCGCTTAACTGCCAAAACACAACGGATCATGGTCCATGGGCGCTCCTCTGGTAGGAGTGCATTGCTGGCTTCGATCAACTGGCAGGAGGCAAACTGCACAAGCCCCCACTTAGATATGCTACAACTAGTAGGTTAGCCCGCGCAAATAGCGTGGGTTGCTAGCATTTTTAATCTTAACATTTACATTTTTTAGTTTGAAATAAAATATGTAAATATCTCTAATTTAGTCATGTCGTTGTGATTGTTTTGTTCCGTGACCTATAAAAAAGCTATCGGCTATGCTTTTGGTTATCACCATATTATTTTTTGCAACGTTGGTTTACGAAAAAAAGATAATACCTAGGTAATAAATACTTTTATACTTCTAACATAATTTTGTTTTCTTAATTGTTGGCCAAAAATGTGCATTGTTGTTTCAAAGTATGTGTTATGGTGAAAAAATCCTTAGACTTTTTTAAGGAATATCAAAGTGAGTTTTCATTGGAGATAACAATCAGAATTTAATATTGAGTTTGAATCAAAACTACAATGAGCCTTGGTTCTTCTTTTAGTCCTTATCATATCCAAATCTCTCTTATATTTTTTTCTTTATTCCCCGAGCTCCAGTTGCTACAGCCTTGTATGCTCGTCTTGTATTACTGTTGATGCACTGTAGCGCTAGCAATATAATTTTTTTTAGTTGCTAACTTCATAAAATGGAGGCCACCCCTAATCAATTTTTGCGGTTTAGCACAGCACAAAATTGAATTATCCAGAAATTGGTGGAGTGGCATCAAGGGATGCTTCTTCCTACAAAATTCAGGATATTTATTTTTTCGCCACAACATGTGATGTTCGCTTAACCCCTCTCACATTCACTCCTCACATGGATGACAATTCAGTCGCGACTCACCACTCCTCACATGGATGACAATTCAGTCGCGACTCACCCCGTAAGTGTGGCTAAAAATTAGACATTCCAAAAAATTTAGGCATCGAGGGATTCGTCTTCTTGTCTCGACGTCCATACATGTCATTGCACACTGCCTCTCTCCGGTATACCTATTCCTTGACCTCATCAACCGCCACAACACTTCAACATGTATATAATGAAGCAAGGCAGGTTTCATGCCCTCATGGAGGTTCGTTGTCTCACTCCCACTACCCTCGATGTTCTTCTTCAACTTTCAAAACACTAGTATTGCACTATGACTCTCTCTCTCTCTCTCTAATAAATATGTTGTTGTTGTCGCATACGAAACTGGAGTATATCCTTAGTCTTGTGCTCATCACCTCTTTTTCTCTCTCTAATGCCTCCCTTCGCATTTTCTATCTCCACCTGAACATCTTTCCCTTTGCTCCATTTGTTGACTTCCCCCCTTCTCTCGCACCTCATTGTAATGAGGAGCAATGACATCACATAAGGAGCGAGCGTGAATTGTGGGCACGGGTGGCGACATCGGTAGACGGTGGGTGCGGGCATGGGATGAGCGACTACGGCGATTTCACATTCCCTATGCTCTCTCTCTCTCTGCCTCCCTCCTAAGCTACAGCACTGGCAGGCTCACTCAGTGAGGATGGTTACATTTATCTCCAAAATCTTCCCTCATACATCCCAATAGCTATGGTGCTTTGTCACTATCGTTGGTGTCGGCATGGTTCTCTTTCATGGTGATTATACTGTTATGACCCTTCGTATATATTTTTGTCCTCATAATTTAGAAATTATGGGGACCAAAATAATTTTTTTCTCAGTTTAGACTTCTTTAATGTCGCCGTATCTATTGTGATATTTGGATTTCTCATTCTAGACTTTTTTTTATCTTTAGAGATATTAAATTTGCTCCAATTAACATATTGGATACGTGATAGTGAACTTTGTAGTAATCTAAATAGAATTAAGAAAAACCAATCAGACATAGCAATATGAATCCAATGGTAGTAATCGTCCCTACTGTTGCAAAAGAAGAGCACGTACAACAGACTTTATAGTCATCCAAATTGGATTAAGAAAAACAAAGAGACATGGCAATATGAACAGTACTGGTCCCATGTTGATATTTTTAAACATAATAAATTTAGTAATTGTATTTTGCATAATTGATTTATCGCATAATCTAGTTAGCGGGTCGTCATAAAATCTAATGGTGTGCTCGATTCTTGAGCAAAGTTTGCCTCGCCTCATCTGTGCAATAGCCTTGCCTTGCCGGGAGGAGGCGTAAAACTCTCCTATGGAAGCAAGAAAAATCATGCTAGCGTAGACATCGAGAAGTATTTGTCGAGAAGCCAAACACTACTTCTTTGCCTCACAGTGCGGTTAATAGTGGTGATTTTGATTTACGTGGTAGTTTCTTTTAATACTAATAGTGCGGCTACATTTATCATGCAAGAAGTTTTATTTTATAAATGTTTTGTTTGTAATGATATATTTCTTGCAAATGAAACAACGTGTATATAGGATACCTAATCAACACCAAAGCATATAAAACAAACAATTATGTGAATAGTCCATACTGGTTACGGACTCATCATCTTTCCTAATAAAGTAGAGTAAGAGTAGAATTGTATTCAATAATTAGTGACCGGTGAGATGGTTTATTTTTCACCTTTTAATTCTAATTTTTTTCTTTAGTTTAATACAGACCCTTAGATGATCATAAAATCCAACGGTCTGAATTTTTTTTTCTTTTTTGGATTAATGTGGGAATTTCTAAACCCTCTCGGCGCAAGATTAAGATAATAGATGCAACACGGTGCACCATTAAGAGAAGCATGTGGCAGGAATCACGAACTGGCTACTGTGGTCACGGATCCATCCCATCTTGCAGCGGTTCAGTTCAACCAACTGATCGTATTCTCGTCGGGACGAAATTTGCAGGGATTGTACAGAGATGCGTGAGATGGTGAAGGTTGTTACCAACTTACCATGGTCAATCAACCTGGTCCAAGGATAAGGGAACAAGAAAACTGCATGTCAGTAGAAAATGCAGTATCTAGAAAAGCTAATAGGTTAGATCCTTACCTTGTTGCCAACTCAAAATGCTGCCTTGTGAATGATTTTCTGAATTCTTGTTGCAGAGCTCTAGTCTCTCCAGATATTGTTGAAACATCAGTGTTAGCCCCACATGAGATAGTGACTGCTGAATTTGTGGGAATAAGATGATAGCCTATCTGTAGATTTGGACGAGTGGCTTTCCCAGCGAACCATGACATCTACAGAAAACCAACCAATTAGCGATCTTAAATGAAAGGTTACATTACATGGTCAATACGGAAAACTGAAAATGACAACTTATTTCTGAATCAAAAAAGAACAAAGCATAAGCTGTCCTTCTCAGTATTTTCTATGTAAGTCGGCTTTGTAACTAGTATTTTGTTCATGGTCTGATGAACCTGGACACACTTAATGAAATGGGCTTGGTCAGCATTACCTACCTTCAGGCTCCAACAGGTGGTCTGCTTGGCAGTGAACATTATCTTGCAAAGCAATGCACCAGCTACATTCATCTTCATTTTTGTATGGGGCTGGTTCCTGATTCTGTAAGCACAGTAGCACAACATTATTCTGAGCTTATAACCGATACTGGAAATGATTCCAAATAGATCGCTTCATTCTACCACACATGACTCTTATGGATGCACAGTCAAGAATTGCAGAGAAATCAAATGACATGACAGCTGATCAACTGCTTCATATATCTCGCTTGAGCTTTCATGTCTAACATCTTCCACTCCAAATTCATGGATCCTGTTGTTTACTTCAATTGAACTAATACCCATATCCTTTCTGGTTCCCCACTCTCTCATTAGCTTCCTGAGCCTTTTCATGTCTTCCAACTGGTGAGTTTCAGCAAGTTTGAAAGTAGAACAAGCAGACCTCCACTGATGCCCTCCAGCTCAAGTAATTGCTTGATCACCTGCCTGCCAATCTCAACACTCCCATGCATTCTGCAGGCTCCCAGCAATGCACCCCAGACCACAACATCAGGCTTCATTGGCATTTCTTTTATTAGACAAACAGCCTTTTCAAGATAGCCACGACGACCAAGAAGATCAACCATGCAAGCATAATGCTCAACTTCATGCTTTACATTGTAAACATGTCTCATTACTTCAAAATAATGCTGCCCAGCTTCTAGTAGACCCCCATGACTGCATGCAGAAAGAAGGGCCACGAATGTGATCTCATCAGGCGAGAAGGAGTTTCTTACCATTGATCTGAAGAATATGATGCTGTCCAGTGCACGGCCATGCATTGCCAGGCCCCCAATAATTACATTCCAAGAAACAATGTTTTTATGGCATATTTCACTGAACAAGCTAATTGCTGTGTCTACCTGACCACATTTTGCGTACATGTCCACGAGCGAATTAACTAGAGAGATATCAGGGTTACTGATATTGTCTCTAATATAAAGGTGTATCATCTTTCCAACAGTCAAATCACCAATTTGTCCACAAGCAGAGAGGACAGCCACCAAGGTAACCTCATCTGGAGCAAGACCCTGGGACTGCATACGGTTATAAAGATCCAGTGCTTCACGGCATTGACCACATTGGACGTAGCAAGATATCATGGCATTCCATGAGACTATGTTCCTCTCTGGCATCTGGTCAAACCAATCTCTTGCAGCATCAACTGAACCATGTTTTGCCTGAGCACAAAGCATGGACGTCCGTGAAACAACATTCTTGAAGGGCATCAGTTCAAAGCATCTACGAGCCATCCACAGATCCCCGCACTTACCATACATGTCCACCAAAGCATTTCCAAGAATCAGATCGACCCGAGATCCGCTAACCAACATATGGCAATGCACACGCCGGCCAAATTCAAGGTTTCCCTCTTGTGAGCAGGCAAGAAGCAGGCTGACCAACGTGAACTCATCTTCCAGAACCCCCTGACACCTCATCTCCCCGAACAGTTTGCGCACCTCTCTAGTATCCCCTGCCTGCGCGTACCCACCGATCATCGAGTTCCACGACACGACATTCCTCACCGCCATCTCGTCGAAGAACCGCCTGGAGTCCGCTGCCAGAGACCCAGACCCAGACCCAGCTGAGGCGTAGGAGTGCAGAAGCGCGTTCCCCACAAACACCTGCCCCGCAAGGCCCAGCTTGACGGCCACGGCGTGGGCGGCCCGCGTGTGGCCCCACGCCAGCGCCCTCGTGCACGCCTTGAGGACGAACGGCAGGGTGAACTCGTTGGGCAGCATCCCTCGCCGGAGCATGCCGCGGTGGAGGCGGAGCGCATCCTGCGGGTGCCTGCCTTTGCAGCAGGCTCTGATGATGGTGTTGTACGTGAACCTGTCCGGGTCGGGGATTCCGTCGAACAGGCGGCGCGCGTGGCAGAGGGCGCCATGTCCGGCGCCGACGGAGAGCGCGCAGTAGGAGGCGAGGAGCTGGGCCGCGACGGCCGCGGAGGAGGAGGAGGAGCCGTGGACAAGGAGGTGGGCGTGGATTTGGCTGAGGCGCTGGACGGAGCGGCACTGGCGTAGCAGCTCCTGCAGCGAGGGGAGATGGCGGGAGGCGACCGCGGCCGCTGGCGTAAGCATCGAAGGCGAAGAAGCAAATTGTGGACCTACCTGCCGACGCACTATTTGGGCCAACCAACATCCTCTGTTTATTGCTGTCTGGGCCTCTCTTTGGGTTGCATCACTTGGGCCGATAGTAAACGCTCCTAGAAAGTTTCTTCAAATCAAATGCAACGGGCACCACTAATTAGCAGCGGCCGCGCGCTACCGACGGCGGTAGCGATCAATTTTACAAAACTCCACTCGGACTGCTATTTAGCGATCGCGCGCCAGGCGATAGATTTTCCGACCGTGCTCCTGGCCACATGCAGCTGGACCCTCTCCTCCTTTCAACTTTTCTTTCTTGAAAAAAATATTTTCACAATTTTTATTTTTGCAAATACATAACTTATACACATAATTATACACAACTTTTCATTTTTGGAAACTTATACACACAACTTCGACATATAACTTTGAACTATAATTTTTTGTCCTATAATTTTTAAGCATAAGTTTGATGCGCGAAGAACTTATACGTACAACTTGTATGCACAATTATTTACAGAATAACTTATAATTTTTTCTCTAGCGACAAGTTGTACGCATAACTTTATATGTAAACAACAATTTGTTCGCATAATTTTTTTTAACAACGAGTTCTACGTATAACTTATGCACAAGAAAATTTGTTGAAAGAAAGAAAAAAAGAAAAACGAAAAAAAAGAAAAAGAAGCACAGGCGCAGGACTCCGGTGGCGTGACCGTGAATTGGTTTTACTCCACCCCCTTCATACTTTCTTTTTAAAAAAATCTCCCCACAACTTTCCAGTTCTAGAATACCATAACTTATCACATAATTTCGACGTATAACTTTGAGTTATAAACTTTTATCAGATATTTTTTATGCACAATTTTTTTAAAAATAGCTTATACGCATAACTTTTTCAAGCGCCAGTTTTATCTATTCCATTTTGGAATTTATACACACAACTTCGACGCATAACTGCGAACTATAAATTTTTGTTTGATAATTTTTAAGCATAAGTTTGATGACGCGCAGAACTTATGCGTACAACTTGTATGCACAATTGTCTCTGAAGAATAACTTATGCGTATAATTTGTCTCTAACGACGAGTTGTGCGCATAACTTTTTTTTTAAAAAAACGAGTGTGTGAATAATTTATTTTACGAAAAAAAATGTTGAATGAAGAAAAAAAGAAAAAAGAAAATGTAGGGCCGCCCACGTGGGGAGTCGGGCACGCGGCCGTGGCACCGCTCACGCGGAGCGCGCGGTTGTCAAATTGGTGTCGCGACTCACTATCTCATACCGTCTGGTCTGGTCCGTTCCCAGCTGCCACAAACATAGTCCGTGGAGCAACAAGTACAGCAGCATGAGGTTCTGATGAGGTGCATCGCGTAGCAACCGTCTCTTTCCACGGCTTCCCTCCTTAGGTAAAATATTTCTTCGTGTGCCCTTGCATTCCTTGACCATAATTAAACTATGCGCCGACAGTCGACGGTCGGCGAGCGAGAGTAGGCATTGTATATGATATATAACGTAAAATATCGCATCAAAAGGAGACGTGCAAAATAAACTAGAGGTTGGGAAAAAGAAGCACGCAATGCCATCTTCTTTTAAACCCTACCTGCTGCGATGTGGCATTTCGCTTGAGTTATGGGCTAAATAAGTGTATTATTTACCTTTTATATGTATTCATTTTTAGTACATACTCCCTCACTCCCACAAAAATGTTCTTTTAGATTTGTCCTAAGTCGAACCATTTTATATATGTTTAACTATATAAATATATATCAATACATTTGATATCTAACAAGTATCATTAGATTCGTTATGAAATATATTTTCATATCATACCTATTTGATGTTATAAATATTAATACTCTTCATTGTATATTTGGTCAAACTTCAAGTAGTTTGACCGAAATGAAACCAAAATGTACACTCTTTACTAAATGAATGAAGCATGAGACTTAGTAGGGTACTAGTGTTTTAAAAAAAAAAATAGTAGGTCACCCCGCCGTAACTCGTCAAGCCACTGCCCCTGCACCTCCATCTCCACCACTGTACCACCTCCTACTTCCTCTTCAAGCTTCAACTCTCATCAATTCGCACAAAAATGACACAGATTATGCATTTCTTCTTCTCGAGCTAAGCTCTTTACCAAGAATCATTCACAAGTAACAGAGTATCAGAATCATTCACCAGTAACATAGTAACAAATCAATTCAGACATTCACAAACAAATGGTAAATAAAATTTGAACATTGGAGCCGAGGTTGTCGGCACCCCGCCGCGCTGGGCTGCCTCCACCCTCACCCCATCGCACCAAGCCAAGGCCACCGGCGCCGAGCCGAGCCGGGATGCCTCCACCCGCACCCCATCGCACCAAGCCAAGGTCACCGGTGCCGAGTAGCTTCGCACCCGCTCGCTCCGGGATGGCTCGGGGAGGAGGAGGTCAGGGAAGAGTAGAGGGAGAGGAGGTGAGGAGAAAGAGAGAGGGACCTGAGAGCACTGAAGGAGAAGATAAGAAGAGAGAGAGAGAGGAGTCGGAGAGATACGGTTAGGGACATTTAGGCTCGGTTCGAGACTCCAACAGGGACTAATGTTTCATTCACTTGGGTGAAAAAAATAGTGAAGTTACAAATGAATAATATTAGAATAGTATTTTTTGTGAGAGAATATGTGATGATGTAATAGATAAATATTATTTTTTACTATTCTTTTTCAACGAATAGAACAGAGCCATCCACCATCAGCCGACACTAATACACCCCAGCAGATTCTCTCACCCTAACTGTTACAATAGGAACAGGGAGGCTTCAGTCGCTGCTGACGTTGGTGTCTTTTTTTCCATTCGAAACTAAAAATCCTTAGTCCTAGGTTTAAAAATATCTGAAACTAAAGGGGTGGATGGAAGATGGTTTCTCTACTGAATTCTTTTCGACGCACAATGACACCTGTGCTACCGATTGAAAATGTCTCGTATGTAATAGAAAAGATCTATATGTAAGGATCGTGATTGAGATTAATTCTATACTACCGGTTTTTTTAGCTGTAGTACGATAGTATTCATAGTTCGTATGGGTAATATAAGGGTATTATCAGAAATGTAAATGGTATTGTTATAATATAGGAAATGAAATATATGAATTGAGTGCGTCTCGGCTGCTGAATGGGCAGCGGGGAAATTTTTTTCTAAATAATATATATTGAGAAAATTATCATTTTACCCATAGTAAAAATTCGGTAATACCTGCGTATCTTCTGAAAAATCTGTTCTCTACTAGTGCCTAGTGGCGGCTTCTCTGGGTCTGGGTAAGAGAAGAGGGGGGCATCAGTGATCTCAGGTAAGCCTTGGGCAGCGCCATCAGCTTCTTCGTCTTGGGAACGTAGGCCTTCTTGGTGAAGTTGTCGTAGTCGTTGGCCTCGATCTCGTCCAGGATCTGCCGGTACAGAAGCAGTGAAGCCCACACCTACAACAGCAGTTGCAGGTCTAGTTGTGTCATCTGAAACAGGTGTTGTGTGTTGCTGAAGAAATGGTCAGCTGGCAAGAGTGTCTCACCGGCCATCGGCTCTCCTGATTGAGCTCGGTGGCGCTTTCCTCGGCCTGCCTGTAGAACGCTCGTGCCCTCGTGATCTGGCCCCTCATGAAGCCTCTCCACTCGTCGGTGACGCGGCCGTTGAAGATGTCGGCTTCAGAGAGCCCCGCCATCTCCAGCTCGTCCTGCGGGAGGTAGATCCTTCCCATCCTCGCACTGTCGATGGCACGTGAATTGAGCACACATGTAAGTATGGGACGGAGAGCACGCTGACATCGGAGATGACAGCAAGGTTTCAGGCATCTGATCATGGTGAGCGACGTACTCCTCGCCGACATCCCTGAGGATGTTGGTGAGCTGGTTCGCCAGGCCGAGGGCCAGCGCCCCCTTGTAGACCGTCTCGGTGGCCGCCCTGGATTCCGGCGAGATCCCCATCACCGGAACGCTCACGAGCCCCACGGTGCCGGCGACGTAGTAGCAGTAGAGGTACAGCTCGTCGAAGGTCCGGTACCGGGACTTGCTCAGGTCCATGCGCATCCCCTCGATCATGTCTCTGAACGGCTGCATTATCAGAGATCAAGGTGTCATGCCTGTGCCGCAAATCAGTGTGCCAAGGTGCGGCGATTTAATTTTGAGGTGTGTTCGTTCATGGAGGCCAGTATATCGATCGGTCACGTGCCTGGATGTCGACGGGGAAGTTGGCGACGGTATCGGAGAGGGCGGCGTCGAGCATGTCGTAGGGCCGGCCGGCGAAGATGTCCTCCAGCCGCGATTCCCAGCGGTCCAGCGCCAGGGCCGAGATGTGAGACGCGTTGGGCCCGTCAACGAGCTCGTCCGTCCTCCTGCACCACACTGAACACGAAGAAGTACGGTGGAACCACGTCAGCTATCGATACGTGCCACCCCCGGTTGATCATGTCATCCAACTTTCCTTCCTCAAAATATATGGAACAATGGAAGTCAAAAAAAAGCATAAACTAGTCTACTACTCCTTCCGTTCGAAATTATTAGTCACTGTTGAGTTTTTATCACAACATTTGACCATTCGTCTTATTCAATGGTACACATGTACAACATATCAAGTTACATTTAAATACCTTTGATGATGAAATAAGTCAGAGACAAAACAAATGATATATGCATAATTTTTGAATAGACGAATTGTCAAATGCTGTGATCAAAAGTCAATATGATAAGTAATTTGAAACGAAGGAAGTAACCAGAAAATTTTCACACTACTTAGCTATGGTTTACACGTTTCCGAGCATGATATCAATGGATTTAGATGACAGCATCAGCGAGCATCGTTTCTATGTCTACGTTTTGGCAGGGTTGTGGTTGTGGTCGAAAAGCTCGGTAGGCCGGTAGAAAAGATTCTTTCTTTAAGCTCAAATAGTCTTAAAGAAAGCGTTTGATAAAACAACTTCTTTGACTGTAACGTGAATAAGATGGTGAAATATCTATAATACTCTTTCTTTTTTATTTCCTTATTATTTTCTTTTTCCTTCTCGTTATTTTTCTTTTCTTTTCTTCTTATTTTTCTCCTCTTTCCTTCTCTTATCTACTACTTTGTTGCCTCACATATCCCACCAGCGCCGCCACTCCGCCCACCTCGCAGCCTCCAGGCCATCTCCTACCCTCTGCCGCCCTTCCTCCACGGCCATCTCCTCCTCCTGCAGCCACCATCTCCTCTCTCACATCGCTCTTTCCCGCCGCCATCAAGCTCCCACCATTGGGCCTTACCACCTCCCTGGCCTCCGGCTCCGTTTGATCGCTGTTGGCCGACGCTCCACCCCTCCGCTTCACTTGCTCGCCCGCCAGCCGCCCCGGCTCCGACCTCGTCCGCACCGCCATCTTCCTTGCCTCAACCTGGCGCCCCACCTCCCATTCTGGTCATGCACCCCTCCCAGGGAAAGGGTGGGAGCTGCGGGCAGCGGGTTTTCAGCTCCTCCCGTCAAACGGCTCCAGAGAAGGAGGGTTGGGAGTGCTTATGTGTCGGGGCTCCTTATGCTGTTGCAACGAGTTTAAACGACAAGAAACAGAGGGAGATGTGGGGCTTGCTGGCTTGGTCTCTTCTTAGGCCCTTTCCAACGATGGAAGATATCTGCTCCCAGCTCAAGAAGGAGGAGCGAAATGAAAGAATAGGAAAGTAGACAAGTTTTCAAATCACGCGCTGGGAGAGAGCTGAATTTTGAGACCTGTGCAAACTAGCACAGAGAGAAGCGCTAGTACAGTAATTTTGTCACTGTTCATCAAATAAAAAACTTCAGAGCTAACTTAAAGCAGTTGTTGGATTGGAGAGAGCCTTACAATTTATCGCCCAAATCGCTCTCTTCCTCTCCGGCGTCATCAGCTGTGTCGCTGCAACACAAGAAACAACAGAGTCTTAGATGAAATATTAGACATGTACATGTGCAGTGGAATGCAAGGTTATTCAGTATAAAAGTACGCTCTCATAAAGAATCGAACCTAAGTTTTGTGGTGTGAACATAATGCTCAACCCTTTTAACCAACTAGCCTGGCGTGATCGGTCCTCTAGCCTAATAGTGAGAGGCAAAGTTAAGTCCAGGACACTAAGAAAATGTGGAATTTGCCACAACACACTAAACTTTCTTGTATTTGCTGAAACACAGTAATACTTTAGACCAATTAGGTCCTAAACACTACACCTTATATTATATTCTTTTTTAATAGAAAGGTACGCAAAAAGACGAAATTACCCTGGCCTATTATCTTCTTTCCCTGCTGCTGCACGGGATGGCCAAAACAGATCTAGTTTCTCGTCCTCCGTGATTCCTGCTCCTCCTGCGACACACTCGCCGGTTCCCTCATCCGGCCGGCGATCGTCTCCTGCTGCTGCCCCGCCCCTGTGTCAGGCGCACGGCCGCGGCCCAAGGCCGGTCGGATGTGTTCCTTCCCTCTGCGGCAGCCTGTCACGACGGCGGCACCTGCTCGTGGTAGGGCGGCGGTGTCGGGCATACACCCCGGGTACTCATGCAAGAAAGGATGAAAACGGACTCCTATTAGAATTCCTCTGTGATTCTACTAGGACTCATACCGTGTAAGCCTATCTAAACTCCTATCTTGTAACCGACTAGGAACCCGCCCCTGGACTATATAAAAGAGGGTCAGGAACCTAGGAGGACGATCCATGACAACCAACACCTCAACACCCAAGCGCATGGCGTAATATACACACCCCAAACATGACGTAGGGTATTACACTATCTTGACGGCTCGAACTCTGTATAAATATGTGTCTCGTGTTCTCGCTTTTACCTTCGGGTTCCAAGTTTGGTGATCCCCCACTCACAATCTACTACCTCGGGTACTCCTTGGTAGGTTTGCCGGGTTAAAACACTGATATACGGCGCTCGCTCATGCCAGGAGATGGAGGTACCTCCAAGATTCTTCAACAACATTTTTCCGGAGAATCACGCCGATGTGTAGTGAGTTCCCGACGGGTAATATTCTTGCCATTTTCTTCTAGGGTTAGGCTACCTGTAGACTCGATTTTGCAAAGTAAATTGCACCCTTGTTCATCATTGTACCCCTGTATGTCTAGGATGGATCCCGATTCATCCTACATGCTTGTTGTTCAAGTAGGTGCTTATGTCAAATTAACTGATGGTGATTGTTGATATGCTTCTATATCCATTTCAGACGTAAAAGATTGCTGGAATTTGAAGGCTCAATAGAGCTTGCATGTGAAGCACTATCTTCGGTAGCCTTCATGGAGAATGGTAAGGCAAATAAGTTGAAGGTTATCAGGTCAGTAGCATGTATGATTTTGTTAGCATCAAGATAGCCAAATGTGGCTCGAATATGTGATTTTCTTTTGCTGAACTTGCTGAATCTGTGAAGAACATGATGGGGAACATGTTGTTATCATGCCCTTTTATCTATCTGAAATGTTCGTTTGAAAGGACAAGGGTATACTTGTATTTAATAAATGTATTGGTACTCCCTCTGGTTTGGTAAATGAAGTCGTTTAGGACAGCGACACCATCTCCAAATCACAACTTTAACTTCTATTTTCTATAAAAATATTTGTTAAAAAGTTATATATGTATATTGTTATGAAAATATTTTTCAAGACAAACCTATTGATATGGTTTTCACATTTCCAAACCCAACGACTTAAAAAATATTCAAGATTTATATTCCTGATGTTCGACTCAAATCTTGTCCAAAATGATTTCATTTACCAAACCGGAGGGAGTACCAGTTTGATGAGGATATGTTATAATATGTGTTATAGTGTCCAACACCCAAATGCTAAAGAATTTTAATGTGTTTGAGAAGAAAGTTTAGTGTGTTGTGGCAAACACCACATTTTCTTTGTGACCTGAACCTAATTCCGCCATAGTGAGACCATCTTCAAGAGTTTGCCAAATTTTACTTAGCAAATCTGGTGTTTTGCCAACTTCCAAAAAGAAATGCCAAGTAAAAAAAAGAGTTCATCTCCAACAGTTTGGCATAATTCACTTGTCAAATCTAGATTTAACTTACATCAGGAACCCTGAGAGAGAAACAAAAATATGTTTTCTACCCTTCCACCTCTTAAAATTTAAATCAGGAACTCTGAGAAAAAAACAAAATTATTTTTATACCCTTCGCATCTTTTGTTACGGAAGGATGGGCCGCGGATAGCTGCGCGCATATATGCGCGCGGCGAGATGAGGGATGCCAAGTTGCTATTGATGCCAAATTATTTTGACAAACTGTTGGAGGATAATTTTTCATATTTTGCCAAAATTAAATAGATGCCAAATTAAGATAGCAAACTGTTGGAGTTTCTCTGAGAGTACCTGAGTAACGTCCAGTAGATCCGACCTTTAAAAAAAATTAGAGAACCCTTCTTCATGAAAACTTATGGAATAGTCTTACTCATAGTCTTAGTTTTTTATTGATTAAACAAGTTGATTGGTCCGCAGGTGGTGCCCACAGCCACAACTGGTGACAAAATAGCGTGATCTCCGTTTCATTAGGACATCTCAATGACAATAGGATGTTCGAATCTCATGATTATTTTTAGCCCTTCTCTATTTAATCCAAATCTATAACAACTATATGGGTGTGTTTGGCACGCTGTGGCTGTGGTTGTGGCAACTCCGGTTGTGGCTGTGTTGGTGGAGCGGATTCTCTGATGAAGTGAAACTATTTTGGAGAAACGTTTGGCAAAACAACTTCTTCTGTATGCGGAAGGTGGATGAGATGACTAAAATGTCCATAATACCATTTCTTTTTCTTTTTTATTTCCTCATATTTTCATTCTCCTTTACAATTTTCCTTCTCTTTTTCTTTTTTATTTCCCTTTCCCATACTTATCTCCACCGCAAGCCCTTGGGGCCTTATCCGCTCGCACCAGGCCCCAAAGCCGCACGCAGTCGCCTGCCCGCGGACGGCAGATCTAGCGATTCCAGCTCTGACACCGTCCCGACCTCGAGCTCTGCCCGCAGCCGCACCGTCGCCGCCTGCAGCAGTGCCCGCGGAACTCGGCAGAGCTCCTCTGCCGCCGCCCGCCCGGCTTGCCATGCGACCGCCGCTGCCGGCTCGTCGACCCCACCGCGCCGCCGCAGGACCTCCGACCCGCGCCTCACCGCCGGTTCGCCATCATCACCCTCTGCCCTCACCGTCGTCAACATCAACGGCCTCCAACCCCGCCATCCAAATCCGCCCCTGGCCCTATCTCGCAGCTGCTTCGCGCGGTCTTCTCACAGCCATACCATCGTATGGTAGCGGCGTGGGCCCTCGCCCGAGGGTAAAGGGAGGAAAGAGGGGGCGAAGCTGGGTGAAGCCGCCCTTTTGCAGCTTCACCCACGACGAACGGCTCTAGAGTCGGGGATATCGAGGTGATTCGCTCGTGAAGCTCTTTTGAGCACCTGTTTGCACAGCTTAGGCAAAAACAGCTTCCTAAGGCTAAGTCCAACAGCATAGGCAAAAGCAAATTTGCCTCGAGCTGGGCTACTGTGCATGTCCGGGATGCTCTCCAGCAGACAATGCAAAGACGCGAGGCAAACTGCCTACGGAGGAGAGAGGAGATGCAAAATTGCATCTCCTCTCTCCTCGAAGGCATCTGGCCGCGCGCGCGGGAGAAGAAGGAAGAGGCAGTTGTGCGCGGGAGAAGGAGGAGGAGGCGGCCGCGAGCAGGAGAAGGAGGCCGTCGCGCTGTCGGGAAGGAGGTCGTGCGCCCGCCGGAAGGAGGTCGTCGCCGGGCGCTGGTTCACTCGAGGCCGGACCATCTCCGCCGGGAGGAGGTCGCACGCCCGCCGGGTGGAGGTCGCGCCCCCGCCGGGAAGGAGGTCGCGTCTCCTGCCCCTTCTTCGGATCCAGCAGTGTAGGGAGGTGGCGCCAAGACGGGGAGGGTGATGCGCCTATCGTCCCTCCAGTGTTGCACCGCCGCCGTCGACCGCTACCCCGGTGACCCGAACGGCGAGAGGATGTCCGCCGGGAGCAGGAGGAGAGAGAGAGCTGTTGGAGGAAAAGGAGCGCCGCCCGGCGCCGCGCCGCCCGCCGCTGGCCCGTCCCTGCTAGCGCCTTCTCCGCGGTGGCGGCGACGCGAGACGAGGGGGGAGGGATGCGAGGCCTACGAGCGAGGGACGCGAGGCGAAGGGATGGATGCGAATGCGATTTACTTCTCTCTGTTGGAGACGGTGTCCTGCGAAGGAGATTGCAAACACTGTTCACGCGAGGCAAAGGTCCATTTGCATTCCATTTTTGCACTACCTTGTTGGACTCCGCCTAAGCTGCTCTTTAAGTTGTGCCAAAGGGACCCTATAATCGATACCCACTACAAGTCCCGTCATCCCACTACCCACCGTCATCCCCCCGTCCTCTGCCTTCTCCACCACTCGAAGCTCTCGCAGCCTCCGTGCCTTCTCCACCCACGCCTCAAAGCCTGCCACCGCCCACTCGCCTTCCCACCACCGCCTCCTCGCCTCCCCACTGCCGCCTCTCCTTCTCATTGCCACCACCTCGCCTTCCCACCGTTGTCCATAAAATCATCCCTGACCGGTGCCTCCCCACCCCGCCGCACCACCCGCACGTCCCCGCCACCGCCGCACCGCTGATCGATACGCGGGAGATCAGAGATGAAGACTCCGCCGCGGATCCCGGACGAGGAGGAGAGGAGGCAATCTAGCGACCTCTCCTGTCGAGATTAGGGAGCGTCGCCGCTGGAATCGGAGTGGAAAGAGAGGACAGTTGAAGAGGAAGGGGTTTGCAACAGCTTGGAATGGACGGGTACTACGCACTCAGCTCGACTCCGCTCACCCGCCGGTGCTCCCTCATCGCCCATCCTTGCTCGGCCTCGCCCACCGGTGCTTCCTCACGAGCCCACCAGCGGCCCCTCGATGGCGCCCACCGCTCGGCCCGCCGACGCCTCCCCTGCTTGATCGAGTCTTCCTGTGCCCCTATTCCGTCCCGTCTACGGTGTTAATTCTAACAATTGGTATCAGAGCCAGGTTGTTTTATTTTGCATTATGTAGCAAAATTTGGTTTATTCCAAATACTCTAAGATTAAATTTAAGATAAAATAAAGAACGTTCCTTATACTTAAACCATTGAAAGTTGTATGTTAAAATTCTATAAGTATTTGACTTAGCCACGATGCTTGACAAAATATTAGTTTAATCCAGATAAGGTCTACTGGAATGGTGCAAAGAGAATTTAAGGCACCAAACACATGCTTATTTATTATGAAATAATCAGATGAGATTTTGTAGAAGTGTATGGATATAAAAGTGCACAATTATATTATATCATTCACTCTTGCATAAAGAGCGATTTTTTTTGAAAAGCTCTAAACAAAATTAGCGTGATGAAAAGCTAAGTTTGTATATGGTATGTTTTAACCAAACAGGCTTAAGAATTATATTCTGGTATTAAGAAACAATATACAACAATAATAAGTTGATATCAGTATTGTTGTATTACTTCGATTAGCAACATATTCATAAATGGTGTCAAGTCCATTCATGATTATATATTGTGTTGTGAAAGATATATCCCGGATCGATTTGTTAAGACATAAATATTAAGTGCTAGCAAATCTTTCTGCTAAAGGCTTACTATTTATCTCAATATTCGCAAAATTAGTTTGGGATTTATAGTTACACTTTATCACATAAGATTCTGGGAATAGGTCGAATAAGTAACTCCCAATTAAGTTAATAAACGTTCTATCAAGGTATTGCAGTGAACTATGGGTAATGGGGTCCCAGTAGCGAATTAAATGCTATTGACATTAGTTTGGGATTTATAGTTAGACTTTATCACATAAGATTCTGGGAATAAGTCGAATAAGTAACTCCCAATTAAGTTAATAAATGTTCTATCAAGGTATTGCAGTGAACTATGGGTAATAGGGTCCCAGTAGCGAATTAAATGCTATTGACGACGCATTGGTCTAATTTTACTATTGTACTAAGTGTGAACATAAGATTAAAGTGAACATTAATTGTTAGCGTTCGATCAAGTGGGAGAATGTTAGATATTGTGATCTTAATGTAATAACTGAGAGAACAACTACACGTACAAGGACTCCACCTCCTTATGTGATTAGGACTCTAGTACCGTGATCGGCAGGTACACCTAAGTTGTATTCAACTAGGACTCGACCCTGACCCTACAGCACTACTACATATATGAGTTGGAGAGGTACCTCATGGTATGCTAATCCTCTAATCTCGAAATTAGCCTAAACACCAATTAATTAGAGTGTTGAAGGGGTTGGAAGATCGAGATCCTGACTCACCTATCAAGAACCTGTTCTTGAGAGGTGAACTGCATCCACATCAAGTTCAACAAGAGGTGGTGGCTGCAAGGCTGCTGTTCGTCATCGACTAAGATCTTCATCAACTAGAAGTAACCAGTTTCTAATCTGGTGAAGATTAAGATCTACTTCATCTACTTCAACTTCATCACGACTTCAGATGGCATCTACGAGCTCTGTTGGTCAGTCTAATCTAAGTTTTCGCATTAAGCTTAATTAGTGATCATGATTAGACTAAGCTAAGATCCTGTTTAAGTTAATAGTTAGATTAAGTTAATTCTAACAATTGTTGCTCCGCTGATACGGTTCTTGAGAAATATCTTGGGTCTCCAGGTTGATTTCTCTGCCTTCTACTTTATTTTCTATTGTGGGCTGTCTGGGCTCTGGCAAACAGCCGGCCGGTGGTCCATATATTTCAATCTCCTTCAATTTTTTTCTTTTCTTTTACCTTCTCTACTAAACTAATGAATATCTATGTAATATTTTATACACATTTATTAATTCTTCTAGCTATATCCTATATCAGTGTTTTTTATACCCCGTACCAGTATTTGTGTAACATAACTCTCAAATCCGGCAGCAACACGCGGGGAGTCTCCTAGTAACTCAAAAAAGCTAAAGAAATAGACTATTTTAGAGGTATTTGCAACTAATTCATCTCAAAAAAATATCACACCCAAGAAGTGCTAATGGAACTATTCCAAAATAACTTTTGGTTACTTCTCCAAACAACCCCCCACTATGTGTCGTACTCATGTGAAAGTCGTATAATTTCACGAACAAGCTGTCGTTTTCCCCAAGTCGTTGTCGTGATCAAAATACTAACTGTAGCTGACGCAGAAGGTAAACTACCAGTGGAAGTTGGAAGCAAATGGGAAACGTGTTTTGCACATCTATTGTCCGCCGGGGTCAACAAGTCTAGCAGGAACATTACTGGGATTTGCATCCTTTTGCACTGTCCTTTAGGGCAAATAATCTTTTACTCTGTTTAAAAGTTTTGCAAAAGACGTAACTTGAACACGCCAAAAAGTTCTTTTTGGCAAAAATCTTTTCAAACAAAAAGAAAAAAAGGAAGAGTAGCAGCAAGCAGGAGGTTTTGGTGTCGCTCACCCAGGTAGTATGTCTTGGAGTACTCCTTGCAGACCTTCCCGCAGCGGTCGAAGGCCTCCTTCAGCCTCCTCGGCTCCGGCTCGATCCGTGCCGTCCTCGGCGCCGCGGCCGCGAGCGCCGCCTGCTTGAGCACGACCTCGTGCACCCTCTGCTCGGTCGGCACGGCGAGCGCGTCGTCCCCGGGCGCCGGCGCCAGCGCCAGCGCGGGTGGGCGCGCGGCCGCGACGGCGTCCCACGGTTCGGCCTCGAGGCAGCCAATGGTGTCGGAGCCCGCGGCGCGGCCCTGCCTCCGGCGCCCGGCCTTGTTGGCCACGAACGTCGCCGTGCCCGTGCAGCACGGCGCGGACCACCGGTCGTGCTGCTGCCGCCGCCGCCGCCTCCGAGCAGCCGCGCACGCCGGCGACGTCACCGCGCGGCTGGTGGACATCATGACTGGCACGCGGTGGGATCGATCGATCGATCGTGTGTGTAGAGTGTAGCTACGCGAAGGCGAGAGGAGCAGCGGCGCACGCACGGCCACAGCTAGCTGCATGCACCACGCAACAAGTTCTCACCGTGGCATGGCGGGCCTTTTGGAATGCGGAGGCTGGAGAGGCCAGGTGGCGGGCGTCCAGGGGGATTAAAGAAAGAGGCAGGTGAGGTCAGCGGTGAGGCATATCGACGGACAAACGGCACCATGGAAATTCCGTTTTCTTATATCCACGAGAACGGCGTGCTTTGCATATCTGGCATGCGCTGGTACCGAGCGTAGCGACGACCAAGAGCGCGCAGGATAATGTAGTAGCCATGAACTGCACATGCGCCGAGAGGATTATTTACTAATTACTAATCCAAATTTATTTGGATTTTGGAGCAGTTCCAGCCTGAACGGCTCCTAAGACTATTCTCAACAGTGACCCGTAAAACCATTCTAAACAGAGTATTTGGAGGATCGCATAATAATTTTCATCCCATAGATAACATTGTGTTGCAGCAATACCTTCCAATTTCTATCCTCTATAGGTAGGTCTCACCTATCATTTATTTTTTCTCCCACATAGCCCACCCCACCCCAATCCCCACCACCGCTCTACCACTCGTTGGCCTCCGGCGAAGCCTCAGGGTCTCCCCGTCTGCCGTGCGGGCTGCCGGCGTTGGGTGTTGCCTCTGCCGGCTCCAGCCAAGCGCCGATGGCCATGGCGCCACGGAGAAGAAGGAGAGCAGGCGGTGCCGCAGTGGCAACTAGAGATGGCAATAGGTGCACGAAACCCGAAACACAATGGGTTTTTACTCCATTAGGGTACGGACGTGGGTTGATTTTTATACCCGTGGGTCTACTAATGGGCAAAAAATGAGACCCAGCAGGTTCGTGGGCATTAGTTTGGGAACATAAAACCCGAACCCGTGAACCCATGAGCTTTTTAGACCCGACTATATAACACCAAATAAATAAACATTCTTAGCTCACAAGTCAATTTTAATGGCTAAACCCCCAACTCTTTTATGCATGTACTATTTCTTATCATGAGTTTAATTGTTAAATGATCTATACTATGTTTTATGTCACTCATATGTAGTGTTTTTGTTAACATGAGGTTTTATGATTCGACTCCTAATACAATATTTTCGTAATTTAGATCAATGTTGCATGCATACACTGGTGGAAAAAATAGCCTTCCGTCCCGGGTGGGAAAGGCTTTAAGTCTCTAAAGCCCACCCGGGACGAAAAGGGAGAGACAAAAGGCCTCCCTCTTTGTCACCGGGTGGGCAACCGGGAATAAAGGGTGGCCTTTATTCCGGTGTAGCCCCGCCTTGGGACAAAGGAGGGCACACCAGGCGCCTACCCCTTTAGTCCCGGTGGTAGCGCCACCGGGACAAAGGAGGGCACACCCACTGCCACCTTTAGTCCCTGGTATTACCACCGGGACTAAATACCCCGCTGTCATTTTTTTCGTTTCAATTCCAATTATTATAATAATATTATACACGTATATTCTCACGTATTTGGGTGTAATTTATGTGTACGTATAAATGTTTGCACTAATTATATGTGTCTACTATCTATATGAAGAGAATAAACTTATAAATAAATATATACACACATTATATTACATCGAAAGCATAGATAGTATTTTAGTAGTATATATATACATCAAAATACCGTTTCATTCTAATTCTAGTCTAAAGTTCCACCGGAGGTGCTAATTAAACTTTATCAATTCGATGACCGTCATAGTGATTTCTGCCTTGTGGATTAATCACCTGGTCCATTATGAATCCGGAGATACTTTCTTGAATCGCCAAGAGTCAGTCCTTCTCAATGATTGCGTCCCTAATCATATTGTTCTGTAATGTGCAAATAATTTAATATATTACACACAAGAATTAAATATATAAGCGGTTAGAAAAAATGTATTATTAAGCGGTTTAAAATAATATTTACAAGTATAATCGTGAATTGCCTCGCGGTGTGGATGAACTCACACACATAGTATGCACATAAATGTGTCCCTTGTTCTGTCTCATACACTAAATTGAAGAAGATAATTATGAAAAATTAGTGTTATACATTTTTAATTTGCCCAAGCTGAAGTTGTTATTTGGTTTACGTCTGGAAAATTTGTAGAAGTTTATTCTAGGTCTCCATTGTCCAGGTTGACAGACCTTGAATTTTTCCCAAGCTCTAAAATAATGAAAGTTAGAGCTAGATAGTGTTAGTAAAAGCACACTATTGCATAAAAGGAACGATGGATAGAATTATTACTCTTGAAACATATCTTGAAGGTCCAAGTATTTGTTCGGATCTCTTCTCAACGAATCAAAGACAAGGACGTTGCTTCTGTTGACATCAATTATGAGAAGAATCCAGTGAAAACTGTATATACATAGAAGCTCAAAAGATTAGAACTAAATAATGTTAACTAAGATAATTAGAAATGCGAACCCTTAGCAATTAAGATGGTAATCACACTTACTCGAAGTTGTAAGGTAGAAGTATCAAATCCTTGTAATGCAAATTACACAAGGTCCTTAGGATTGTTTTGAATGTTGTTTCTGGTTGGAGCTTTACTTGATCTTGATTAACTAAAGATGGGTCCATGAAACCTATTCGTTGGTAACCATTCTTCCGCATGTTATGCATTTCCAGACTACAGAAAATGAAAGACAAAGTTAATAATTAGAGTATGCATTAATTTGTTAATTAGGGTATGTATTGCACCGTCACTTACAGGTACTAGACCATGACAAGATTGGTATTCAAGGAGTCAAGATGGTAAATTTCATAAATATCCTTGAATTGCACTGCACCAACTTCTCGCCTTCACCAAGAAATCTCCGGTTTAACAAGCATGACAATCATCTCCAGCCCGCCTTTAGATGCCTTCATGTAGAAGTCATGCAATCTGCGCATCCGAGTAGGGAGTTTCTTCACCAACTCAGCGACAAAGATTTCCATGCTCGTAGTGCCATCTAGGTCAGTTTTGTCGAGGAGGTGATTCGTGGCGAGAACATATTCTAGTGGGAGCCCTGTTGCTTCTTGCATTTGAATGACATTTGCTAGTTGTCTTTGTGTCCATAAGTGCAAGAGCTCGTTCGATTCTTGATGAAATTTGAGGCGGCGTAAGTCTGTACTCCCGACGTCGACGCCGCTTGCCTTCTTCGTTGAAGGCTCTTTCCGACGTCGGCGTTTGTGTTGCCTTCTTCGTTGAAGGCTCTTTCGTCGACGTTGACGTTTGTGTTGCCTTCTTCGTTGAAGGCTCTTCGCCGGCGTCGACGTTTGTGTTGCCTTCTTCGTTGAAGGCTCTTTCGTCGACGTCGACTTCTTCCTATAATCCTGTGGCATCGTCGACCCCGGTACTTGGTTGATGTAACTATTTGGTGACCCTCCTTGTCTCTTCTTCTTTAGGGACTTGTGCAACGGTCATAATCACTTAGTAGGGGTTTTATAATTTCTTGTCTCTTTTACGCTTCCTTCTTCTCTATGAAAGCTTTGAGTTTCAGACGATCTTTATTCTTTTCTTCCTTTTCTTGAGTAGTTTTTGTCTACCTCTTTATTCCCTTCAATCCACGCCTTGAGTTGCTTATCACACTCGCCTCATTTTACGATGTTGTCATGTCATATGGCGACTTCCTTTTTAACAGTGACTTTTTCCCTTTCTTCTTGGGTCCTGGATTTGTACGGGCATAGGCGTAGATTTTGATCGGGACCGCCTCTTGGCGAGCTTTGGTGAAGGCTGCTTTGGTGGTGATTGATGCTTTGGTGGTGATTCTTGACGATCGCCATCGCCGGCAGAGAATTCCCGTTGTGGAGACGGTGAGCTCCAATCATTCGGCGGACAGGCCGGTGGCGGCACAGGAGATGGTGGCTCTTGCTAACACTCGGAGGGATCGCTGATTGGCGGCCCGGGAGATAGTGGTTGCTGCTCGGTAACACTCGGAGGGATCGGTGGCGGCATGTTAGGTATTATGATGTAACGTTTGGGCCACAATATATGATACCGTGAAGCGCATCGTGGAGTGTCCTTTCCCGTCACCTCCTTGGATGTCTAGCTCTATGTCGTTAAACTTTGGGTCAACAATCTCCTCCAAACCAACTGAGGCGTAGCCAGCTGGAATCTCCATGCCGTGGCTTGTACGTCCTGGGAGATGTGCTAAAGCCATTCCGTACGCCACCTATATATATGTAGAGAAATGATGAAGTTATTAAATGCGAGACATGCATCAAAGGTTGAGATAATTGCACGTATAATCAGGTTTATACCGTCATTGTGATGTTACCGATCGGCTTGTGCAGCTCATCACATGCGGTGCGAGTTCATCCACAGGTACCGCTCGTTGTCCTCTACTTGAACTTCTTCTTGGTTTGCCGCCCTTTGTTCTTGGGGCCTCGTGGAAGCACAACTGCTTTTGCGAGCGGAAGGGCTAATGACGGGATCCACCGGTGCTTGGGGCAGTGCTCCGGCAGGGGTGATCTGAGCTACCGCGACTACTCGTCGTTCAATCTCTGCATTCATACGCTTCTTCTTGATCTTTAAGTCTCGCTCCATCATTTCACGCCATCGCCCTCTTCACGCTCCTTCTTCTTTTGCGGCTTAGAGGTGTCGGCGCTTCGAAAGCAAACTTCCACGGGACTACCCCCCGTAGCCCCCGCAACGTCTGGGTGTTCCGGATTCCAGCGCCAAAGTGAGCTCATCCATGTCTCTGTCGGGAACCAATCCGCTTTGATGTCTTCATTCTTTTTATTATATCATGTCTTGCCTCCGTGCGTGGGAATTCGAGGAACCATCATCGTGGTTCAATCTTCCATCGCGGGCATAATACCAATTCTTCGATCATTCTTCCCAGTCAAAGACCGCTAGTACGATACCTTTGTTGAGGAGGTTTTGTTCAATCTTCCGCCACTTGGGTGTTGCAATCACGTAACCACCGACCAAGACGATGGTTGTAATCCGTCTTCTTACTTGCACTAATCTGAGCTCGTGCGCTCTTGTTGGCAAATTCTTCACTATTCTTGTAATCCACAAAGGACCGCGGTGATCCTTTAGCTTGGGATAATCATCAAAATTTGGAGTTCGATTACGCTTGATATAATCTTCTGCGGCTACTTCTTGAAACTCTGCAATTGAGTTGCCATCTTCGTGAAAGTCCACTGCTTCACAAGGTTTGCGTTCACGCCCGGTGGAAGTGTGAAGTGTTTTAGGATATCATCCCATAACATATTCTTAAGTGAATCCGGAACCACCCATGGATTATCTTCCCTTTCCTTCCATTCTCTATATGATATGGGCACGTTGTCCCTCACAATAGCACCGCATTGGGACACAAACTTGTCCCTGACCTTCTTTGGTTCCCATGGCTGGCCAAGCTCGTTCACTTCAGTGATATGAAACTTCACGTCATGATCGACGATTACTTTTGAACGACCTCTCTTAGTCTTTTTGCTTGTCGAGGTTGAAGCCTACAAGTTGCGGATTTGTTATTCACGCGGGGTTCCAGAATGATATATATACCTCGTTGTTAATGCATTTATGGATTTGTTAATGCATGATATATATACCTCGTTGGAACCTTCTGCATTAACTATGAAAAGGTCTTCATTATTGTCCTCGGATTGTCGATGTCATGATGCGGTGTCGATGTCCCCGGTTATGTTGAGGAACGCAGCGTCCGCTGCTCTGACGCCCTCTCGGTGAAGGTTGGGACCTCGGTATTTGGACCCCAAAGAATAAGGCTCTCCATCACCGCTCCTCGTCCTTATTGTTATCCATAAATAGAAATTTCTGAAAACATAAATGAATTTCTGAGCACATAAATGAATTTCTGAGCACATAAATAATTTTCTGAGCACATAAATAATTTTCTAAATACATAAATGATTTTCTGAGCACATAAATAATTTTTGAATACATAAATAAATTTCTGAATACATAAATGAATTTCTGAATACATAAATGATTTTCTGAGCACATAAATGATTTTCTCGAGCACATAAATGATTTTTCTCGGATACATAAATGAATTTTTGAATACATAAATGATTTTCTGAGCACATAAATGATTTTCTGGATACATAAATGATTTTCTGAATACATAAATGATTTTTGAGCACATAAATGAATTCTACGGATACATAAATGATTTTCCGAGCACATAAATTATTTTCTGAGCACATAAATGAATTTCTGAATACATAAATGATTTTCTGAGCACATAAATAATTTTCTGAACACATAAATAAATTTCTGATTACGTAAATGATTTCTGAATACATAAATGATTTCTAAGTGTCGAGGCGAGTCGAGCCGAAACTACCTAAGTGTCGTAGTGAGTCGGCGAGACTACCAAGTGTCGGGCGTCGGCCGAGTCGAGCGTCAGAGCGAGTCCGAGACTACCTAAGGGTCGGGCGGAGTCGAGCGAGTCGAGTGGGAGTCGGCGAGACTACCTAAGTGTCATGAGCCACCGTGGGGTCGAGGCGAGTCGGCGAGACTACCTAAGTGTCGTGGGAGTCGAGCGGTCAGCGAGAAAACCCTAAGTGTCGGGCGGGGTCGAGCTAGTCGGGCGGGAGTCGATCGAGTCGGGCGGGAGTCGAGCGAGAAAACCTAAGTGTCGGACGGGGTCGAGCGAGTCGGGAAAGAATCGAGCGTGTCGAGCGATACTACCTAATTGTCGGTGACGAAAAAATTAATATCTCTAAATACATATTTCATCTCTAAATTCAAATCTAAAAAATCTAAAATCTAAATTAAAATCTAAAATCTCTAAATTAAAATCTAAAATCTCTAAATTTAATTCTAAAATCTCTAAATTCAAATCTAAATCTCTAATTCTAATCTAAATTCATAAATAAATTAACTGAAAACATTAAAAATTGCGTCGACCATCGTGAGGCTAACGTCGTGAGATCCCCTCACGCAGCGGTAATGAGGCGGCAACGTCGGCGGCGACAGCGGCGCGGGCGGCGGCGACGGCGGAGGAGGCAGCGGCGGGGTGAGGCGGAGCAGCGCCACCAGCGGGCGGGGTCGGCGGCGGCGGCGGCAGCGGGCGGGCGGACGGCGCGGGCGACGGGTCGACGACGGCGGGTGCGAGTTTTACGACGACGAAGACGAGACGGGAGGCGGTGGGCGACATGAAGACTCACGTGGAGATCGCAAGGGACCTGGACGATGAAGTGTGAAGTGGAGGAGTTGGGAAGAAGGGTGATCCATGGATATTATCCCCTCTTTAGTCTCGTCGCACCGACCCGGAGCAAGAGCCTTTAGTCCCGGTGGTGACGACCCGGGACTAAAGGCCCTCTCACGGAGAGCCGCAAGGGCACTGACCTTTTGTCCCGAGTGGTGTTACCACCCGAGACTAAAGGCCCCCTTTAGTCTAGGGTCTAACACCACCCGGACTAAAGTGTAATTTTCGGCGGAACTGCTTTTCCCTCCTATTTCTTTTCTCATTTTCACATTCTATCTCTTTGAAATCAAAAATATAGTAACTTTTACTATTTTTCCATGCAAAATTATATTTAGTTAAAATATAATAAACTGTACTTTGCTATGCAAAATTATATTTTAGAGTTGTAAACATTCACTTTCAATTTTCATTTGCAATATTGATGTGCATTCCCAATAAAATTCAATTAAACCGAAAAAGTAAATTAATTCGTAAAAATCTCAAACTTGGTGGGTCAATCTCACATGACATATTCAAGCTTAATAAAATTTTGAGACCGATACAACACCGCAAAGTGCATGGACTTGAATCGTTAAGACATAAGTGGTATAGACATGGTTCGATGAAAGGTTCTATATAGCTTTGTGAAGCACGTGTACTCCATCTATGTCGAAATGGTCTGAAATTTTTTGGTTGTCATTTACACTCAAAATATTAGCTCACGCAAGATCTTAGATTTTCGATGACTAAATGTATTTTAGGTTTTTCTTCGTGCTAAAGGAGCTAGAATATTGTGAATTACACATCAATAACTCAAAAATTATGATCTGGCTTCCGGATAAATTAGAGTCCTAAGGCACAAGAGAACTTGTGGCTAAGTTTGCACCATTCGGATCGCTTCGTGGGTGCTCTCGCTCAACTTTTAATTTCTAGGTGATGTCGCATCGGAAATTCAATTAAACCGAAAAAGTAAATTAATTCGAAAAATCTCAAACTTGGTGGGTCAATCTCACATGACATATTCAAGCTTCATAAAAATTTTGAGACCGATACAACAATCGCAAAGTGCATGGACTTGAATCGTTAAGACATAAGTGGTATAGACATGGTTCGATGAAAGGTTCTATATAGCTTTGTGAAGCACATGTACTCCATCTATGTCTAAATGGTCTCGAAATTTTTGGTTGTCATTTACACTCAAAATATTAGCTCACGTAAGATCTTAGATTTTCCGATGACTAAATGTATTTTAGGTTTTTCTTCGTGCTAAAGGAGCTAGAATATTGTGAATTACACATCAATAACTCAAGAATTATGATTCGGCTTCCGGATAAATTAGACTCCTAAGGCACAAGAACTTGTGGCCAAGTTTGGCACCATTCGGATCGTTTGTGGCTGCTCTCAGCTCAACTTTTAATTTCTAGGTGATGTCGCACGGAAATTCAATTAAACCAAAAATAGTAAATTAATTCAGAAAAATCTCAAACTTGGTGGGTCAATCTCACATGACATATTCAAGCTTCATAAAAATTTTGAGACCGATACACAATTGATTTGATCAATAATCATTACGACATTAATCTCAAGCACGTAAATGCGGTGTCTCTTCACGTCCAAGCAATATGCTTGGGTCAACCGACAATGAATGGAGGCATGCCATCAAACTGATCATAATCATCGGATTGATCTGTTTTGTCCTCGACTCCCACGATTACTCTTTTACCTGGAAGAACTATGTGATGCTTTGCCTCTTGTGGTCCCGCTTCTTGAGATTTTTATTCTTGGTATGCTAGTCATATCCTTCACATAGAAAACCTGATGCACATCTTTGGTAAGCACGAATGGATCATCTTTGAACCCAATCTTGGTAAGGTCCACTATTGTCATTCCATATTCATCTTTCTTTACGCCATTCAGGTTTACCCATTGGCAAAAAAACAGAGGGACGTTCATCGCTCCGTAATCAAGCTCCCATATCTCTTCTATGATACCATAATAGCAGGTCTTGCCCCCATCTTTTCTGATGATGTCCATATGGACACCACTATTTTGGTTTGTGCTTTTGCGATCTTGAGCTCTCGTAAAAATTGTAACCATTCATATCGTAAGCTTGAAATCTTGTAATTGTGCTACAAGGTCACGGCTAACAAAGCTAGTTGTGGATGAATCGTTGAGTTTCCGATTAGTTGTTCACTCAACCATGAGGGAAATGTTTCCAAGTGACGGTGTGCAATCCAGGTCGGGATTTGGTTGATTTTGAGAAGCAATAATCTGCTCGTGTTCCATCCTATACGAGTCACCGTGATGATTGTTGCGGATCATTAGGTGTGCTTTATGGAATAAATCGATTATTGCTCAAACTTGATTTCCTTCCGATGGTACCCTTTCCTGTAGCCTCCCCTCGTGTCGTGATATTGGAAGCCCAATCGAGTCAATTGTGTCGACAAAATCAACACAAAACTCAATGACCTCCTCGCCCATATCCCTTAGCAATGCTTCCTTCACGCAGCACGGTTAAGAACATATTTCTTGAGGATCGACATGAACCTCTCAAAAGGCCACATGTTGTGAAGGTATCTTTGACCGAGAATAGTAATTTCTTTCACAAGGTGTACCACGGGAGGTGCATCATAACATCAAGGAATGAAGGTGGAAATGCCAACTCAAAGCCGACAAGACATTGAACGTATCATTTTGTAGCTTTCCTAGCTTGGTGGATCGATTGCCTTACGTGAAATTGCATTGAGAAATGCACAAAGCTTTACGACCGATGTCGTACATTCTACGATAGAACACCCTCAACACAGCTGGAAGCAAGCTGCATGTCATCAACATGTGACGATGTGGGCCTTTAGATTTGTGAACTTCTTCTCTTTCATATTTATGATCCCCTTTAAATTCGACGATTAGCGACGGAACCTTAATCTTGTTCGGGCAATCAAACACGCTTTCCTTCTCTTTCTTGGTGAGAGTGTAACTAGTGACCATAGTAATCAACATCATCATCATCCTCTTAGGATCGGTTTCATCATCACCCTCTGCGGAACTTTGGGAATCTTATGAAATTCTTTCGGGTCCTCTCGTGCTTCCTTGGTATCCTTCTTAGTAACAACCCATGAAGCCTAGCACATTCACGCAAAGATTCTTCGTAAGGTGCATCATGTCAATTGCGTGTCGGACCTCAAGGCTACGCCAATAAGGTAGCTCCCAAAATATAGATTTCTTCTTCCACATTGGCGTTAGTTGGAACAGTTCACTACCGGCACCCTTTCCAAAGACTACCCTTAGATCATTTACCATCTCAAATCGACATCTCCATTAAAATGGGTGGCTTGTATGATGGTCGACCTTCCCTTTCAATGCATCCCTTTCTTTCGTGAGGGTGATTAGTTAGAAGGAAACAACGGTGACCATTATACACGACCTTCTTACGCTTTTTGAGATGAATACCTTGTGTTCTATGTAAATAGTGCTATGCATGCCCGATATCCCTTGTTTGTCCGCGAAGGTTACTTAGGCGTGCCAATCGTTGATAGTTATGAACAACAATGCTCGTAGATCGAAGTTCTCTTGCCTATCCTCATCCCACACGTCGCCTCTTCCCGCCATAGCGAATAGTTCATCGACCAACGATCTTAGGTACACATCAATGTCGTTGCTGGGTTGTTTTGGACCTTGGATGAGCACCGGCATCATAATGAACTTTCGCTTCATGCACATCCAACCAGGAAGGTTGAACATGCATAGGGTCACAAGCCAAGTGCTATGACCACTGCTAAACTCCCCGAATGAATTGAAACCATCCGTACTTAAACCAAACCTTATGTTCCTTTCCCCGTCCTCAGAAAATGTCTTGAATTCTCTATCAATCTTTCTCCACTGAGACCCATCAGCCGGATGTCTCAGCAGGTTGTCTTGCTTACGTTCCTCGGCGTGCCATCTCATCGACTTAGCATGTGCTTTGTTCCGGAACAAACGCTTCAAACGTGGTATTATAGGAAAATACCACATAACCTTCGGAACTTTCTTCGTCTTGTCACGGTGCCCCGGAGATCACCAGATCTTCATCTCACGAATCTTATAATGTAGCGCTTTGCACAGGACAAGCATCCAAATTCGTAATCCTTACCCCGATATAGGATGCAATCATTAGGGCATGCATGGAACTTCTGTACCTCCAACCCAAGAGGGCACACAGTCAGTTTTGCTTCATATATGGTGGACGGTAATTCATTGTTCTCTGGAAGCTTATCCTTCACAATTTTTAGCATCCCTTCAAATGCCTTATCAGACACACCATGTTTTGCCTTCCATTACAGCATTTCTAGTGTAGTACCAAGCTTTTGTGACCTGACTTGCAACTGGTATAACGGTTTTCCGTGATCTTCGATCATACGTTGGAACTTTGCCTTTTCTTTTCGTTTTCACGGTCCCTTTGTGCATCTGTAGAACACGGCCGAGATCATCGTCACAAGTCATGTCTTGGTAACTCTTCTTCATCGCATCTTCCATTAAAGTATCTCGCAAAAGCTTGACCTGCACCCGATCAGGAATACCCTCCTCCTCTTCTTCGTTGTCTTCCATCACAACCCCTCTTTCACCGTGCTTGGTCCAAACCACATAGTTCGGCATGAATCCTGTATTTCAACAAGTAGAGGTGAAGTGTGCGGGTCATGGTAGTCTCTTTCGTTTACGCAATCGAGCATGGACAACACATGAACCCACTCGCATCCTTGTGTTTTTCGCCACTTCGAGAAAACCATGCATGCGTAATGTACTCATTGACCAGTCTGTCGGTGTTGTACATCCATTGCGGTTCATCGCATCATATTAAGTGAAAAATATCCATGCTAATTCTACAACACTATCCCTAGGTATCCTTTTCTAATAACTAAATTAATAAATTTTATTTTCTCTAATATTAAATATAGCTAGCTAAAAGTAAAATTTATATATAAAACAAAAAATCTTAGTACAAATGAATGAAAGAAGATAATCATAACAAATGAAAACTACTTATTACCAAATCTAAAGTATACTAATATAAAAACTACATCTCTTAGCTCTTAAATCAAAATTTCTATTTTCTTAATTATGGCATAAATTTTAAGTATAAAAAATATACACTATCCCTAGGTCTCATTTTCTAATAACTAAATTAATAAATTCTATTTTCTCTAATAATAAATAAAGCTAGCTAAAAGTAAAATTTTTATAAAAACAAAAAAAATCTTAGTACAAATGAATGATAGAAGATTATCATAACAAATGATAACTACTTATTACTAAATCTAAAGTATACTAAAAACCTCATCTCTTAGCTCTTAAATCAAAATTTCTATTTTCTCCTTCTCTAAATCATAACACGAAATTTAAACACAACAAATGAATGGAGGATGAAGAATAATACCTTAGCAACACCTTGGAGGTGAGAAACTCACAAATTGATCGCACCTCCTAGGTTTGAGAAGAAGGAGCGTCTTTGTCGATTTTGTATAGGGAGGCCTTTTGTCCGGTTGGTAAAACCAGCCGGGACACTCTGACCCGCTTAACCCTTTAGTCCGGGTTGGTTTACCACTCGGGACTAAAGTGAGCCCAATCATTTAGTAGTGGAGGGGCCTTTAGTCCGGGTTGGATTACCAACCGAGACTAAAGGGTCGCCCCCCCAATGACCCTGTTGTTTTTTAGTTTAATATATATTAAGGTCTCCAAAATTTGTGATAAAGGCTAATATTAAGGCTTAATCAATACTTTAGAGGTGAGAACCCTAATATTAAGGTTTCCAATAAATTAGTCACTGACCTAACATCAATACTTAAAGTTTTAACAAAAAAACATAAAAAAGTTCATACATCAATACTTAATTAAGGTCTTACAAACATAAAAAGTTCATACATGAATACTTAAGGTACAGTCTTAACAAAGATAGAGGGGTGCATCAATGCATGACACATATTTCATACTTCATTCTTCTTCCTTAGATAGTCTATATAGTTGAAGTCTCTGATCTTGAAGTCGAGAACTTAAATATGCCGAAGAATGGATCAGTGCACTCTCTATCGCTTCACAATTACGGTCACATGGACTCCCATAAATTTCAAACAGTGGCGGCGAGGAAAACTGATATGGCCTGTAAAATGAAAGATGAGACTGATACTTCCAATTTCTTGTTTGTATAGCATTTGAATCTGTGTAAGAAAATCCCACAACATCCATCACTTGCTCTAGAATTGCATGAAAGCTCATTGCCGCAAAGGTTTGACCAAACATATCCTACAGTTAAGAATAATGTTATTATGATGTATTAAAAATGCTGAACAAGAAGATTAAAAAAAGTTAAATCGTGCTCCATTACATGTGATGTTCATTTAGCCGACAAAGTCTCTCTGCGGTCGTGGTGACACTTTCTCCTTCCTCGAGTGACTTTATTAGAAAATAAGAGTAATCGCACAAAATACCCATTAGCGTTTAGTTGTTGTAAACATGCACCGCGCGTCCTTTCATAAGTCCTCTTAACGGTGCGGTACCCACCCAACAATCGATACCATTTGGATGGGTTCGAAGGCAATGAGAGTAATTTTTTCCTCGAGCGGCTATGTCAAACGAGATTTTTAATTGTATGCAATTGTTTGGACCGACAATGGCGTATTGTGTAACAAGAGGGGTACCACCTAAATTTTCAATAACATGTGCAACGCAAATGATTGAGAACCAAAGATTTTATGAAAATAATATTATTATCCGTGTGTAGTACGTAAAAATCAAATTTATACAACGAAAGAATATTACTATGTTGGGACGAGGTCCCCGGCCGATCACCGATGAGGTAACTCAATCACACCATGGGTGAAGTGTATGCCTGGACGACGAGCCAAAGGTGGCCGATCATCAAAACTGATTCCACGACCGCCGCCATGGCGACCTCCACGGCGACCAGTGACCGAATAACTTGCCATAGTTATTACGGACTACTCGTAATATATATAAAACAATGCTTAAATAAGAGAATGCTTAAATCTATTCTATATAAAAACATAATATATAAGACCTATTTTCTCATTTTCTAATAACTAAACAGATAAGTGCAAGAGCTCGTTCAGGTGTAGTGAGCCCGGAGGCGACGTAAGTCACATACTATACCTTTTCTAATCACCCGATCATTTAGGAAGTACAACCTCACCTCACCATCATATACACATCTCGCTCTCCCACTTACAAGACATCGCCAAGCTACAACCTCATCTCTACCTAGCTACCAACATCAAGAGCCACGTATGGCCCCACGTAGGGTGATGTTGGAGTAGCTAAGATGTAAGGCTCTTGGTAACGGCGTCCAACCCATCGTATATATGGAAAAAGAAAAAAATAAGAGAATGCCTAAATGTATTCTAAATAAATACAAGAAATACTTAAAAAATGAATTAAATAGGTAGGTAGTATATTTCATTTGGTAATGACCATTTTTAATAAACTAACTTCTAATAAATTAAGCTAAATGTAAAATTAAATGCATCTCTCATCTAAAAGTTAAAATCAATTATCTCTATAGAAAAACTATAAAAGTAGAGGATAAATCCCTATGTGAAACTATGCTTAAAAAATATGTGAAACTAAATACAATGTTAGCTAAATCTAAAACATCTGAAAACATCATCTCTTAGCTCCTCCTACCACCTAAAAATCTAAATCCATATTTTCTATTTCTAATCATAAAAACGAAATTTAATCATAACAAATGAAGGAAGGATGAAGAATCAAACCTTAGCAACACTTTGGAGGAGAGAAATCTTCACAAATTGATGATGAAAAAATTGGACATCACCTCAGGAGAAGAACTAGCTAGCTCTTCACAAACTATCTGTTAAGCTCTCGGGTGAATGTGAGCTCGGGCGGAGAGGAAAAAGAAGGCGAGGATATATAGGCGCATTTAGTCCCGGGTGGTATTACCACCACTGAACTAAAGATGAGACTTTTAGTCTCGGTGGTAATACCACCGGGACAAAACTTTAGTCCCGGGTGGTGTTATGACCCGGTACTAAAGGCTCACCCTTTAGTCTCGGGTCGTAACACCACCCGGGACTAAAGTCTGGCGCCAATAATTGCGCTCGGAGGCGGTTGGACGTGGGGCCTTTTAGTCTCGGTGGTATTACCACCCGTGACTAAAGGGGCAGAAGCCTTCCGAGGCCACATCGCCCCAAAAGCATTTGTCCCGGTTCCAAAGTTGAACCGGGACAAATGCTTGGGAACAAAAGTCGTTTTTCCACCTGTGATATGTTTTAAATTGTGAACATATGCATATATATGAGTTTTTTTTCTTGTTGAATTGTGAACATGTATATATGTATATGTCAATTTTGTTGTTTGGGCACCCGTGGGTACCCGTTAACCCAATGGGTATGGGTTTGGGCACAAAATTAAACCCGTCATGGATCATGAGTTTTTTAATGGACGGGTTTTGTATTTGCGAGCATGGATTTGGGATGGCAAAACCCAGCGGGTTTGTGCCCGTTGCCATCTCTAGTGGCAACCTCCGCCTTCCCCTTCCCCGGGCTGTTGGCGCATGGGGCCGGCCTCCCCGGCAGCTACGCGAGCCGCCGTGAGGGCCTCCCGTTGCTCGCCTCGCGGCACGAAAAGGCCGGCATGTGAGCCGCAGCTAGCAGCGAGAAACACTCCATCCCCACTCCGCCAGATCCGTCGCTCCTCCCGACGAACGGTGCCGCTGTATACTGTGACCGGCGTGTGATGTGGTCATGGCGGAGCTCGAATCTTGCGGCGGAGCAGCCATGCCGGTGCCGGGGGTGCGAATAGAAGCCGTAGGCACGAGGTGAACGGAAGTCGCGACCGCAGTCCCCAACCGTCGGGGAGGGAGCCGAGCTGGTCATCACCGCTGCAGCCCCCGCCGCCAGTGGAGGCGACCTCGCACGGCCGCCGTGCCCGAGGCCAGCTCGCCGGGCTACCCCACCGCCGCCTTGCCGCGGGCGTGCCTGAATCCGTTCCCCGAGTCTGTGAGCGCAGGTGGCGGCCGCTCGTGGAGGCTCCGCTTTGTGTCGACGCCAGCGCGGCGGCCAGGACCTCGGGACGGGTGCGGGTGGCGCGGCCGCAGGTTGCTGCTAGCAATGGTGCTCGCGACCCTGGTGGCCATGGTGCCGACGGCGTCAAAACGCACGTGAGCGGTGTCGGTGGACATGAAGGCCTTGGGGAGCGGCCGGGGAGGCTGAGGAGGGCGGCGGCCGAGCATTCGTCGACTCGTGCTCTGCTACCTACTCCTTACCGACCCGCTCCACCGCCTCCTGGAGCACCGCATCCTCGGCCGACCCCCTGCCACCCCGTCGGTTGCGCCAGCTGCGCGCGCCGCCATCGCAGGGAACGAGGCTGCCTCGCGCCACGCATGGCTCGATGAGGCGGAGGCCGCCGCCGTGCGATGCGGGCCTGTGTCGTGCGCCTCGCAGTGGAGTCACCGACGTCGGCCCACATCATGCAGGTTCTCCCACTATCTCTCTTCCCTGCCGCCCCGAAGCTCCACCTCCGTTGGTGGCTGCTGGCCAAGCTCCGACACGCGAGGTCGAGGAGCACATTGGCGCGCGGGGCAGGCTGGCCGTGGGCGCCGACGCCGGCCACCGCGACGTTCAGGAGGAGGATGGCCTGTGCGTTCGCAGGCAGGATGAGCCGTTCTTGCCGTTGGAGCGAGCGCCACGCCTCGGGCCGGGAGCCTCACCGCGCGCATCACTGCTGCCTCGAGGGAGAGAGGATGGGAGGGAGGGAGGAAGCAGAGGAGGCGGCGTGGAGCAGACAGGAGGGAGGCACACGTGCACTGGGTTTGGGGAGGAAGGGGTCTCCTCTAGATTTGCGGAGGAGAGGGAGCTCCCAAAAATTTAGGGAGTTGTTTACGCTGCTGCGGTTGATTTTGAATCTAATATCCCCGTATTAAAGGTACAAGATCATTTAAGGAGCACTGCTGCGCATACTAAAACTAAAGGAGTTCAAGTAAACTGAACCATTAGCCTTCGAAATCTGATCTAAAAACTGATCGAGTATCCCGGAGGGACTCGCCCCACGTAGGCTTCGTTTGGCAATAAGGGTATTGACCGGTATTGAGGCCCAGGCCCTAACCCCGCGTCGGGGGGAAACCGGCCCACGACGGGGTGACTTCCCCTGCTGGGTCTAAATGTGTATTTGGCTCTACCGAGGTTGGAATCGAATCAGGCCCAATACCTGCCGACCCCATGGGTGTATCCAGCAATTCCACCGCAGGCGGGGACGGGAACTCTTCGCGTCTCCTCCGTGTCTCCTCCGCAGCTCCGCTCGCGTCCCTCGACCTGCGACGCCGCCGCCTCCTCTCCCTTGTGCTGCCTCGCGGCGCCGCCGTTGAGCCCGACGACAGCAGGTAATCGGGTCGCCTCCTCCTCCTCCTGCCTTCCCTCCATCTCTTCCCCACCTCATCCCCATCCGTGCTTTTTCTTGCTCGGGTTAGGCAGTGGTGCCGGCGGCAGCGACGACGACGGCGGCAGCCAAGACGACTACCCCCACGCCGTGCTCGATTCGGCTCCTACAGGTGCATATCCCCCTCCTCCCCTCCCATCTCCTCCTTCTGCTCTCCTTCTTGTACTACATCAGACATCACTTGCTTTCTTGCCCGAAATCAGATGGCATGGTTCCTTTCCTCTTTCGGTTGCTGATGCAGCTTTTCTTGGATCTTCAATGCCGGTCAAATTCAGCAGTGCCTTACTAATTAGTAGCATACTGTTAGGGGTCCCTTACTGTTACTGCTAGATCTTTTGCCTGTGTTTAGCTAGCCGCTAAATTCGGTCAGTTCTGAGATTAGGAAAAATGAAAACATTGCTGGTCAGTGGTCACTAATTGCTAGATCTCTGTCACACTGATAGTTATATGTAAAACTTTTCATCTCCCAACCAAATATTGCTCAGCTGTCGAAATGGAGAACGAAAGTGCAAGGCAGCTGTGTGCAGCACCAGCGATCCCATATTTCCATCTGTGACTATATATATGCAGTTGTTGGTGTGCCACATTGCTGTCATGCTAGCTCACTGCTGCATGCATGTGCGGCGCCGTGAACCGCTAATGCATGTTATTACTTACATTTATATATGTTATATATTAATTACCACACAAATAAGTTTATGTGCAAGCCCGTATGTAGCTGATGTCATGCCATGTTCACTACTACTATAGATGAATTGAATACAGTACAATATTTTTTAATAAGCTCTTTGATGAGGTGCATGCGCAAGGCTTAGCTGAGAAAGGTTTCGAGATGAGATGTGCAGTTTTTTTCTCTTGGAGCCCAATATATTGTACTGCTGATTCTAATTTATTGTGCAGAGTCCATGTTTAATATTTCCTGCTGATTCTAATTTATTGTTTTAATACTCATTTGTAAATGATATTACTGGAGTTCAACTTTTTGTGTGTGGACACGTTATCTTTTTGTATTCAGTCAATGAAGCGTTGTTGTCTGGCCACAGTTCCTTCACCTCAAGTTTTTGGCTACCATTGTTCTTGATGTAATGGACTTTGATTTTCTTTCACTGGTTTCTTTTTGTGCCTCTTCTTCCTTTGAGACTTAAACTTTGGATGTAAGTCACTGTTGATATTATAGGAATTTTAGATGATACCTTCTTAATAAAGGCTATTTTCTGCAATCTTCGATGGTCAACACAGAAACATAAATCGTATAATATACTTGGATTTCATGGTCCTATACACTATCACCAATATTTGTTAATATTACCATTCCGATATGCATACTTGCTGCACATCATGACCAACTAATGCATAATTTCTTGCTAGGGTTCAGCAGCGTCGGCGGCGGCGGTGGCGACAGCGGCGACGACGATTGCTGCTCCCACTCTGTCGACTGGGCATCCTTGGGCCCACCACACATGTGGGCCATACCCGGGAGATAAGGCCTGCACACCTGGACTACTCGACTAAGTGGGCCACGGTGCAAGATTACCGTGGGCCACAAGGCTTCTTTGGGATTACACTTATTTTTTCCATAGTGTTTTTATCCTACAGGTTCATCTAGCGCAGATCTATGAACTTGGAGACGGCTTTCGTGATAGGAGATGTCTGCTGCATCAATTCATTCAGCCTATCGTCGGTGCAATCTCCAGATCTTCCGCCCATGATGACCGTCAGATCCGCGTCTGCGTAAAAGGACTTGATGAAGCTCAGCATTTGATTGGGAATTGTACAAGCTAGCCGTTGAGCGTACTCCAGTATCTTCTTTGGCGTGTCCTTCAACCTATCCACAAGTGGACGGGGTTGAACTCCTGCCACTCTGGGCTCAAAGAGATTGGCTACCGGCTCGGCTGCCTCCATCAAGACTTTCAACTCCGCTCGCAGACACTCGGATTCTTCAATCTTAATCTTGAGCGACTGCATACAAGTTAGCAAGTCATTCCAACCATCAAGACGAATCTGCATTTCACGCTCAAGTTCCATACACCGCACCTTATAGTCTGCCTCGAGGTCAAGGCGAGCTGATTCTTCACGGTTATAGGCCAATTGCCAGTCAAGAGACTTCTTTTTGTGCCTTTCAACCTCTTCAGCCAGCTCTGCAATAGACCAAGACAACTTATAAGGGTGCAGTTTGCAAGAAATAAGTACTCGACAGTAAGTTCAGAAAGGATGAATACCTTTATTCTTCTAGCGCAGTGACTTGTTCTTCCCAACAACATCATCCTTCGAGCGACACGGACTTTCATTGTGGTACTCAGTGGTATTGCTATCAAGTTTTTCTTGCAGCTTCAGAGCCAAGGCTTTTTGCTCCTTGAGTTCTTCTCTGAGCTGCGAGACTTCTTCTATGTCCGCCGCATATTGTTCAAGCAGACGAGCCTTCCGTTTCGACTGCTTGACAACTTCCTGAAAAAGCAAACAACCCAAGGGTCAAAGACAAGATATCTTTGGCCAAAGTACTCTACAAGAGACTATGTTCTCAAACTTACCGCAAAAAGCTTCTCCACACTGCGGAACATCTCGGAGTGCGCTTGCAAGTTATCCTCATCCAGGCAAGAGTCATCATATGGCATCAAGCCTTCGGCTCTGGATTGAGAACTTGTGCCTGCCTCCGAGTACATCGCAAGACCGCAGGAGGAGCCGGTCTTCAATTTACGGCTCATGCGGCACTATGTGACCTTTCAGCAAGCACTAGTCGTGCATCTATCGAGCAGGGCTTGAACTAGGACTTCTTCATGGTGCAATCCGCTCCACGGATCGGACTCGAGCCTTCACTCACCACCGCCTATGTCTTGATTGCGAGCCTTTGGCTTGGGCTCGCATCCACGCCGCCTTGACTACATCACTCCAGTAGACGGTGCTTGTGCGATCATCAAAGAACTACCACTTGGGGTTCTGGAAGCACATCTTCTTGTTCTTCTGGAGGGTTCTGATTTCCTCCAGCGGGACTACTTCCTAAAGCTCCCCACTTCACGTCAGTGGATTTTCTGCATCAACAAGTTGGTCAGTATAATCAAATTTAACAACTTCAAGAAGTACTCGAGTACTCGGGTACTTACAGAGCAACACGAGGCACCACGGTCTTCGGTCCCAGCATATCAAAGAATGTGGGCGCTGACGGCTCCACTGGGACACTTTTTACCGGTGGCACGCTTCCAGGTGCCGCGGCTTCGTGTTGCTCAGTCATCACCATCTCCACGGTTGATGATTGAACTATCTCAGGTTCTATTGACCTTGCAGGGCTACTCGCGGGTACATAGGCAGTACTCTCGATAACCTGCGCAAGTCAAAATTTCAAGCCATTACAAAGGGTACAGGTATCCAACAAGATATTGGTTACTTAAGTTCTCGAAACTAACCGTAATTGATGGCAAGGCTGTGATTTTCTTCACAGCACGGTTTCCCACAGTGGTTCTCTTCTTTCGTGGCGGCTGTGTCACATCATCTGCAAGAGATGTAGCCGGCCTTTTCAACACTCCTGCGGAAGCACCACTGGGGATTGGCGCTCTAGAGTACCCATAGCGAGCCTTCACTTCAAAATGCTATTGAAGTGTCTGCTCGTCATCATCACTCGAGGAGGCGTCCTCCACCAAGATGCTTCATCTTCCCTTGAGGCGGATCGACTACTCTGGGGCTTGAGCCTCAACAGGGCAGCTCTTCCTCCGTGCTTGTAGCGGATCACAGGGACGTGGAGGAGGGATGGAGACAAATTTCAAAACATCCTCCTGCAGAACAAGGCAAATATTCTAAGTTCACGACTACTTTCGAATAAGTACTCGGGGGCTAGTTTGCGGATACTTACCAGACGGAGGATTATCAGCACTGAACTATTGGACAGCTGCTGGTATTCCATGAAGATTCTTGAAGATTTTCTGCAGTCTCTCCATCACGAGATCATCATTGATCTCCTCTGAAGACATTCTTGAGCCATCTCCAAGGCCCGTGTACTCGTACCCTAGATGCTCCTGCTGCATCAAGGGTTGTACTCGGCGCTTCATGAAGCTAAAGGCTACCCTCTCACTGTCAAGCCTTGCGCCTTCTTCTGGGCAATCTTCGCCAGCAGCTCTGGAATCTGGATGCACTCTTGCATCGACGGCTCGTCCTTCCAGAGCCTCTCGTACACTGGTGCAAACATGCTTGGCTTGGGCAGTTGAGGTGGAGCGTTGTTAATATAAAACCACTTGGTCTTCCAATCTTGATTGGAATCTATCAAGTCATACTTGAAGTATAACTCGTGCCTTAGCGCAAGAAGACCGGCTCCGCAGACTACTCGGGAAGTTGGCGTTGGGCTGTGGCTTCAATCGGAATATCTTCCTAAACAAAGCCCAATGCGGGCGAAATCCAAGGAAAGTTTCACAGAAGTGCACGTACACTACGATCTGGAAGATGCTGTTCGGGTTCAAGTGCACGTGCTCCAGCTTGAAGAAGTCGAGGAACCCTCTGAAGAAATCCGAGGACGGCAAATTCAACCCACGCTCGACGAAGTGGCCGAACATTGGGATTTCATCTGGAGTCTTCTCCATGGGCCACGCATCCCGGCCAGAGCTCGACTACGATCGCCTTCTCGTGCGACAAAGCCCGGCAACCTCAAGGGCCTTGATGTCATCCTCCTTCATCTTGGACTTATTCCAAGAGGCGGCCTGGCTTGGTGGTTTCTTGATCACCACCGTCTTGTATTTTGGCTCCGGCAACTAATTTTTGCCGCAACCTGATTTCTTTTTCTCCATCTGTCCCTTGGATGGTGCAGACTTCATCCGTCCAGTCACAAGAGTCTTCTTTCACATCTGCTCGGGGGCTGCAAGGGGGTGGAGGTGGAAGCACTTGGCGATGTAGACGCTCAAACTCTGTGGCGGCTACGGGTGCTAGGGCTTTCTTTCTAGATCTAAGGGCGAATGGAAGCAGTGAAACCCTAAGGGATACCCCCTCTGGTATTTATAAGCCAAAACCCTAGCAGTTCGACAGGTGACCCTTAAGTATTCAGCAGTTGGTTTCACACAGGGCAAGATTTTTTCGGCTAAGACAGTGGACTTTGTACAAATTCCAAGACCTATTCGGCTCCATCTCGGGGGCTCGACTACTCGATGGGATTGGTTTTCACTCAGCTACAGTACACTGAACTCAGGCCACTTTTTTCAAGTCAGATTGGATCCTTCAATTCGAGAAAGTACTCGACTCAAAGCTTGGGGGCTCCGTGCCACGTGTCCTTCAGTTTTTCTCAGGATTTTGTGGGATTATTTGACGAAGACTTTAGATTGACCCTCAGCTTGAATTATCAATTTGAACTAAGGCTCGGGGGCTACATCCATATGGGATGCGATTTTAGTAATCGCATGCCCATATGATTTCTTCAGATTTTCTACGGATTTTTCGGAGCAAGATCAAATGCTAGAAGATTGACCCTCAACTTGAATCTTGGATTCGACCTAAGGCTCGGTGTCTACATTCCATATGGAATGCGATTTTAGTAATCGCATTTCCATATGAATCTTTGATGCAAAGATTTCAAGAACGAAGCGGGTATTATTAAAGACCTTCAAGGGAAGTACTCAGGGACGCTTGGGAACAACTCGAGAAGACTTCAAGACTACTCGTGGAGTTAGCTAGAGTACCTTCCAACCTCGTGATGATTCAAGTACTATTGAAGATTGAAGCTTGCAGAACTCGGGGACGCTTGGGAACTAGTCGTGGAAACCTTCAAGACTACTTGGAAGCATCACACTCGACTACAAAATACTCGGGGGCTTGTCGACTGGGCATCCCTGGGCCCACCACACATGTGGGCCATACCCGGGAGATAAGGCCTGCACACCTAGACTACTCGATAAGTGGGTCACGGTGCAAGATTACCGTGGGCCACAAGGCAAGACAAGACAGATAAGAACTTGTACTAAGATTAGGATAGCTTACTATAACTCGTATAGGCTACTCCTAGTCCTACTCGAATAGTACTCTTGTACCAATCCGACTTGTACCCCTGCCTCCCACGGTTTATAAGGCGAGGCAAGGACCCCTCTCAAAACATACGCAATCAATATAGAGCCACGCAACATACGATGCGTGGGGGGGTATTACGCACATTGCGTCCGAACACTGTCTAATTGTGTGTGTCCGTGTCTCACCATCGTGTTCACGATCTCGTGAGCCCCAGCACAATCTACTACGGTGCCTGTGGTAGGCTCGGTGTCTAAAACACTGACACACTCCACCTCGATTCAACTCCTCTAGGTGCATATCCTCCTCGTCCCGTCCACTCTCTGCTCCTAGCTTGTGGTTAGCTATTAGCGAGTTTCATTGCTTGATAATAATCTTGCATCGAGATGCAATTTCGATTATACTAGTCGTTGCGATTGTTATTCTTGTCGGATGATGATGAGATGATGATGAGTCTTTGAATGAGTTGCTTATCAAGAAGTGATTTTATATCCCGCCTAGAGAAAATTCCATGTACCAGGAGCCTTTCTAGTCTAGTAATTAAACTTTAGTGTATTATGCCCTTGAACTTACTAATTGCTTTAAATCGAGTTCTTGCTTTTTAGAAGTGCGAGGAATAAAAAAATAGGCTCCTTATAATGCATCATTCCCTACTAGTTTTTTTAAATGAAGCCTCTGAACAAGCTCATTACTTGGTTTATTTAGAGTGGTCTTGACTCATAGCAGAACATGTAGCTACAACTAGTTTATATGATTGATTGCTATTCCTGGTGGCATTTTTATTCCTATGGTATGGGATTGTTTTGCTACTAAAGTGGGGTTGTTAACTCTAAATTATATAATAACACTAAAGACTCAAAATTTATATTAGTTCTCTCAATTCTCTCAAATGGATTTCTAGAGACTCAATAATACTGGTCGGCTTTTCTTGTAAAAACATTATTTCAACTTGTTTGAAAGTGTTTAAATATGTATGGAATTGTTTTTAGGAGATTATAAGGAGTAATTCAATCATCGCCATGCAATTTTGCGGAATCATATAGAGAGGGCAATTGGAGTTCTAAAGAACCGCTTCCCTATTTTGAAAGTTGGAACACATCACCCTATTGATCCTCAAAGTGAAGATACCAGTGGCGGCAGCGGTGTTTCACAATCTTATACGGAAGATGAATGGGAATGAGGGTTGGTTGGATTTTCAACCAGACAACATTTCACCTGAAGATTTTGTGGATCTTCCTGAAGGAGACAGTCAATACCGCAATGATGTCATTTCTTTTACTGGTCAAATAGATAATGGGAATGCTCTTAGGGATATGATTGCCATGAGTATGTGGAATGACTACAGCCATAGTCATCACTAGTTTTGTTCATGTTTTCCCTTTCTATGGAATCAAATGTAATTATAAATGTAATGATAGAGGATGCTTTTATGGAATAATACTATTTATTTGTTCATCTCTTTATGTCATCCAAAGTGTATTTTACTTCCTGAAAATCTTGATTGAAGAATGTGGATCATCTCTTTATGTGATCTCTTTGTGTCATCTCTTTATTATGTCACAAATTTTAATTTCAGAACTTAATTGAACATGCTTGGAAGAGGTTCTCCAAAGTTCAACTTGATGCAAACCGTAACAGTGTAAGAAATCATCACCAAGATGTGGTCTTGTACAAAAGAAGAGGGCATCACCTAAAGTAGCACAAAAAGGTACATGAGAACCACATACCATTTACATTATTAACATTTCAGTTTCAACATGAGAACTTCGTAGTATTTGCACCACTCTAAGTTTAATTGTCCAGAGTGGACCGTAGAAGGGCATATTGGAACTTGGGACTTGAAAAAGGTCTCGTTGAGCTTCTCCATTACCACAACAATGATTGTTATAGGAGTCAGAATGGGTAGTCGACTGAGGCATGGAATCGAATAGTGAAACTGTTTCTGGAGAAATTTCCATATATTTCATTTTCAAAGATGCAGATTCAAGACGAAGAGAAAGAGCTCAAGAGGGATTTTAACCTGCTCAAAGAGGCAAAAAAACAAAGTGGGGCACATTGGGATGAGAGTTTGGGCATGATACATGCTGAGCCACCTGTTTGGGATAACATCATCATGGTAACCTGCTTATGTCTACCTATTGCTGCTGCTATTTTTTATCTTTAGCTCTAATAAACTTCAATTTCCCCATTTTTTTATTTTCAACAGTCCTTCTCGAAAGCTCGGAAATTCCAAACCAAGCCTTTCCCCCTTTTTCAGACTCTGTGGGAGTTGTATGAAGGTGAATTATCAATGATGAACATTTTGACTTTCGGCTAATAAAAAATGTCACATTAGCTTAACCTCGTACTAATGTGCATACTTTTTTCCTCAGGACATACAACTGATGGAGCTTTGAACTTTACCTCTACTGAACCAGTACCAGTCACACAACCACTGCCCCATGAGGATGTCACACAACTTATTAGTGATAGTGAGGTGTTAGAGGAAGATGGTCACAATTCTGCACCAAGAGTAGAAGAACGACTGCCCCATGAGGAGAATGATGATGATGTAAGGGTACTTGAACCACCACCAGGTCCAAGATGTGCTGGTACAACCTAAATTAGGCCTACTACATCAAGAAGACCAAAAGAGCTAACTCCACCAAATGGAGGGAGGAAGGTTGGTAAAAAGCAGAAGCAAGAACATGTCACTGCGAAGATGGAGATTGACTTGGAACTGAGAACTCAACAGGTTGAAGAGGAGGTTGCAAGTAAAGCAAGGGCTGCAGCAGAAGCTGGCGATTTCTCTATTAAGAATTGCATAAGTCATGTGAACACTATAGAAGAACTCTCCAGTGAGGAAAAGGCTGAAGCTTTTGAAGTGTTTAAAGATGAACAAAACAGGCAGATCTTCATGACTGTAGAACCAATCTCGCGCTTAATATGCCTGAAGAATCAAATGGTGAGTACTTGAAGTTTTTTCTGTGTTCATCCATCAAAGTTTAAGACACTGAATTTTCTGCAATACTTAAAACATTATTGTTTTCCAGCGTCATTGACAATTGTGATGCTGCTGCTACTATTATGTCTTCAACAAAAGTTGAGGTATGTAATTACAAGTCATTGTTACTTGCTATGTCTAAATGGAGATTTGTTTTTTATTCAATATTTGGCTTGAAACTGGCCATGATCATGAGCATTTGGGCCTCAATGCTCTAGCAATACATCCACCTGACAAACTAAACACTCCACAGCATGTGTGTAAAATAGCAACTGTGGTTATCCCTTACTTATGAGATTCTGGGAAAGATTTGCAATATAACACTTCTAGTCTTTCCCAGGCATCATGAGCATGATTCTGTATGTCAACTTGTCCAAAGGAATATGCATCCTGTCATTTTCTTAAAATAGATAACTAAGGATTTACTTTTGATTTTTTTTATGAAAATTTGCTCACTGGTCACTGGACATGCTTTGGAATTACATTCGGATGCTCTGATCATTACCTACGAGTAGGTTTCATTTATCTCTTATTTATTTTTCATAGGCCTGGTTTTACTTCCATGAACAGTTGAGTAGTACTAGGTACCAGTGGTGTGTTTTAGCTTGTCAATAACATGCTTTATACTCCTATGTTCTTTCTAGGTGCCATCTTGCTTGCGCTATTCAGCACTTTGTACTTTCTCAGTTTGCTAGTTTACAATTTGAAATACTTATTTGTGCCAGCTATATGATATGTGTTCATTCTGGCCACTTTTTTATCTTTGGTTATGCCATCTGATCAGCAAACAGGTTGCTCGTGCTAGGTTCAGAGAAACATTGCTAATCTGCTGTATACTAAACCCATAGCTGTAATTCTTGGGTAGCACTAGCACCCTGTGACAATCCATCATGTGGTTTGATTGTCTAGTCAATTTATGGAGTGATGACCTTTTTAGTACTATATGTTCTGCTCAGAAATTATGTCCAGAATTATTTTTCTTAATCACTTGTTATTTTGGACTTTGCAGATCATTGCATTGCATTTCTCTTAATCACTTGTTATTTTGGACTTTGCAGAGGAAGGCAATCAGTCAAGTTTGACATTTGTCTCAGGACTCAATGCAATTATACCTCATGGAGATGATGTGATCTTACCCAACTCGAGAAGCTAGAAAAGTTAGCACTAATTATCATAGTATGTATTATAAAATAGTGATCTAATGATGTTTCTTAAGAAGCAGACCATCATGTTTCAGACTCTTTTGATCCATATTTAATTTATTTATGTTGGATCATAATTTTGAAGATTTGTACGAGTTCCGGTATGCATGAGTGCCATATTTAATTTATATTTGAACTGTTTTTTTTAAGATATGTGCAACCTTCGGTATGGACATATCTATTTTTTTTATGTGCTTGTAATATTATTCAATACTTGCTTATAATGGGCCTTTAATAGCAAACAAATAATGTTATATTTTTTAGCAATATAAGTTCTTTTATTGCTGACCGTAGTGAGCACAGACAAAAACAAGTCAGTACACGCATGCAGCCAGAGCTTTACTGTTTGTCTCAACGCTAAATCCATGAACGTTTATTAGAACTAATCCAAGAGTAGACAAATATTTAAAACTCCTTTTACTAGTCAACTCCCAACATGACGTGTATTAGGTGGCGGAGAGGGAACCACCTAATCCCTACGTGTGGATTCAATGTGACTGGGCCACACAACATACAGACTTTGTAATGAAGCAAGCTCTGCGGCGACACAGCACAGCAGCGTCCAGAGTGAACGACTGCAGCATGAGGCTGTTCGGGAAGCACGTGTTCCCGAGGCAGATCGCCATGGTCGCCTCAGGGTAGGTGCCTCCCCCTCCGTCCCTCTCGATTTCCTCAATTGCAGCGGCACGACGCTAGATTCTGGACTGGATTGTGCTGCAGGCTGCTGTTCTTCGGGCGACGACGTACGACGTGCACCGCTCCATCAAGAGCAACGAGCAGCCGCCGACCAGGGAGCAGATCGAAGCGTTGCAGGACTACATAAACTCCAAGAAGCAGTAGGGTCTTCTTCGGTTTAGCGGCGCCTCCTCTTATGATGATGGTGCTGGGTGTGTAATCGTTCACGAATAAGGCTCTGGAACAAAAGGGGGACATCGCCTTCTTCTCGCGGAGGCTCTCGAGTGGGGTGCGTGCTAAGTGTTCGACGCTATTTCCATAAGGACTTCATGTGTAAATCATAAAATCAATGTATATGTGGGTCTGTAATTGTAAATAAAATGGTTCGATGTGTGTAAATCAATCTATGGCTGTGTAATTGTATAGAGAGGCTTTACAGATGTTTCCCCTTTTCGCCCCCCTGTTATTAGCTGGCGCCTGTATGCGAGGCATGTGGGTGCCAGCGTCTGGATCGCTGAGCGCAAACGGAGGCTGAGTTCGGCCGGACGCCGCGCGGCGGCGGGGCATTGTGAACGCGCCAAAAAAACCCCAAAATTACACTATACACATGCACAATTGCAGATATCTCACTAGACAATATATATTTCAAGCAAGAACAGCAGCTTCCCCCAACTAAACTTTATTCATAAAGAAAGAAACGTTCGACATCTAGACATTGTAAATAAATATGAGAATTGCTACTGATGCACAACCGGAAGCTCATTCTGAATTTCCACCATTCTTGGACATGAACTTTTTCTTTGCCCTCAGCTGAAATAAACGTAAACATAAAATTAGAGAGAACAAAAATGTTGATCAGATATATGATGAAAGAAAAAGCCTAATATTAGGAGTGCAGCACAAAAGTTGGTGGAGAAGTCAACAAAAGTTTATGACTAAAAACTATCTGAATGCATTGCAGATAGGACTCTATCTGAACTATTGAGCGCAGCTATGCAAAAACTAAAACAAGACGACTGAAGAAGAAAGAAAAGGAACATAGAACGGCAACGACGGTACATCTAAAGCAACACGACTGAACAAGACTAATAAAAACGACAGCATTAGGAACCCATATATATGTCGACAATTAAATCCTAATAATTCTCACCTCGTTGGAGTGGCCACACTTCTTCTTGCGGCAGTGGGTAGCCCTGAGCGGAAGCCGCGCATAGCACCTGCAGGAGAATCAAGCGTCAGCTGGAACAAAAGAATCATCAGTAATCTGTCATCGATCAGGGGCAAAGCTTACTTGCGGCAGACATTCTTGTTCTCGTTGTACTTCTGCGCGAGCACGCGGAGGTTGGGGTCGAGATTCTTGGGGTAGCCGCCCCTGCTGCCGCCGCGGAGGCGGAGCACCAGGTGCAGCGTCGACTCCTTCTGGATGTTGTAGTCGGCGAGGGTGCGCCCGTCCTCCAGCTGCTTCCCGGCGAAGACGAGGCGCTGCTGGTCCGGCGTGATGCCCTCCTTATCCTGATCTTGACCTTGACGTTGTCGACCGTGTCGCTGCTCTCCACCTCCAGCGTGATCGTCTTCCCCGTCAGCGTCTTCACGAAGATCTGCATCTTCGCCGGCCGAGGGTGGTGTCTCGTAGAGCTTGCGGTTTTGGTTTTCGATGGGCAGTAAGCAGTAGAAGTTGTGGGATCCACGGACGACGTGATCGCCGCATTATATAGGGGAGGGTCGGGGTAGCTTGCCCGCCGCGAAACCTACACGGAAAGAAGAAAGATTATGACTCCATCACTAAACCAAAACGGAACGGAAGCGGACAGGGACTACAGAAGGAAAGTACGTGACCGTTTGTGAAAAGGAAACTTCTCTGCGACCTGGAAGAAGAATAACTCGATCGGCCTGAAGGTCCGGCCCAATATATGTAGGCCTATTTTTTGTTCTGTTTGGGCCATCTTCTGTTTGTTGCAGTCTGGAGCTCTCTGGGCTGCATCAACTTAGTGCCGGTAGTAACGGTCGAATTTTCTTTTTTTACGATTTTGTATAAGAATATATGTCCCTCTCAAAATTTTGCAAAATGATGTCGAGCTACCGCCTTTTGAAAGAGCGGTAGAGGTTCTGTCTTAAAAAAATTGTAATTTTGTTTGTATAAACTCAGATGAAGATAAATTTTATATGAAAATTATAGTTTTCTTTGAGATTTATAACTTTGTAGTTCAAACTTTTTCATTTGACATCATCTTGAGACTCAAATAATTGATATACTATCTAGATCTAGAATTTGAATTTTAAATTTAAACAATGTGTCAATCATTCCAGCATCAAAATGAATTCAAATAGACACAGTACGAACCACAAAGTTGTACATCTCGTCGAGATATACAACTTCGGTGTAGAGTTTTACCTTCATCCAAGTTTATATAAAAACATTTTGATTTATTGAAGATATGTTGTTGAGAGAGAAAAATTCGTCAAATTTATATCTAAATATAGTGTTGATTATCTGAGGATCAGATTGATTTCAAATGAAAAAAGTGGGAACTACAAAATTGTTGATTTCAACGAAATTGACAATTATCGTTTAACTTTTATCTATATCTGAGTTCATACAAACGAAATATGAATTTTTTTAAGATATGCTGTCAAGAGAAGAAAAAATTGTGTCGATTATTTGAGTCTGAACATGATTTCAAATGAAAAATATTTGAACTACAAAGTTGTAGATCTCGACAAAAACTACATTTTTCATATAAAGTTTATCTCCATTTGGGTTCATACAGAAAAAGTTACAACTTTTTGAGATGCGCTGGCCGGATTGCTACAGTAACTACCGGCGGGTCAACAATACTGTCATTTCAAATGGCGTCATCAGTATAGTTTTGTAAAATTTTAGGAAGGACATATATTTTTGTAAATTCGTAATGTATGTTAGGGATGGCAATGGGCAGGGTAAGGTAAGGGTAAAGTAATACCATCTATCTCTATTATACAAATGTAACGGGTAAGAATCCTTACCATACCCTTACATGATGGTACCAGTAGCGAGTACCACCGGGTATTGAACATAAAGTCTCAATGAGTTCATATCCAATAATACAATAATAATTTGGTAGCTAAATAAGTCTCAAACTTCACAATCACACACATAATGACGTAAATAAGTCTCAAATTTAACTCTCAAAATGTCACATTCTTGACATCTGATAGGGGGATGGTGGTGGCAAGCGGCGGGGCACGGGATCCTAGGAAGACATGGCGTGCCGATGTGGGGTTGGTGGGAGCGGCGAGGCAGGGGATCCGGTGGAGAGGAGGCGGGAGGCGGCAATCTGGACAAAGGAGGCGACGTCGGGGGTGGAGTGGAGGCAGAACTGCAGAGAAGGCGTCGTCGCGTGGCCCGCGTTGGTAGATAGTGTGGTGTGCTTGGGTTTGTATATATTGGCTTGGGTCAAATGTTTGTACACGGGTAGAAATTCATACCGTAGCTCTACCCGTGGGCAGAATTTCATACCCGTACCTTTACCCGCGGATAGAATTCTATACCCTTGTCCTTACCCAACAGGGTAGGGTACCCGCGGATACCTTAACCATGGGTAAAACTGCCATCCTTACGTATGTATGTATGTATGTATGTATGTATGTATAAATAAATAAATAAATAAAATTCGTGATGGTCCCTGGGGCTCCGTCCTCGTGTGTAAAATATTTCTTCGTGTGCCCTTAAATTCCTTTGACCATAATTAAACTATGCGCCGATGGTCGGCGCGCCAGCGACTAGGCTTTGGTATATGTTTGCTAGATAACCTAAAATATCGCATCGAAAGGAGACGTGGTGCAAAAGATCTCGGGTTCCCTTCCACCACACAAAGCATAAATAATCTCCGGTTAGTTTCCTCTAATCCTCTGCTGGGAGAAGTACACAGTACAACGAACTGCATCACCAGCTTCGTTCCAACAGCTAGGAGTCTCTTTCTGTGCTGAATAAACTAGAGCTCGGGAGTAAGAAGCACGCAATGCCATCTTCAAGATTCATCTGACCTCATGCAAAAACCTGCTGCGAGGTGGCATTTCGCTAGAGTTTATGGGCTAAACAAAAGTACACTTAGAACCGAGCCAAAAAACGCGTGTCTCTTGCTGGTGTTCTGCTGCACCTGCTGACAGTGCAAGCTTGGCATGTCTGTCCCATTGTCCGGGATCCCAGCACGGGCTGAATTTAGTAATGCCATGCAAGATTTTGGTGAGCTAATGCTGCGATCCTTCAGCGGCAAACGGTGCCACCTGTTACTCCTCCTCATGGATTTGTATTTGTTTGTGTGTGCGCGCTACTGCTACCGAACCTTACAACTATATATATACACACCACTAAAAAATTGTGGAAGTATTTGATAGTATGTAGACCGGTATGCTATTTTTAGCAGCTACTCCAGCTAGCTACATACCTCATCACTGAATGAGGAAGCATTATTCGGTCAATCAAAGCACCTAAATAAACAAGAGCAAGAAGAAAAGTCGCCCACTACTCTATTTTATTTCATATTTCTACTCTTCGTACATATCCCTTTTTAGTACGTATACATACATCCAGTGCTTTGTACATGGCAAAATACACGAACGACATACATGTGAATCATGCATGTGCATGTCTCATGCGTCCTGACCAGAAATTTGTACACCAGCCACTGCTAAGTACCAATGTAGCATACGCGAGAGACCGACCCCTTCTATGTTAGGCTGGAGTAGTGTCTTTGGCTCTGTGTAAGAGAAGAGGGAGGCATCAGTGATCTGAGGTAAGCCTTGGGCAGCGCCATCAGCTTCTTCGTCTTGGGAACGTAGGCCCTCTTGGTGAAGTTGTCGTAGTCGTTGGCCTCGATCTCGTCCAGGATCTGCCGGTACAGAAGCAGAGAAGCCCACACCTGAAACGGCAGTTTTAGTTTGCAGGTTTTTGTTTGCTGTTCATCTGAAACTGTGTTGCGTGTGATTCTTTCTGAAGAAATGGTGACCAGCAGTAAGATGTCTCACCGGCCATCGGCTCTCCTGATTGAGCTCGGTGGCGCCTTCCTCGGCCTGCCTGAAGAAGGCTCGCGCCCTCGTGATCTGGCCCCGCATGAAGCCTCTCCACTCGTCGGTGACGCGGCCGTTGAAGATGTCGGCTTCCGAGAGCCCCGCCATCTCCAGCTCGTCCTGTGGGAGGTAGATCCTTCCCCTCCTCGCACTGTCGATCGATGACACGTGAAACGCACATGTAAGTCTGGGACGGAAAGCGAGCGGACATCGGAAATAGATGCATGACGGCGAGATTGCAGGCATCTGAGATCGAGGTGAGAGACGACGTACTCCTCGCCGACGTCCCTGAGGATGTTGGTGAGCTGGTTCGCCAGGCCGAGGGCCAGCGCCCCATTGTAGACCGTCTCGGTGGCCGCCCTGGATTCCGGCGAGATCCCCATCACCGGGACGCTCATGAGCCCCACGGTGCCGGCGACGTAGTAGCAGTAGAGGTACAGCTCGTCGAAGGTCCGGTACCGGGACTTGCTCAGGTCCATGCGCATCCCCTCGATCATGTCCCTGAACGGCTGCATTATCAATCAGAGAGCAAGGTGTCATGTCGTGCCGCAAATCAGTGCGCCAATAAGGTCCGGTGATTTTGAGGTGTTGGTTCATGCCTGGATGTCGACGGGGAAGTTGGCGACGGTGTCGGAGAGGGCGGCGTCCAGCATGTCGTAGGGCCGGCCGGCGAAGATGTCCTCCAGCCTCGACTCCCAGCGGTCCAGCGCCACGGCCGAGATGTGGGACGCGTTGGGCCCGTCGACGAGCTCGTCCGTCCTCCTGCACCACACTGATGAGCACGCAGAGGTGGAACCACGTCAGCGATCGATACGTTGCCATCCCTTGGACTCAGTCATGTCATCCAACTTTCCTTCCTCAAAGAAATGGAAGCATCAAAGTCACCGAGAGCATAAACTAGTCTACTGACAGTCAGTGTAAAGATTTTCACACTGCTTTGCCATGGTATGAACTGGATTTACATGACAGCATCAGCAAGCATCGTTTCTGCGTGTCTTATGCTGCTGCAAACGAGTGTAAACGACAACGCCTCCGTCGAAAACGAGAGCAGGAACCTGTGCAGCGACACTGCTGCCCAGGCAGACAAGAAACAGGGACACTTGCTGGCTTGGTCTCTGCTTACCGTATATCGCCCAGATGGCCCTCCTCCTCTCCGGCGTCATCAGCTGCGTCGCTGCAACAACACACAAGAAACAGCAGGGTCTCAGATCAGATATCAGACATGCGCATGTGCAGTGGAATGCATGATTATTCATTATAGAAGCTGACTGGTCGGTCGGTATGTGGTGCCCACAACTGGTGACAAAATAGCGTGGTCTACGTTGCATCAGGACATCTCAATGACAATGTATCCATCCATGATCGAGAAATCGAGATCGTAATCATGCATGTGAAAGTCGTCTAATTTCACGAACAAGCTGCCGTTTTTTCGTAGTTGTTGTCATGATTAAATACTAACTACTGTAGCTGATGCAGCAGGTAAACTACCAGTGGAAGTTGGAAGCAAATGGCAAATGTGTTTTCGACCTCGACCGTCAACCGCAACGCGTCTGCTAGCAGGAATATTACTGGGATTTGCATCCTTTGCAGTGTCTTTTACTTCTGTTTAAAAGTTCTTTTCGGCAGGCAAAAAGAAGAGTAGCAGCAAGAAGTTTTTGTGTCGCTCACCCAGGTAGAATGTCTTGGCGTACTCCTTGCAGACCTCCCCGCAGCGGTCGAAGGCCGCCTTAAGCCCGCCGGCCATGGGCTCCGGCTCGATCCGCGCCGTCCTCGGCGCCGCGGCCGTGAGCGCCGCCTGCTTGAGCACGACCTCGCGCACCCTCTGCTCGGACGGCACGGCGAGCGCGTCGTCCCCGGGCGCCGGCGCCGCCACCGCCACCTGCAGGCCCGGCAGCGCCAGCGCGGGCGGCGCGACGGCGCCCCACGGCTCGGCGGCCTCGAGGCAGCCAATGGTGTCGGCGCGCACGGAGCACGGCGCCGCGCCGCCGCGGTCCCCCCACCTCCCGCGCCGGGCCTGCTTGGCCACGAACAACGTCGCCGCGCCCGTGCGGCCCGGCGCGGACCACCACCGGTCGTGCTGCTGCTGATGCTGCTGCTGCCGCCGCCGAGCAGCCGCGCACGCCGGCGACGTCGTCACCGCGCGGCTGGTGGACATCATGGTGACTGGCGCGCGGCGAGATTGATCGATAGCGCGCGATCGCAACGGGAAGGAAGATAGACACGGATGGATAGATGGAGCTGAAAAGCTGGTGATGAGCAGGGCTTATAGAGTGATCGACAGAGAGAGCGGAGGCGGGAGGAGCCCGGCTCTGTTAGTTTTGTCCGTTGGCTGGAGAGGTCACCAGCTAGCCGGGTAGTAGTACAAAACTAGCCCTCCCGCCCCCCCTGTGGCGGACGCCACTGGTTTGAAGAAGCTCCAAATCGCGAGTCCCGACACGGCGGCGGCGGCGCCAAGACCTGCAACCTTGTGGCGGCTCTTGTGGCCGCGCGTGGGAGGAGTGGCGAGGGGAGGGACGGCCACGAGCTAGGCGAAGGCGAGCAGCTGCGTGCACCACACAAGCTCTCACCGTGGCATGGCGGGCCTTTTTGTAATGCGGAGAGGCTAGAGAATGGAGAGGCCAGGTGGCGGGCGTCAGCAGGGGGTGCTTTGTGTCCAGGAGGAGGAGGACGCTCTGGCAGGGCACCGGCCCGGACAATGGTGAGGCATGTCGACGGATGACGGCGTCCATTTGCAACCGGACAAACGGCGCCTCATGGAAAGGTTCCTACGGTGTCCTGGTGGAGATGGCAAGTCCGTTTTCGTATCGTATGTGTGGCAGATGATTGGTGAGTCTCTACGACAATGGAGTGTGCTCGCATATTTGTAAAATTACGTTTGTTTAGTTGGTAAAATTTTTAGCGAAAGTGACAAAATTTTTGCATCAGGAAACGTGTTATGTGAGAAGTGATACGGTTTTGCATTGTGAGCGTAGCGACGACCGAGAAGTGCGCAGGACATATACCCTGGCAGATCTATCCTAAAAGATAAAGCTATGAACTGAATGTCTCCTAGAGTGAGAGGGTGTGACAAAACTGAACCATTGGCCACTGCATTCCCAATCTGATGTAAAAACCGAGCTGATCGGCCAACGGTGCATGTAGTAGGCGATCGATCGACCGACCGACCGGTATCCCCGTGACACTTCTCCAACGTAAATCTTCGGATACTAATTAAAAGTATTAAACATAAATTAATGACAAACTCATTTAACAACTCTCTTAATTTTTCGAGAAGAATCTAACAAACTTAATTATATCGTCATTAGACAACATCGTGCTACAGTAAACAATCTCTAATGATAAATTAATTAGTCTTAATGAATTTATCTCACAATTTCCTGCTCATCCATGTAATTAGTTTTATAATTAATCTATGTTTAATATTTCTAATAGATCTTTCAAGAACACTCAAAAAATTCTCCAAAATTTCTATACCTAAATTTCACCAAAGTTCAACCAAAATTCTTACCTAGAGGACCGGTGTCAATTCATTTCTTCTCTCTACGCACGTCGTTCAATACAAATCACTTTACCGACTAAACACAGCTATATCATCGGTGGCCAATCTGGCCATCGCTTTCTCGTTCCCTCTAGTCAAGTCAACGATGGATTCGAGTATCCCGCCGACCACGGGTACCCGCCCCCACGTCCGGGCGGGCCGGGGTGACGCTGTACGTACTCGGACGCGGAGCCAGAGCCACCGTTGCCGGGGCCGGCGGCGATCGCCGATCGGTATCCCGCCGCCCGCTCAGGCTCGGCGCACATGGAGAGAGACCTGGTGCCGTGCGGGTACCCAGGCAGCGCGCCGGAGGGGACACGTGGTGGGGCGCGCGGCCGTGGCCTGTCGGCACGTGGGGACGCCGCGAGGACACGATACGAGAGACGGACGCCGCCGGGCCCCACGTGCACCCCACCGGGCCCCTCCTCGTCCTTCCTTTCGTCTTCTTCCTCCATCCCACCTGGGGGATGGATGATGGTGCCGGTGCCCGTCGTCGTTGCTGCGTTCCTCCGCCCAATCCCATCCTGTTATTAGTTTATTACCACGCGCCGCTGCGGATGCTCCTCCCACCGTTGCGCGTGCGCGCTGGCGTCGGGGCACCCACCACCGCCCGGCAATGCCACTCGCCAGCGCCGATGCCGTCCGGCTGCCCGTGCGGCCGTGCCCTCTGTGCGTGCGTACGTGAGCGGCGAGCAGGGTTTGTTTTACCCACCGGTATATTTATACCGCTACCCAGCGGTAACGGTCTACCGCTATTTACCGCTCGAATTCAAAATCCAAACCAAAATGGTCTATACAAACGGTAAGCAGCAGTATACCGCGGTATAAATTATTTATGCTGCGGACGCAATTAAAACCGCTACGGATTGCATTAATACCGCTCCAATGAAAAAGGGTCTCCGGCTTGAAAGAAATGAAAATTTTGGCATGATGTTAACACAAAGTAGTGTTAAATACCACCCCAATCAATAATTTATAGTTATGCATAGAAATACCACACCGATATCCTTCAACATCAAATTGATGGTGTGTGCTAGACAAGGTGTCCAAGTAATGTGTGCAAACTCCCGTCCAAGTACCTTGCATGCTTTCTTGTAGTTAGACCCGTTGTCTGTAACTATATGCACGATATGCTCCGCGCCGATCTCCTTCACCACCTTACGAATCTCATGCAAAAAATAAGCACAACATTTAGTTACCTCCCAAAACATCCTCAAAGTTGGATTGTTAATGGCACAGGTTTAGGGGTTACCGTCTTGAGATAGTCAGAATCCTGAGATTTTCCAGTTGCATCAATAGACTTGTGAAACCACGTGACCCCATTGCAATATATCAAAAAATTGATGACAATCATCCGCGTCGAGCCAGTCCACACACATCAACATCACGCCAAAGATGGGCCAATCATTCTGAAACTTTGCGTACCGATCTTTCAAGTCTTTCTCGTTCATATCAAGGTACTTACCATCAATATCCCGTCCGATGGGGATGCAATTCCTTCACCTGCAACCATACAAAAAACATGAGAACAGATACACAAACGCAAGGCGAAGGAAAACTTTCGTGAACATAAAATGAAAGAAAACTCACCCATACATGTCTCTCTAACCGCACTAACAAAGTAAGGACTATCACTTTGTCTCCCATGTACTCCTGATATGGAAGAATTTGGACCAAGCTTTCCCAATAGATTCCCTTGCATTCTTACCCTTACTGCGTCAGGACCTGTATCAATCTTATTTGCTCATTCCTCTTCTTCCACTGCGGCCAAGTTATAGTGTTCCACCACCACAGAGTGTCCTTCGCGAACCGGCTCTTCTAAGCATCCTCGGAAGGATTCAACCTAGAACCACTACCCTCCACGCTCATAAGTACCTCATCTCCTTCCACCGCCAGAACTCGCTCGCTCTCGACAGTTAATTGCATCCTGGATCCGAGCCTCCTCATCATATCCACCGGTAGGATTGTTTCGCTGCTGCCGCCTCCCGTGCCACGCCCTCTCTCGAGCCCGGTCGGTGGTTGCCTTCTTAGTCCTCTCAATATCATTGAAAGTACTCACTTGCGGTGGTGGCACCTGCGCAATGGAGCCTAGATGATCATGTGCCAAATGTTGTTTGAATCTAGTAGAACCACCACCACTTTTACGCATACCACAATAGTTGCATCGCCATCCCGGGAGCTAGATTGTCACCATGTTCCCATCACGGGATCTTTAGGTGCTGACATTGTCTACATGCATAAATACCAACACAAACAAAATAATTACTTAATCGTATACCTAAAGAAAATGTACCTAAATCTGAAACAAATCCTAACTAAAATTGGATCCTACCACAAATCATACCTAACATCTCCAAAATCCTACATAAAATCCTAAAGCAACAATTCTACCTCACATCCTAAATCCTACCTAAAATCCTAAAGCAAAATAAACCTAAATCCTAACACAAATCCTACCTAAATCCTAATACATGTAACCTACCGGTTTATCATCTGTTACAGTTGGTACCGGTATTCTCGGACCAACGATGCACGATTACCAAGGTGGTTTTTTTAAAATTTGAATTTAAATTCAAAAAATTGAAAATTGAGGAAAAAATCCCTAAAAATACTTCAAGATTTATAGAATGTAACGGTGTCAAAATTTTTCAAATATAATTACATTTAGTATTTTTCGATCATTTGAACTCAAACAGAAAAAAGAAAAAAAACACGCAGCCCATTAAGGCCCATGTTGGCCCATCCGATGACAAAATATCTAGCTCGCACGGGTGAGTCTCGTGTTCACTCGCCCTTGCCCGTCCGAAGCCCCTCGCCTCTCTGCATCCGCTCCTCGCCGCCATACCGGCCCGGCAGTTTCCGCCAGCCGCGGTTAACCGCCCGGGAGCCGCGGTTAACCAACCCGGGCCTAGATATGCGCGGTGCAAGGGGTTAACCGCTCCTCCCGGGCGGTATGCCGCCGCTTGGCCAACCGGCCGGTAATCTTTGTTAACCTAGTGCCCTCTTGGTAAGCTTCCTCTCCCATGTTATGTAGCATGTGTAGTAGAATAAATGATTTGATTTCGTAGATAAGATTTAGGTTAGGACCATCAGATCTTGCGGTAGCGGCCAGTATAAGATTTAGGAATAAATGTAGGTTGAATAAATGACTTAGGAATCATATAGATTTAGGTATAAGATTTATGTATGATTTAGGATGTGATTTAGAAATAGGATGTAGAAAAGATTTGTGAACTGAGAATTTCTATTAGTAATATCCGTATGAGATATGCATATGGTGATAGGTGCATAGTTCATGTCAAAATTTGTATTTATTTCATGCCGGTGAACCATACAAAAATAGAGGTAATTTATTTTTTCAAGTGTCACAGTAAACCTTGATATCGGTATTCACAGAAGCGGTATCTGTTTATGTTAGAATGACTAGTGTGGTTTTGGTAGGAATTTGAATTTGGGCGGTAATCTCGATATCTGTTAGCTTCGCGTAGCAACGTGAGTTGGTAATTAAAACCTGTTTCTACCTAAATGGCTAAATCCTAAAGCTACTTTCTACACAAAAAAAACAAACTACTGCGGTCTAGGACCTGTATACCACCGCTCTGCTGTGATAGCCGCTACGGCGGGAGGCCAGCGGATCGGCTGGGCGGCTTCTGCAGCGACTCCGCCAGATATCGCGCCTTGCATGCCATGCTGGCCGGCCGGCGCGAGACGAACCCTCCGGCGGATGGAAGAGTGGGCTGCGGACGGAAGGCTCGAGCGGTGAGGTCACAGCACTTTGGAGATGCTTCTAGGGTCCTTTGGACGCTTTGGGCCTCATGGGCCTTAACGGGCCGGCCCCTTTTTTTTCTTTTTCTTTTTTTCTATAACTTCTAAACCTCGAAATAAATACTAAATGCACTCAAATTTGAAAACTTTTGACACCATCAGATTCTATAAATCATGAACTATTTTTAGAGGATTTTTATTGATTTTTTCATTTTTTTGAATTCAAATTCAAATTTGAAAAACCCTAGGGGTTTCTATGGACCAATTACCGCACCGGCGCGGTATAAACGGTAACCGCGGTTACCGGTGCGGTAACGGGCGGCAAGAAAAACCCTGGCGGCGAGAGGAGGAGCGGGCAAGCGACCGGTCGGTAGAGAAGACGTAGAGTAGGACGCGCGCTTCTCCACTCCACGTACCGGTCTCCACACCTGGACGGCGGGGGGCGTGACGGCGACCTCAGCTGTCGGGGGGCGGTCGCCGTCGAACCGGCCTCGCCCGCCGGTCAGCACTCGGCGGTGGCGCTCCACTCCACTCCGATGCCATTGCCAGCGACAGGATCACAGGATAACGCGAGAGCGACAGCAACTTTTGCGCTGCACGGCAGGCAGGCAGGCAGGATATGCCGATATGGTCCGTGAACGGTGCGCGCGAGTGTTCGGTCGGTCGTGCGCGGAGCAGGGGGTGGATGGACCACTAGAGAGAGATTTTTCAAGGCAGGCACTCCAATGGCGGCCTGACATTTTACCGGAGGCAAAGCTTCTATCCGTCCACACGGGGAGGAGAGGTACACGTGGCGCGGCGGTGCTGGTAACTGGTATGCTCATCGGCCTAGTGCGCCAGCCGGGCAAATCACTCTCACGTGGCATTAGTTTATTTATGCTATTACTACTAGCAAGTCAGAGTCATACCTCTCCGTCGGCGTAGATTGCTGATTACTGATTTGATGTGCCCAAGCGCAAGCAAATGCATTTCCAGATGAAGCTGCTGAGTGGAATCCATGGCACAGATGAAGGAAGCCACTGTCAGGATACTACTTCAGAGTTCAGACGCAGGGAAGTTCCCATTCCGGCTGCATGCAGAGCGACAGAGCAGTATGGCACCGCCGGATACACAAAATTGATCCTTTTTCGGGGGACACGAAATGCACCAATGGAGGTCGACGCAAGAGAGACACATGACCGGATTGGCAGGGGAAACAAAATGCATGCCCATAGATTTCACGGCTGGCGAAGTAGTACCAAGTTGCCGTGCGACGACTTCAATCCGAAGCCCCACCACTTGCGTCGGATATGAAAATGCTGAAACATACCACAGCATAGCAATCAGCCAAGAACCCCCAGGAGGCAGCGATAGCACGCAAGAGAACCGCCCTGCAACCAATTGGGACGTGACAACAGATAGGTTTTTCTTATGCCATGCAGGCGCATACTCAAGACCCCGACCTTCTGTCGCTTACTCTGATTTTGAAACATAAGCCACTGGATGGAATTGAATCTGGCAGCGGTGGATGCTGATACCGTCCAGATCAAGAAGAAGAGTCGCAGTTGGGCTCTTGAGCTGAACATTTTGATTAAACTAGCTCTATTGAGCGTCAAAAGGTACCTTTATTCATATACCAAAAAGGGGGATGTCGTTGTCTGCACAGATTTGCCTGTAGCTCACTGAAACACCCAAACCCAGAATACCAGGTGTCACTCAATCAGACCTGATAAAACGTGTCTTGTCCAAAAGTGAGAAACTTGAAATCTTCTCAACTAAACACAACAGTAGTCAGTAGATCTTCAAAGTTCCATTAGCATTCATATGATTGCAGTCATCCAAGCTGTGAACCAACTGCAAAGCCAAAATGAAAAGGAACAGTAAAATTCTACCAAAGCAATGGATAGCACCTCTATGATGTTCTGTTCTGGCATACCACATTTTTCAATGATAATTCCTACAAGAAGCCTCAAATTATTGGCTGCCGACTTCGATTGAGCAGTGTGAAACGAGTAAACTTGACCAATATATTATTTAAACACAATGAGTACTCAATTGATGGAAACATAAAAAGAAGGGAAGGGACAGGGTCCAATTTGGGCCCACTTTGTGGAAACTCAGGTACTCAACTGGACAAAGGAGCAGAGCTTGTTCATACATGTACTGACCACTCTAGTCAGAGAAGAAAATAGCTAATGGTTATCAATGAATTAATTGAACATCAGCCTTATGAAGAAAGCTTTCTCCCATACTTCAACTGATATATACAGAAATCACTACAGTCAACAGTTTCTTTTTTGTAGGCATCTAAACTTCAATAGTGCTTCCAACAGGCACGCACCTATTTACGACTTTCAGGACTGAAACTAGAATCACTTCGTGTTTAGTGGAGAGGCTCCATACCAGAGTGCCTTGCAACATCTGAGATTTTGAAGCATAGCCTCCTACCATCTGAGAAGCAACATTTTGCCAGTATCTGGAAAATCTACTTAGATCTGAACCCTATTTCTCCATTTTAGTTCTGCCGACAATTACACCCTCATCCCAAACTTCAATCCACCTGTAAATGTAATAAAGGATAAAGTTAAGTCCCTCTTTGTTCGAAAGAGTACGCAGATGTACTATTTCTGGAACACAATAGACACATTAAATATGTGAGAGCAACCTTAATCCATTTGCATCCACCAACAGGCTCTCCCCATGGCGCCATCCATTTTGGAAATGGCCAAAGAAGATACTCCCATCCTTGGCATAAAATCTACCCTCGCCGTTAGCCTTGCCTTTCCAAAAGTTTGCAAACCAGCGATCACCACTGTGAAAATAATACCAGCCCTAGATGAAGGGGGAAAGCTCAGTAAGTCACATGGAGTGTCAATAGTGTTACATTGCTCAACTTGATATAGAAGTAAATGTCCGGAGTTTGTAGCTAGAATAAGTTAAGGTGCTTGGATATTTCATCGCTGGTTATTTTATAATCAAGAATTCAACACAAATGATCTTTATATAAAAGATGCAGAATCAATAAATCCTGAAGTAATAGCTCTAAGCACATGGTAGTCACGGTTAGTAGGCATATAAGTTAACTGCCAGCTGTGAATTTGAAAAGCAGTTTGCTAGTGTTTCCATTTCACAACTGTGATGTACAAGATGAAAGCAACTGTAACATGCTGCCATACCTTTCCATGAATAAGGTCATCCCTCCATGTTCCATGATACACATCACCATTACTGTGAAAGAGAGTCCCCAAACCAGATCTCTTACCATACCTCCAGAGTCCATCATAAAAGCTCCCATCACTGAAGGTTAGACGTCCCTGTAATTGTTAACAAGGTAAGATTGTTGGAGCTGTCAAATAAGTTGGAAAGGGCCTGTAATTCCGATCTCACCTTTCCTTCAGGGATACCTTCTTGGCATCTACCTCTATAAATTCCCCCTCCATACCGTATTTCAACAACCGGGCTCCATGTCTTTTCTTGTTCTCTTTCTGCATCCTACAAGTAAAATAATGGATTACAGATGTTAAGGCTCTTAGGACATGAAGAGTCAGAGCAAAGTGACAGGTGCTATCCAGATTCTAGCTGGAAATAAAATATTTCCTCCAGAAAAGTAGCAACAGAAAATAGCGCTAAAGACAAGATAAATATTGAGGTAAAGTGTGTTCACATTGGCACCATGTCAGAATTTTATCACCCAAAAAAGGAGACAAGAGAAGACAACACCTTAGTGAAGATAAACATCTAAGTAGTATCATAAACACCATAGATGCACAAAAGTAAATGGAAAGCCCATCTTAATACCAAAACAAAATGGAACTAGTGAGCTAGCAACATATATGGAACTAGTGAAGCGTGTACAGTACAATTATCCAATTTTGGAATAGTAAACCTGGCTGCCAATTTCTTCAACCTATATGGAATCTGAAATCCAAACTAAAAAACAAAAGTATCTTTGAATGTAATAAAATAAACCCAATTTGTTGCACTTTTTCAAGCTGATTTGATCTGGGAAAGGCTGTTCAAACAAGGGATGGAGTTTATAATAAACTATGTCAGCATGACATCAGAGATGAGCATGCAGGAGATAGAGAAACTAACGAGCATCAGTGCAGCCCGGTTGGATATTGAGTTTGAGCCACGCTTTCGAGACCTGTCCATTCTGCCCCTCAGAAATGTGACTGCAGAACTACACATGTCCATTACTTTCTCCAAACGACATCAGAAAATGTTGCTGCAAAGGCAGCATGTCCAGTAGCTACAGTTGTGCCAGCATCAGGAGTTTCAAGCTGCGTATTTGGAGAATGATCAGACTGAACTTTGCTAAGTTTTACACCAACAGGAAGAGTGACAATATCAAGCTCATCATTTTTACTGCTTCCACTTGCCATTGTGCGCTCTTTAGCCCACAATTGTGCAATGCCAAAACCAGGGGAGTTGCTCAAGAAATTATGCTCCTGCTGTGAACCTAAATGCTCTGTCGATGAATCTTAAGTTAGAAAAGCGCACACAAACAAACCGGAGAGCATGGTGTGCGCAAACAAATTTACCTCTGTTGTTATCTTTGCCCAATTCTTCAGCAACTAGAAAATTATCTTCTAGAGATTCTGGTTTTATTCTCCCACTCCTATCATTACCAAGACAGAACTGTGATGAGTGTGTTTCGTCATAGTAATAGAAAGTGCTTTTTTAAAGGAACTGGCTTTCCTCAGATAAATCATAAATGGAAAGAAGCATCTGCATGTTACCTCTCATATTCCAAATCCTCAATTTCTTCAGTAGATAATTTTGAAACAACAGAATCAGAAGAACCGTTAGAAAGTTGTGAGAATTCTCGTTCTACAGAATTAGATCCATTGTCAGGCAGTCGATTAAATGAATGCTTCTGCCTAGTTTGTTTCTGCTCAGGGATATCTCCTCCCATAAGAGAGGTTATAAAAGGAAAATGCAAGGCCAAACTTGAAAGGAAGCCCGCATGTACTGTAGCAACACTTTCATCATAGTGGTTTCTGTAAACAAATATTGTAGCACATTATCAAGCATTAATACCAACAGACGTCACAATGGGTGACAAAGTAAAACTACATCAGTATAGATTGTATTGCAATTTAATTTTCTACTCATACCACATAAAAAACATATCATGACCTAGCACATAAACTCTAGTAATCTTTTCCACTGTTAGGGAATAATGATTCCTGTGTTATTCCTCCAACCCCAGAAGGGTGGGTATATAGTCAGCTATACGTGGGCCTCTATATGGGCTGTACACAGGCCATATGAGCCACACACACATATACACTAACACCCCCCGCAGTCTGGACTAACGGCGCAGCGGTGTACAAGACTGCCCAACAAAGAAAGAGACTCACACAAGGCCCCCCGCAGCCACAACTAGCCACTAGCTACGTTGAGGCTGGACCGAACTCCGAGAAGGTCGAGGAGGAAGACCCTTGGTGAAGATGTCAAGAAGCGGAAGGTGGTCGGACATGGAGAACCCGACGTCGCCGATAGCCACCCGGTCACGAGCGTGCAAGTCAATTTCCATGCTTCATTCGTGATCGACCGGGTTGGTGGAGAGGTACACGCAGCCGACGTTGTCGCGATGAGCGTGCTCTTGGCAAGCGGCCTGAAGCTCACCAAGAGCTGCGCCGAGCCACCGAGCTGTGGCGCCTCACCACGCCGTTAGCAACAACTCGTACTCCGCCTCGACTCGGCGGGAGGCGGCCGGTCGCTTGGGCGACCAGGAGATCAGTTGCCGAGGAAGACGGCATAGCTCGAGGTAGAGCGGCGGGTGTCCGGACAACCCGCCCAAGATCGGCATCGATGTATACAACCACTGCAGAGAAGACCGGTGAAGGACCGGTGAAGTCAACCGTGCCTCGAGCGTGGCGGAGGGCGCTTCTCGCGACAAGATGTGACTCCGGATCATGCATATGGAGTGAGCAGTAGGTGAGGTCAGGACACGGTGAAAGTGATGTCTTGTAAGGCTCGGCCAAAGAAGACTCGATAGGCGTAGGATCACCCAGTAGTAGCGCACGCGAGTGTCACAGAGTGGAGCAAGGCTTGCAATCGGTCATCCGCGCTCCGGGATATCAAGGGCATCACGCGGTGAAGGAGAAGGCCAGCGACGGGCTCAACCGTCACGCCCAAGAAGTGGTGAAGCTTGCGGATCCTTCACGGAAACTCCTGCTGCCGGTCCTGAGCAAGCTGTGGACTAGAGGCGTAACAATGTCATCAACGTGAGGAGGAGGTAGGCAATCCCATCAAGACATGGTGATAAATGAACAAAGAAGTGTCTGACTTGGCCTCAACAAACCCGGTCGACAAGAAAGTGGCAACCCGAGAGTACCATGCCCGAGGAGCCCGCCTTGGACCATAGAGACTTGTTCGAAGGCGACTGATCCCGATGATCGGAATCCACAAAACTTCTGGCCGGGTCAGTGCCAGAGACGAGGAATGCATTCTTGACATCAAGCTGGTGCACATGTCATGAGCGAGACAGAGAGGACAAGGTACATCAGAGCTTCACCACCGGACCGAAAGTCTCATCATAATCCGTACTGTGTCGCCAGCACCGAAGAACCCACCGCGCCTTATAGTGCTCCAGAGTACCATCAGCCCGAGGCTTGATCGTCCAAATCCACTTGCCGGTCACCACATTGCAACCAGACAGACACGGCACGAGGTCCCAAGTCTGGTTGGCAAGAAGAGCTCCATACTCCTTCTTCGCCGCATCGACGCCGCCGGATCCGCGAGCCTCACGAACCGACGCCGGGATCGAGAGCCGCGGCTCTCCCTGGCGGAGAGAGCCGCGTCAAGAACCCCATGGGTGTGACGAGGATCATGATGGATGACCGGTGGTGGTAAGACGGCCGCTCCACACGAGAACGACGTGGTGGAGGTGGAGGTGGCGGCGGCAGAGGCGGTGACAGCTCCGGTGGAGGTGGTGGAGGAGGTGGTGACAGCTCCGGTGGAGGTGGTGGAGGAGGCGGCAGGCTCGGTGAAGGTGGTGGGAGGCGGAGCCATCGAGCGGCGCTGAGACATAGTGCACAGGATGCGCATAGTCCACGGGCACCTCCGGAGCCGAGGAGCTGCGGTGTGGAGGCACCGGACGGCGTCAAGACACTGCCGCTCGGCCTCAGCGTCGAGGCGGCGGGAGCGGACGTGGCGCGCGGCAGGAGGCGCGGGCGCGCGTGAGGGCGCGGGAGCCACCAGCCCGCGTCGTGCAGCGGGCACCGAACCTGCGGGTGGTGCGAGAGGAGGCTCAGGCGCCGCACGCCGTGAAGGTGCCGGAGTCCGGTGGTGTACCAGGACTCTTGGAAAAGGAAAAACAGAATGAGTCTGAACCACGGTCGAAAAGCAGGGACTCGAGGTCACGGTCGGGAGAAGGTGTGTAGAGGTGGTGAAGAAGGAGAAGTCCGACTCGTCAAACACAACATCTTTGGGAGATGAGGACCCGACGAGAAGCGAGATCATAGCAACGATACCCCTTATGGGGAGTAACCAAGAAACACACAGCTGGTCGAGCGAGGCGCGAGCTTGTGAGGAGGAGCGTAATGTTCGGGTAGCAAGCGCTCAAGACACGGAGGTGAGCGTAGGTGGGAGGGTAGAAGGCGTGGTGTGGAGTCGGAGGAGAAGGCATGGAAGGAAGGAGTTAAGAAGGTAGGTGGCGGTGAAGGCTCTGCCCAGCGGCGGGGAGGCTGGATCATAAGAGTGCGCATGACATCGTTCGTGGTCCGAATCATGCGCTCAGCCTTGCCGTTCTGTGGAGAAGTGTACGGACAAGACATACGCAGCTGAACACCTCGGGAGAGAAAGAAGGAACGAGAGGTGTTGTTATTGAACTCACGACCGTTGTCACACTGGACGTCCTTAATGGTGAGGCCGAGCAAAGTGAAGGAGGGTGGGAAAAGTGTCAGCTATACATGGGCCTCTATATGGGCTATACACAGGCCATATGGGCCACACACATATACACTAACATCCACTGCTACCTATTTAGACTGTATGCTGTTGTATACTATTGTTATCAACACAAGAATCGCATAGCTGAAATCCGTACCATCATGTGACCACATATCATTCAAACATAGAAAGAAATGGCAATCAGACTCAAAATTTGCACATAAAAGTCTAAAAAATAATCACCTGATAAGAAAGTCATTAAACTAATTTTAATTGTCCTTTCAAACAATAGCCCTATTCAAGAAACAATGGAAAAGGTCTTCTCCAATAAAAATGACGGCAAAAACCATGAAGATTGGAAAGAGCATCAGATACTAAATTATAAGACTTCACTGACTGCAACAAAGATCGCACCATAATAGTAATGTTATGTTAACTGTGAAAACTATATAAACCAAACAGAAGCATTTAATACCCAGCAAATAGACAAGGCCAGAGTAAGAATTTGACAACATGTAAAGGGAATAGCTGAAAGGTGCTACACGTGACATACAAGGATCAAGCTGACAAGGACATCCAGCACCTGATCACCACATTTGTGTTTGCTAGAGAGTCTGACATCAGATCTTCTCCCACTTCTGACTTCTGGACCTACACCCAGGCCCACAAAGTGCGTGTTCAGTGTTCACTGATTGGCGGTGCAGTGCGAAAGTGAGTACCGGCAAGGAGAAGTGTTAAGGCCTAAGGGGTTCAATTCTCTGATCGTCCTTTGTGCCTAGATGCTCTGGAAAAAAGTCTTCAACAATGGCTCACCATAAGTCCAGCATCTCCTGCAGGGCTGCAGGTGGTGAACGGCGATCGGCGAGGTGCACCTGTGGAGCCTCGCCAGCACTAAGGGCCTTGGAAGCCACTAGAGGATAGTTCAAGTGGAACAGGTCGTTCAAAAATCCTAAAATGGCATGGTGTAATCTATAAACTGCAAGGGGAGTTTAATAGACCATATTCCTTCTTAGTGCAATGACACTCAGCTCTCCTGCATGTTCGAGAAAAAAAAAGGCACTTATGCCTGCTAAAACTGTTTATCTAAAAAATGCACTGCTCTAAGTTTAATTCAAGATCACAGGTTCAGGTTTTCATTCACATATCAATCAGATAATTAACACATGCAGCACAATTCAAACATGCAACCTAGCTGCTTAACAAACTACATTTGGTTTGGAAGATTTACTTAACATAATACAAGATAATATTAAGTATACATTATGTCACGGACAATGATTAGGAATGATGAATAAAAAAGGTCACTAAAAGACAGATGGATCATTTAAAATATTCTTCGTCAGGTGCTATATGATGACTTACCGGATAGTTAGAAGAGAAACTACTATCAGTTTTGGCTCTAAATCTGGTTCGGAATTCCTTGAAAATATAATGTCTTTGCTGAACCCAGTGACTCGACGAAACATGTGCAGAATGGAGATCATGTCACTTTCAGACAATACACGAGCAGTTGTAAGGGAGAGGAAAACCACATTGTTCAAGTCCTACATGAAAAATATATAAAAAACTGTGGAATAAATATAACAGAGCTGCACAAAGATTCCATGGCTACAAATTTCCTTAGATATACAACCTTTTGCATTTATGCACATAATTCCCCTTGTGGAATGAAGTGGAATGCTAAAGATACAAAAGTGAACCATAGGATCTGATTTTGATTCAATAATTGGAGATAAGATAAGAAAAAAAAAGGTAGAGTAGATTTTATTTTATTTTCATTTTTTGCACAGGCGCCCTTGAAGATAGGATACCAAAATATGAACAGATTTCTTTTTCCTTTTAATACTTCTTACAGAAGACAGAATGAACTCAGTAGAAGTTACAGAAAGACAATAAATTCCACCTTTATGCCACCACGAAGAAATGGACAGTGGAAGACAGCCTGTTTAATTGCTGACTGGATGTTATAACCAGCACCAAAGCCAACTCTAGCTTCGCCATAGCTTCGTAGTAGCTGTCACAGCTGAAGACTGTAAGAATCATTTAAGAAAATCTCATGTCTAGATGACAGAGCTTCGTAGGAAGGAAATATCTAAGATTACCTTGGCTACTTCCTCAGGATCAACTTCCTTAATTTGTTCATTAAGGGAACTCCAGAACATCTTATTATAACCCTGATATTTCAAGAATATATGATTCAAATAGTAGACAATATTTCATATCAAAGCACAGTATAGAAGGATTTGAAACTCACAGACATCATGATAGATATCATGCTAATAGTTGACAGGACAGCATTATTGGCACTTTCCAAAGCTTCAGCAAGAGTTTCCACTTCCGTCTCAAGCAATGAATCAGCTTCAATAACTGTGCCAGTAGATATAAAACTGTAATTCTCAATTCTTTAGACTACAAGCCATTGTTCTTGGCTGTGGCAAGTTACATTAATATTACGGTGTTAATATTGCATGGAGAACAAACAACACCACAAGATTCCAGAATAAATTGATAAATTGAATCTACTAATCATCAACATCCACACCACCAAAAAGAAGCACTTATTATATTACTGAAAGCACACAAAATCACTTAATCCCATAACTAGTGAATAGTCTCATCATCTCATTGTAAATCTTAAGATAAAATGCCAAGCAGCATTCCTCTTCTTCTTGTTACCATTTCAACCTTAGTGGGACGGTATGCGAATCAGGGTCCGCAAACTTAGAATCCAGTAATTGGGAGCATAAGGCATAACTAGTGCTACATGTAAGTCCTTAGATCCATAATGAAGGAAGCCCAAGTAGAACAAAGTGAGAAAAGCTCGTCATATGTTTACTCTTTCATGCTGTAGTGCAAAACGTTGACAACATGGTGTAAAAGGTAGGCTAGAAATGGGTTACCAATGTGAAAGTTTGAGCATGTTCGAAGTTTGCCAATCAACTCAGCTGCCTGCAGACGACAATTAATGGCTAATGATTAGAACATGAATCTTTTAAACAACCTGAACCTGAAAATTTCACTGTTCATGGAAAATAAGAAAAACTCATACAGAAGTCATTTACCTCTACTTGCCGCCTTTGTCCCTCAAAGCAGAATGGCTTTAAAAATATTGAAGCAGCCAGATTGCCAGCAGATTTGACAGCACTAAGAAGTTCCATTGCTGTAATATGATCAGTATCCTGTCCTGCACTTGAAACCTAATACAAATTAAAAAAGTCATAGTAAGATAGGTGGTCAGATCTTGGTCTCAGTTAATAAAAATCAACAGTAACATGCGCTTATATTAACATTATCCAACAGAATAGTAAGGCATAGCAGAATACATATAAAGCAACTAATTATATGCACATTCAATGTCCTAATGTCAAACAATATGAGAACAACATATGCTGTCAAAAAGAAAGATAAGAAGTGTACAAACAAGAATAACTGCAGGAGGGCAGGGATGAAGAAATAAGGGAGGTTCCAGGTCTCTCAACACTGCATCTGAAAAACAGAGAGATGTCAGCTTCATGCTAACAGTAGATGGAGAATGAAGCCCAGAAAAACATGTATACTTAAATAACAAATCAACTCAAGAAGTTGAGACCAGGAAAGACACAGTACCAGCTCCATGACCTTTTTGTATTAACTGTACTCTAGAATTATCCAACACATGTACAGTCCTGAAACAAAAAAAAATCAGAGATGGTTCAAATGTTAAAAAAGAAAAACACTGGAAACATGAAAGAATAGCAACAAGCATTTCACTTAAAAGATGATTTCATGCGAGGTTTATATGCAACAAAATAAAGTAAAGTCTCTTCTCCGTATGTACTATATAGCTCTGGTGATATCATAGCTATTTGATCAAGATATATTGATACAGAGAAACTCCACGATGCGCTTTGAATTTGTTGCGAAAATAGAAGGATCACAGTAGTCTTTCTAGCATTCTTTATGCTACTAGTACTAAATACAAGATGCAGTCCTTAAATAGCTCACGAACTAATAGGTACGGATCCAAATATTTCAGGCTCCCTGTATCAAATTTTAGAAATATTTAGCACTGGAGACTATTCTAACTCCTACTATGGATTTTTAAAGTAAGTGTGCCACCGATTAACCAGAGTGTACAATGTACTAGAAAATTAACCTTGCTATAGTCCACTAAGACATATGCTGCAGAAAGGTTCTTTATACTATGACTACAAAATTATGAATCTGATAAACAACTCTGCTCTCACCGAACATTAATGGGGTACACAGAAAATCTTGAAATTCACAACAGGTAACTTACATATCAAATTAACACCTGGTTATGCACACGATATATATGGAAAAGTAACTATTACAACGAAAAATTGTGCTGATAGGACAACAGAGTCATGTTTTGCCACTCCGTTTGGACGATACGCACTAAGGAAGGCAGATCACAAACGAGATATCTTCCAAAAAATTGTAGCATCATGGGGGAAAACGCATAGATGATTCAACTTTTAGAAGAGACAGTATCGCTAGTGGAAATCAAATTCACGAAACAAAGTTAACTTGCAGTTAATCGATTCTTCCAGCTGGGGCCCCAATCCCACATATCAGGAGTCCCTGAACTACATTACGCACAATAAGGCGCCCCGAAGGCTAAAACGAGCTCGGCATCGCGTACACACTAGACAATGCTAGATGTACGAATTCGATGTCGATTCCGTACCAGAAGCGGATGGGGGTGGAGGACAGTGTACGGGAGCCCAGGCAGAAGTCGATGACGGCGTCCTTCCGACTCCCGACCCCTACCACCTCCACGGGCTCCGTCGCCCGTGAAGCACCCTCCGCCGCCTCTAACGCCGCCGCGCGGATTCCGTGGACGCGTCGCCGGCTGCGGCTGCTGCGCCCTCGCGTGGATGGGGCAAGGCGCCGCGGGGACGTGCCGGGGTAGGCGAGGGGCGGCGGTAGCTGGAGGCCCCGGACGGGAGCCGTCATGGGCGACGAGAACGTGTGGGTGGCACGGGCAGCGACTGATGAGGCTGTCGAGACTCGAGAGAAGGAAGGAAGGAGAAGCCGACGAGCCGCGGTTTAACGGCAGTGTCGCCGTCAACACTGCTGCAGAAGTGCCGGTGACGGTGGTGAGATGGAACTGTCATGGGCCTATCTGAGTCCAACGTGAGCCCGTTTAGTCTTAGCCCAAATAAAGGTTTTCTGTTATAGGCCTCTTAGCACTGGTTGGGCTACATTTGCTCGGTGCTCGCAGTCGTAAATTTTTAGTTCTTGGAATTAATTCATATGTAATGCGACTGTGAGAAAACGTTATGTTCAAAAAATATATTATATTGAGAAATAACGATTTTAATAGTGCCATATGTGATATGTCACGCCATTAATAATGACGGATACTTAAATTCATGAGACGACGAGGTCTCATAGAGTTTGTTTTCCTGTTCGTTCTGCAAGTCCGGAGAACTGATGCCATTATTCCATCAGATGCCCGTTGCATCAGCATCATAGAACTGGACTCCTGACGACGGACTGCCATGAGTTATGAAGACACCAAATTCTACTATTGCCGCGGGGGGGGGGGGGGGGGGGGGGGTACGATCGTACGAGGAGTTCCAGATCGAAGGAAACAAAACTCAGCAATGATCATCCAAGTAAGGTTTGGTGCCGGGCATCATACAGATTGTAGCATTTTTTGCCAGCAGATACAGAGCAAATGGCACTTTGGTATGCAGCAAAACCAAATCATTCAGAAGCAGCCGGTATATCCATATAACAAACACAACCATTACCCATTGTCTCCGGGGCTTGATTGATGTTTGACAATGTATTATTGTCACTGTTTCACCACTCTCACCTCTCATTATTCTCTCCAATCTTTCCATCAACTCAAGTTGAGCAATCAAGGTGCGGAGAAAAAGTAAACTCAAAATGGTATATGTGAAATCTAGCAACCGGCGGGGCGGGCGCACACCCTGCGCTGGATTGGGGTCCGGCACGAAGGGCACTCCTTCATCCCTTGCTTCTCATGGAGGTCACTGCACTTGGCACAGACCACCTGGTGGGCACAAGGGAGGAACACCACGGACATCTCCTCGCTCAGGCACATGACACACTCCCGGTCACGCTGTATATCATCAAAATCGAGATCTTGGGGTACTACTATATGGGACAAAATTTGTGCATTGCTGTTCTTTCTCCCTTCAGAAAGATGCAACGCATAGGTTTTATTGTCGGCTCCCCACTTGGGGGCAGCAACCTTTGAAGAGTCCATGGACACCTTCACCTGCACAATCTGCTGCTCAAGAGCACGGATCTCACTCTTGTATCTTTGTGTATCATTCGCTGCTTTAAGATGCAGCAAATTCTCTTCTGACCTCACTGAAGTCTCAATTTGATACCTCTCTTTCCTCTCTGAAGTTACAAGGGCAATTGCCTCCATCTTTGCTGCCTCTTCTTGTTTCCACCTTGCCTGCAAGTGTTCAAAATCAGAGAAAAAGATCAAAGATGTGGTGATAATACAAGATTTGTGGAAGAGTGAAGGCCAAAAAGTAAAAAGGAGTGAGGTAGAGGGAATCAAACTGAACTGAACTATGAAGATGTAGCAAGTAGCAACCTTAAAAATTAACAAGACTTCATACAACCAGTATCCACAGGATTAATCATCATGACTCTATTTTTTAACCATGACAAGCGCAATCAATTGAAAATGAATTCAGCATGAAGCTAATGAAGGTAAACTGCAAGCACACACGTTCCATTTTCTTAAAGCTTCTAAAAGGAGCTGACAATATTAATCAGTAATGAACCTTGTACAGGGATAGGATAGAACACCTCGATTCAGATTTACTAGCAGTCTATGCTAAGCAACCTTCTCCACTACAAAGGACTGCCTTTACTTGCTTATATATAAAAAAAATGCACAAGTTATTTTTCATGTCTTACTAATTTATATACCAATATCTGAAAGACACAGGGTATAAGAAGGAAGGTTTTCATTACATGACATACTCGATAAACGGTTAGAGAAGCTGCCAGAGGGTGCTATTGAAGCAAAAGCGCTATTTTGTCAATTTGAACTATGGAACTTACCATATACCATCTATAGAAATGCAATCATATCTCAACTTCATCTAAGGGCAGTCCCTATGGTAGAAATCATGCACAAAATCCAAGAGTAAAAATCCAAGTGTAGAAACTACTTCACACAATGGGAGTTTCTTCATGCAATAAATATTAGATTTATTTTATTCTCTCTACCTTATCCCTCCAATACTATTTCTCTCCGGATGGAAACTACTTGAGTCTCCCCAATGGTGTTTAGGTAGTTTCTTGGTGCATCAGTGCTAGTGTAGACTTGGTTTCCTCCACGAGAAACCATTTCTTTATTTGGGACACTCTCTCTTCATAATTCGGTTGCCACATCATCAAAAGTTGAGTTATCAAGATAATTAATAGACATAGAAACCATCATAAATGTGTAAACATTTGGCAAATAGCTGTATTTAAGTGCAAGAATAACCTAACGCCATATAAAGCTTCAACCACCTTCCAGAAAATTCTGCATGCAAAAGCTTGCGGCTTACTCATAAAATATTAAGTGTGCAATGATTAGAGCAGTCATAGTTAGAACAGCCTGTTTAGCTACCATTTATTCTGTAAACTTATCAGCACATCCAATGCCTTCAATGTGAGAACACAAAAAATGTGTGAAATAAAATCTAACTAAGGAATTTGCGACATTTATATGCTAAACAAGCCACAAAACATCATTATCAATTACAGAATATACTGGAGCATTGAGTACAAAAATAAAATCACATCAAACAACAGACAGTGCGATGTTTTCTATATGTTTTACAAGTTTCTCAGCGATACCACACATCACGTTTATAAAATATGCCATTACTGTCTACGAAAGAACTGGCCAAACTATTCATGTGCACCCTGATAGAGTCAACTATGATAGCGATGAAGAAACTTCCATGAACCACATGAATAGAAAAATGAACTTACAATCACAAGCTTCCATTTAAAACAATGTTACAGAGAGATAAAAACAAAGAAGTTAGTACCTGCACTTGATCCTTTTGCTCTTTAGCATGCTGAAGTTGTTCTTGAACCCGAGATAACCTGCTTTTCTGTGCTGAAAGATCCTCTTGCAACAGGGCTCTCTCAGATTCCCAACGCTGAGACCTTTTACGACTATTCTCATCCTTTTTTAAAAGCTCTGAAATATTTGTTGCAGACTCTGCTGCATGCCGCTTTGCAGCTTCCATCTGTAACATGAGTTGTGCATTCTCAGCCTCACGTCTACGAGCAGAAGCATCTGCCCTCTCCAGCTGAGCATTTGCTCTAGAAATTGCAGACTCCATCTCTAAAAGCTTCTTCCGATTACTCTCTTCCGAATGGTGCCTCTCTTCTTGTTGGCGGTCCACATCTTCCTTCTCTTTCCTAAGCGACTGAAGTTCCTCCTTCTCCTTTCCAAGTCGGTGTGCAACTTGCATCACTTTCTGCTGAGCCCATTCTGTCCAGTCCCGCATATGTGTTTGCAATTCTTTCTGCCTCTGGACAAGAATCAAGACAAATTCATCCTTTTTATCTTGTGGGATCCAGACTTTTTGTTCCTCATCATACGAAAAATTAATTTTGCCACTAGAATCTACACCCTCGGTATACGAATCATGATTCGAAGAGGGAGCAAGACCATCACTTGAGGAGGGCAATGACAATGAAAGATCTGTGCTAGCAGCAGGTGCTGGGTTTGAGTTACTAACCACCTTCGCATCGAATGGAGAGGAAAGGGTACCAGTAAAGGAAAGGTCAACTGGTACATCTGATCCCGTTATGCCTGCGGCAAACCCTTTGCCAACTTTTGATGAGCCCTTCAAGTTGCTAGCAGTAGAGTCAGAAAATGACCTGCATTTCCGGTCCAATACTACACCTGAAGAACTATACTTGCCAGACCTAAGAGGTCCTTTAGAACCCAATGCTCGGGAGCTCTTATCAAAGCTCATCAACTTTTGCCGATGCAAGGCATCCCTCTTAGAGCTCCCCCTCTTACTAGGAGATGGCTTGTCATTTTTCACAGATTGTGTCGCAGCAGCAACAAATGGTTGGTCCTCTGAATGATCACGGGTAGGAATAGGGTGTTCTTTTGTCTCAATATTTGGTATCACACACTGCACCTTGCCCGATACAGAGGATTTGCTACTTGTTGGTGCCGTTGATGTATCAGCTTTTACAGAAGCACAAGAACTGGGTGGCACTGGGGTAAGTTTTCCACGGAAAGTAACACCAGTCTGCGGGTTGGTAATAGAAACTGATAAATCAGGACCTGAGCCAGGTTCACAGTTTCCCATAACTGGTTGAGCAATAACTTGAGCCCCCACTGCTGGGAGGGAAGCAGTACTGTAGTCCATGGCACAGGCATTTGTCACATTCATGTCCGACATAAGTAAGCAAAACATTACATCGCCAGTGGTGTAGAATGGCTGAGCCTCATTTACCACTGCAACCATGCTACCAAGCACAGCCTGCTCAATCTTCCTCATATCTTCAATGGAGGCGCCCTCCCTTGGCAGCATGTCACCTTCAGTCTTGAGAACCTCAACTGCAGCCTCTCCAAACCCAGCAAGGCTCACCCTCCAGTTGTACTGTGCAGCTGCCCGCACAACAGCTGCGCGAGCGGCCGCCTCAGAGTAACCCATTGTGGTGATCAGACTCACGGCATTGTCAAAAGTGGTGTCCAGGCTCTTGAGAAGGATCTCTTCCAGCTGCGTCTCATTTGGGTCACTCCAATTCACATATCGCTGGCACTCCAATAACTCCTCCGCAGTAGGGTGGATATCCTTACAGGTCTCGCACGTGCTTGCGATGAGGTTGAGGTCCGCCGCCGCTGCCATGGCAGCCTTCTCCGGTGACATAAACTCGAATCCAACACAGTCCGCCGTCAATGGGTACTCCAGCCCGAATGGGCCCAACTCGGCAGAAGGCGGCTCGGCGCGGTACTTGCGCTTATTCCGGCTGGCGGCCTTCTCCTGCGCCACCGATGGTGGCCGCGGGGTCGCAATAGTAGACATCAAGAAGGCTGCTCTTATTTCCCCGAACCAACAGAAAATCCTTTGGAGAAAGGATACGATACAGGCGAAAATAAACAAAAATTCTCCACAGGCGGATTGGACTGACCAGGCTCCTGCGCACCGGATCAAGGAAAAAACCTGGAAAATTCAGAAAAAGATATTGTGAGAATCGTGAAGTATCGACAAATCCAGAAACAAAAAAAAAAACTATGCGCCGATTCGTAGGATCAGATGTTCGCGAGTCCTTAGATATCGCCGGAGGAGATAATCGGGCCATGGATCGAGCCACGTACCGGATTGGGTCGCAAGAGATCGAGGCGGACGGCGGAGGCGGCTGGTGAGATGGGGGAGGACGGGGAGGAGGAGAGAGGAGATGACTGATGATGAGAGGGGGGGGGGTAACTTCAGTTCTTCGCGAGCCCGTCGAAGATACAGGATTTCAGGTCGCCGTGGCCGGCGGCCTCGCTGCTGTGGGATGGACGTGCGCGGTGGCGGAGGTCTGGCGCCGGCGAGCGGCGACGATCGTGGGGGTGGGCGGCACACAGGGACCGTGGAGAGGCACGGGGCAGGAGTGCAGGACTACCAGGCGGAGGGATGTTGGGCTGGGCCGTATCTCAAACTGGCTGATACGTACCCATGAATATCCAGGTTTTTAATTATTTAATCCGATACTTCTTGGAAACGAAGGGGAGAAATCTGTTTCCATTACGGGCCCAAGTTCACAGCAAATCTCTCTGTTAAGGGTCCAACCAAGTTCGCCTAAGCTCTGAGCCCGGTAAAGATACTGGGCCCAGCATTTTCGCTAATATGACGAAATATGAAATACCCCTACCCCCCCTATGATTGATTAGCCATTACAGGGTTCTCGGAAAAAACCCATTACAGCCATGGAATCGTGGCATATTTGATATTTCCATACAAAACCTTTTGGAGAACAAGCGAAGTCAGCGCCCATCATCATCAAAGATCACACTAACCAAGAGGCAACAGCACACTGTCTAACTCTCGTGGCCATGCCAACTTATGTTTACCATTTGCAAGCACGAACATTTCACAAATTAAACTTAAGAGGCAGCACAATCGAGAGCTACTTTGGTCTTTAAGTAGAATCAGAACCGGATCATCTAAGGTTGAAATCTGTAGAAACATAGATTCTACTGATTACCAAAAAAACCCGATTTTTCATTACAGATTATAACATCGTAATCGTGTCCACAATCGAGATTATGACAACCATTGTCAATGTTTGCAAAGAGAAGAAAAGGCATAATCAAAAGGTAGTGTTTATTTAAAAAACATATTGAAACATTTTCAAAAACATATTTCATGGGAATCTTTTAAACTTGGTTAAGAAAGTTTCTTCCAAAAAAATTCAAAAAATTAATATGTTTGCAAAATACCTTCTATGGGAACAATATTTTCAAATAGCTATCCCAAATTTTCTCTTAAAGAATCTTTTAAAGAAAAGCTCTAGAATATTTTCTAATTGTCCAGATAATTTCATCAATAGAAAACATAGAAAAGTGAAGTAAAATCTTACAGATTTCGGTTGTATCATTTCCTGTCGGACCGGTGCCAATTCTCGTTCCTGAATTGTTGCTTCGTCAATTTCCAATCCTGGCATCTTGTCAAGTTCCCAACTCGCTGTTCTTGTTGCTAATTCATGCTCCTCGCTTGCTGCTGAGTCAAGTTCCAATCCTGGCACCTCGTCCAGGTCCCAGCTGACTGTTTCTATTTCCAATTCGTGCTCCTGGCTTGCTACCTTGTCAAGTTCCAATCCCGGCACCTCATCAAGATCCAACCTCGTTATTCCTCTTGACAATTCGTACTCCTGGCTTGCTGCCTCGTCAAGTTCCAATCCCGGCACCTCATCAAGATCTGACCTCAATATTCCTAATTCACATAGATTGAAGCTTGCCTTTGCCTCGTCAAGATCCCATCCAGTTGCAATGGCAAGATCCATATTTGTCGTTGCCCCTTCAGGTTCTTGACTTCCCACTACCACTTTGGACTCTTGGATCGCTCCCTCGTCGAGATCCCTATTTGCTAGTGCCGCTTCTAGCTCTCGGTTGTCTCCCTCACCAAGATCCCACCCCATCTCATCGCCAAGATCCCCCTTCGTCACTAGCTCTTCGGGCTCTCCGCTTGCTCCCTCCCCAAGAGTCCCTACCACAACCTCATCGAGATCCCAGCTCACCCTTGGCACTTTGGGATCTCGACATGGCGCTTCAGTAAGATCAAATCCTGGTGCTTTTGTACCAAAAAACTCTTGCCCGCCCACATCCTCCAACTTTTGCTTGGGATTTGTGGAGCTTGCCCCGTCCATCCTGAGATCCTACCCGGATACCCAATCTCTAGTTGTTGCCCCTCCCCTCCCCCCTCCCCACACCACCAGAAGCTCGTGATATGTGTGAGAGAAATATCACAACTGAGACAAGTGAAGGGGTGAAAAACAGAAGACGACAATATAAGTTTCTCACTGGGCCCCACTACTTTAAATATATAGCATCATCGCAACAATATCATGTAGTCACGTGTGAGAACATACATCTCAGTGCATCCTAGGGGAAAGGGGATTTTCACAAAGTCATGGGCCTGTAGCGGCCCACCCAACCTAGGTTGTAGTAGCCCGCCTTCTGCTTAGGTAGAGAGGCCCATTGATATATAGGTGGTCCCACACGTGAGGTTAGATGAAGAGGGATCAGAATTTGCAAGGCTTCCGCATGCAATGTACTCCCTCCTTTCCAAAATAAGTGTCGCTCGGGAAGTGTGGTCTCCTCACAGACACGGTTTCCAGACGACTCTTATTTTTGGGACGGAGAGTATGATAGAAAACTTATGATGTCATTTTTTCACAAAGAAATAAAAAAAAGTGTAAACAAGTTTGTAGTGGCAAGTGCTAGAACAAATTGTAATCACCAACCAACTTAGTAATACAGAAGGTAAGAACAACACAAACACAGAAAGTAGACAACACAAACATCATTTTTAGTGGGAACCACAAGCTGGTAGCCTGAGAATGAGATCGAGCCCATTTAGTTTGCGGGCCCTTAGCTTGGAAATGGAATAACTTGGGCTAGAAACTGCACTAGAATCAAGGCCCATCTAATCAAGTTTCAGCCTACGTGTTTTTTTTGTTCTTACTATTTTCTTGTGGAGAAACTTTTTCTTTTCAAAATGTTACCACACCTCGCTCATGTTTCTATGTACTCCCTCCGTCCCTAAACATAAATATTTTTCGATTTCTACGCATAATGTTTGACCGTTCGTATTATTAAAAAAATTATGAAAATATAAAAATAAGGACGATACACTTAAAATATATATGATAATAATAAAACATGTCATAACAAAATAAATAATATTTTCATAATTTTTTGAATAAGACATCAAATATGAACCGAAAAAGTTAACAAATACTTATATTTAGGAACTACTGTAGCTAGGACGATAGTCGTCCCGAGCACTAAAATCGAAGTTCCGACCAAACTCATCCTAGTACACGAACATATGGCTGTACACGAAACCAATCATTCGCTGGGAATATTGAGCACCCGGCCTGATGAATTGAAGGAGATTCCGTCCTGTGAGCAAACCAACAAACTCCATCGATCGATCGCCCCCGGCTGCAGGGACAGCGAGCCTGCTGACCGCCCGCGCTGATGAGGCAGACGCAGACCGCAGCGCAGCAGACGACGACCTACGCGCAGAGAGCTAGGTAGCGTACGTACCTGCCTCCCCGTGCAAGGCGCCAACGGTGCCCGACCAACGCCAGAGACAAAGCAATGCAACACCGTACCCCGAGCGCTCGCTCCCTGCCGATCCATCGCCGCCGTGCGCCCTTGCGCGGCCGGGCGGCGCTTCGTCGACGTTCTCGCCGCGGCGGAGGCAGCACATGCGCGCGCGGCAGGCACGACGCGAGCACGGATGTGCATGGGCTCGCCGGCCGGCCGGGCGGCACCGGCACGTACTGTAGGCTGGAGTACAAACACAGATGGGTCAAGATCGCCCATTTTAGTTTTGCGGCGCGCTGAGAATAAAAGCGTGCAAAATCCACACGGAAGCGCCCAATCTGAGTCTTTCTCCGGACTTTGACGAGTCATCAGTCGGCATGTGTCGTGATTGTGTGCAGGTTCCCGTGCCTTTTGCTGCCCCTATGCATGCAAAGGCTGCACAGATCGGCGAACGACGACGCGGCAGGATAGGAGAAATAAAGGTTCTGTTTAGAATACAGATTTCTCCCAAAATTCATTATGCAAAAAGAAGATTTCCCATCACATCAAACATCACATCAAAATGTCAAGACACGTGGTACTAAATGTAGATGAAATCAAAAACTAATTACACAGTTTGGATGTACTTTGCGAGACGAATCTTTTGAGCCTAGTTAGGTCATGGTATGACAATATTTACCACAAACAAACGAAAAGTCTTCTGATCTTTTCAGTTCGAAGATCTTTTCGGTAAAAATTCGTGCAAAATTTCAGAATTTTGCAACCCAATTTTGGGCTCTAAACACACCCAAAGCTGGCGGCAGAAAGACGCGGACGCTTCGTCCGTTCCGTCCATGTACATGCTACAGAGATCCCGGCCTGTCGTGTCGCGGCGGCCGCCGTTCTCGTCCGTGCAGTGGGTCGTCGCGGTAATTATACGTGATTCGTGGCATGATGCACGCAGATACTAGACGAACAAAGTTCAACAGTTTCAGGGCGACGAGGCCCTGTTTAGTTCGTTGGAAGATTTTGAAGAAAATTTTTGGGTTCTCTTCCAAGATCTATTAAGAGTATTAAATGTAGGCTATTTACAAAACTAACTGCACGAATGGATTAGAAATCGCGAGATGAATCCATTAAGCTTAATTAATCAATTATTAGATATTAGTTACTGTAGCAAACGTTGTCTAATCATGCCATAATTAGCCTCATTAGATTCATCTCAAAAATTAAGATATGAGTTATGGAATGAGTTTTGTTATTAATTCATTTAATACTCGTGTCCGGAGATTGATGGGACGCATAGTTGGTGAAATTTTTGAAACTAAACAAGACCGTGAATACGCCAGCTGGCCGATCGGATGCACACGCAGCACGACCGCGGCTACGACATGTTTTTTTTTTGAAACGTACCTGTATTCATTCAGAAGAAAGCGTACACATACAAGCGTACATCTGACACACACATACAGGGCACTACAGGGGATACGAGACATGTCCCACCATACTTCACAAAGGACCCTAAAACAAAAGAAAATTACATCCGGTCCCTATGTCCTTAACCAGGAAAAGATGCTGCAATCGCCGCTCTTGGCAGACGCCGCCGACAAGGTGACCCAGCACCGTGAGTGAAGGAGCCCCATCGCTCACCGGCTTTGAAGTGAGTCGCGAAGACACCCGCCGAGAAGACGAGATGAAGCCGCCGGGCGTTCGCCCATCGACCGGGACGCACTCGAGCTCCTCGCTCACGGATGAAGTCGGCCGACGACCACCGCCATCGAGGGAAAGTCGCCCAGGATCCGACCACCTCTCAACCACCACACCCACAGCATGCTCCGCACCCAAGAGGAAAGAGGCTAGCAGACACATCACCTGAGAAAGATGACGCAGCTGCAGCCTCGGACTCCTACACAAGCGCTCCCGAACTCTCCTCCGGCCGTAAAAGCACCAAAGGGGCGAGGATGAGTCGACCCCTTATTCCTCCACGACGCCGCCGCCTTCGCCTCGTCGACGTCGCGCCGGAAAACAAGCCGCAGAAGGACACCTTCCCGGCGACACCTAGCTCCACCGACGACCCACGCCGGCGAGCGAAACCTAAACCTAACCCTAACTCCACCAGCAGCCCCCGCCGGCGAGGAAACCCTGGATCTACCTAAGATATATACATCCGCACGGCGATTCCACAGCCCACCCCCTTCTCCAGTGCCTTCCCGGCCGCCGGAGATGGAGAGGGGCGGCGAAATCGCCGCCGGAACTCGATTTCGCCCCTCTCTCGCCCTAGGCAACTGTAGCTGGGGGAGAGAGTTCGAGAAAGGGAAGAGTCGTCACGACCGTCGCGGCTACGGCATGTTCCGACGACGGCTGGGGGGGACCCTTTTTATCCATCGTCCATGATCGACCACGCATGCTTGCAGATGGAGCAGTGTCGGGTCAGCCGTGTCGTGTAACTGTGTGAGAATCCAGGAACAGTTATAGAAAAATCCACAGGAAACAAAAGCAGCCGCTGAGCCGCTGGTGGTCATCTTTCTGCTTCTTCTTCTTTTACCGCAAACAAGCAAGGCGCGCCGGCCGGAGACGACGGAGATGCAGCTGCGGCCGGTCGGCCGCGCCTCTGCTCGGCAGCGGCGGCAGGGGGGCGCCTTGCTCGTGCTCGGGCTAGCTCGGCTTTCCACACGAGGCCGTGGCTCGATCGGGGCGGACACACCAGCTTGCACTGGCAGCTTTGGGCTGATCATATCAGGGAAGAGATCAGCGACCACAGGGAAAAGACGTCCGGCCAGTCGTGTCGCGTCGAGACTCTGGCAAGAGGACGAAGCGGTAGGTCGGTCGTCTGGTATCGCACATGACACGACCGCGCGCGCTAACAGCGTGATTGGGGAAATTCATTTCGGCCGAGGTGTGTAGGGTGTAGCGGCGGAGGTGTTTGGGGTGGTATGATTGGTTGCACGAAATTTAAGGATAATAAGTGATTAGTTGTATTCAAACACTAATATCTTGATAATAGTTTTACTAAATTAAAATCCGATTGCATACTAATATTTCTCACAATTAAATCTACGAAACAAGATATCACTTCACTATGTTTCGTCACAAAATAAAAATAGTATGTAAATTCATGTTTCGTACTAACAAGTTCGATAGATTTAACGTAATTACTACAATCCAAACATAATTTTATCCATGATTTGATCGTGCTCATGATCAAAATTTGATATGGTTGAATAGGTCACAAACCAAACTTAGTATGACTTGTGGAATCTACATGCTACTTTTATTTTGTGACGAAACATGGTGAAGTGATATCTTGTTTCCTAGATTTAATTGTAAAAAATATTAATATGCAATCGGATTTTAATTTAGTTGAATCATTAAAAAGATATTAGTGCTTAAATATAACTAATCATCTATTTTGGTGTTCCGTGAATCAATCCCACAACGCCAGCAAACACCTCCGCCGCGGCACACGGTGTCCAAAAGGACGCTTCCGACTTGTCGTCGACGGCATTGCGGGTCGGTCGATCCCCTTTTTACTCCCTCCTTCTATTACCTGACGCGAGAGTACACGACACGCCGGCTTTTCTCTCAGTCGATTTCACTGATTTCTCAGAATTTGGTGTGCTCTTCTTGTGAGTTTGAGCCCTCACTTCTGCCCAGGCCATCATCTCTTTTTTTGCTTTTTGAAACAAGGCTCTACCTTTTTTTTGGTTCAAAAGTAGGCCACTTTTTACTTGTCGCTTGCAAAACTTTTCGATCCATGTTTCTGTTGGTTTCCAGGATCCAAAAGCTATAGCACCCCTGGTGTGTCTCGGTCAATAAAGATTAAAAAGTGACCAACCCCTGATCGATATCTGTTCAGTGACGCAAATGACCACAAAAAAGGGCATTCATAGTCACCCTTTTTAGGCCTCTACACACCTCATGCTGTCCTTTTCTTAGAAAGTACCTTTTTCTTAGAAAGTTTAGAAGCCTTTTAGCACAAAAAGTTAAAAAGGGTTACGAAATTGTTCAACATGCTTAGCCAACCATTAACAAGAGTAATCCTAATCTGAGATAGCAGGGTATATAGTATACTGTAATATTATTACCATGTAGTATCCAACAATACTCCCTGCCCCTTTGTTCATAAATAAAAAGTCATATCTTTAGAAAAGTGAAACTGTTTATGAAATCATAAGTATGCTGACTGTATACAGATTTTATAAGACTGGATCCAGTTTTAAGATACTATCACATGCACATATTGGTTCTGTAGCTATATATCAGTATCATATATAGTTTCTGAGAAACCAGCAGCAGGAGTGAAAATGGATACACAAATCAAGGAGAAAAAGATTACCACTTAACAAGCAATGTTATTCTTAGCTATACCCACAAGGAGAAAACTTACTGCGTTTGCTTTCTCGTATCATTCTTCTACCCAAATAATGGTTCCAACAAACCACGCAACAGCTGGCAATAATGTCACTAGGAAAGGAACCAACAAGATGCCAGCACTGTGATTGATTAATGTACCTACATACCCCCGCATTCTTCTTGCAGCCGCGCAGAGATCAACCTGCACTGTTGGATTTCCCCTCCTCCACATACGGAAACATAATAACACAAGAGGTTTTTTACGGTGACACAATATCACTTGTACCTAATAAGAGTGGTAAAGTGCCTTGCAATTTAGCCTAAGAAATTTAAGGAACGAGCTCTATTATGATCGAGCTATAACATTATTCAATTTTGAGCTAAAAATATATAGAGCTTAGTTGGATTGTGAAGAATGAAGTAGAACCCTGATCCATTACCACCCCTACCTATACTACCGGTTGAAAAAGACTCGTATGTAAGAGAAAAGGATCTATATGTAATGATCTGATGGTTGAGATTAATTCTGTACCACTGGTTTTTTTAACCGTTAGATCCACACATGCAGGCGACGGTCCTGATCACGTTCATTCGATCTATATAGTTTATTCTCTTATTAATTCTTACTATCTGCACCCAAGATACTAGCAATGCAAGTCTCCACACCATGTGTATACGTCCATGTTTCACCATATTATTCTTGTTTCTTTCATGTTTACACACAGCTCATTCGTCTTGTTAATTTTCCTACAGCCGCCGTAGGATGTGCAATAATCTGGCGCTGCGCTGACAGCTTCGTCGTTACAGCAATGTCTACAGTAATCACAGTATATATACATTAACTCACACAGACATTCTCATGGTTACCTGTACGGTGTAGTACAATATATGTTGTACTGTACATTCATACCCCCAATCGCCACAAACATTTCGCTGCTGTGTGTATGTGGGCAACAGTATAGCACACGCTGCAAACGCCAGGCCTGCCCCTAGTCCTGGAGGTGCACAGACTTGCATGCATCGCTCTCTCTCTCTCTTCACGTGGACAGTCCTTTCATCCTTTGTTCTGTAGCATTCAGCTACTTCCAAATGTTTCGTAGCAACCTTTCGATGTGCCCTACATCTGTCGATGCAAATCCTTGATCCTTCCGTGTGTGTGAGAGAGAAAGCTGAGATGCAGGGGTGCAGCAAGTCAAGCAGCCATATCACTGGGATGCGTGCTTTGGCTTGATACTGCTTGTCGTAGCTTCTTCCTGCGCTGTCCTGATCGACCATAGCTATTACTAGCATGCATAGCCCACAGTTTTAATGGCTACTCCCTCCGTCCCCAATTGACCGTCGTTGTTGGTGTTCGTCTGAGTTTGACCGTATTTGTAGAAAATATGTGTAATATTTTTATCTTTAAATAAATTTGTTAAAAAACTAGATAAAAATATCTATCTAATGATGTTAACTTTGTATCATAAATATTAATATATTTTTATATATATTTAGTCAAAACTATTTTTCAAGAAACGCAAACGACAATCATTTAGGGATGGAGGGAGTACGCTTCTGCATCCTGCACCTCCCGGCCCCTTTCAACTTTGAAAGCAGCCCGACCCAGAGAAGAAACCAACATGAAATATCACCACCACCACATCATCATCATCATGCAAACGGGATCGATCGGAGCAGAGAGCGTATCCAGAAGAGCACGAGACAACAAGCAGTAAACGTCCAAAACATCTGCTTAGATTCAGGTCTGGTCTCCGGCCGGCGGCCCCACATGATGAACTTGACATCAGGGGAGGGAGATCGACCACCAATCTCCAGCCAAAACTTAAGCAATTAAACCAAACGAAATTGTACCCAAATAACAAAATGAAGTTGCATGCATGCATGATGCAGCGCCCTGGCCACCATGTCATATTGTCATGGCACCATCAACGACACAGAAATTAAACGGAAACAACGAACTCTAGATTAAGTTCACTTGATCTCGATCTCTGGTTCCTCACTAACTTACCTTCCACATCATGCACGGGAATTGAAAGCTCTCTCTTCCACGTGCATATGCCCGTCGGTTTATTGACTTCTTGCATTTTGTTCTTGTTCTGTTGCTGTTGTTCTGCTTCATTCCCTCGATCCCATCATCAATCATATCGATCGATGATCACTTCATCTGGGCCGGGTCCAGCGCGCCGATGTGAAGCCCCGGCGGCGCCATCGAGCCCCTGCTGACGCCGAGGAAGTCCCTTGTGCTCAGCTTGCCGTCGTCGACACCGGCCCCGAACCCTGCGCCGGCGCCGGAGAAGCCGCCGCCGCCGCCGCCGCCTGTCAGAGAGTTCATGATGAGGTCATGGAAGTGCGCCTCGTGCGACGACGTCGTGCCTTCTCCTGCGGCCCTGCTAGTCGTCCCCTGCCCGCCGCCGCTGGAGGTGCTGAAGCCGACCGCACGGAGCAGCGCGCTCGGGCCGTTGTGGTTGTTGTGGGTGCTCGACGTCGTCGAGCCCATCTGGGCAGCCTTCATCAGGAGCGCCGTCGCCGAGTTCTGCGGCAGGCCGGCCGATGGAGACGAGTTGTACATGGAAGAAGGGAAGCCGGCGCTGAGGTGGCTTCCCACGGACGCCATCACGCCGCCGTGCTCGGCGTGGTTGCTCCCGCCGCCGGCGGCGTTGAATTGGTCTTGTATGGCAATGCGCGCGTCCTGGCCGCCGGTCGAGCCGCCGCCGTTGCCGGAGAAGAAACCGAGGTTCAGGAGGTTGCCGTTGGCGTTGCTGCTGCCCGGCTGGTGCTGCTGCTCCGGGAGTTGCATCAGGCCATGGAAGGGCGACTTGCCGTGAAGCAGAGATGAGCCCTGGCCTCCCTGGGAGTGTTCGCCGTCCTCGGAGAAGTCCTGGGCGGGAGAAGGAGCGCCGCCGCCGCCGAGGAAGAATGACGAGGAGGACGGCGACGCCTGAGAACGGAACATGGAGGGGCCCGAGGACGACGGCATGATGTGGTCGAACTGCGCGGCAACTGCTGCTGAAGAGGACTGGCCTTGGTCTGCGAATCCATGCATCTGGGCGGCGGCGCCGGAGAGCCCGAGGCTCATGCCGCCGGAGCCGACGTAGAGGCCTGCGCCGATGGGTGGGATCTGCGCGCTCTCGCGAGCCAGCGCGTCGCAGAAAGCGCGGTGGGTGATGAAGCTGTCCCTCCTGCATTCATACGTGAAAATGTCAAAATCTAAAGATATTCTGCCCAACAGATGTGTGTAATAAGATTACAGCTTGAACTTACCAAACTTTGCAAGGATATCTTAATAAATTTATTTTAAAAATATATATACTATGATATTCTAATATCCTCACATTATTTATTAAAAAATAATACATCAATGCCTGCAATCAATATAAGATCAAGCCCCAGGATAATCTCGCTGGATCAAAAACAGAGATGTTGTTAGGATGTTGAAGGCTTGAAGTGGGTTCGCAATGGATGTTTTTTTCTCTAGGCAACAAGTGACAACATTGAGTGATTCACAAAATACTATATGCTGATTGCATGCGTTGGCAGTGAGAATAATCATATATAGGTGCACAATTAAGTGGGAAATAATGCAAAATGCCAAATAGAATATCAAGATTATATTTATCTAATCATTAACCAATATGCATGACAAGTATAGTTCAGGGCATCGGACTACAGAGTTCTAGAGGCGCAGCAAGTAGTAATCAGCAATTTAGCACAAAATTTAATCGAATATATACATCAGGCTTACGTCAAGCGCTGCACCTGATATTCTTACATAAACTTCAATCAAATTTGTTAATGTATAGTAAAGACAAAAATCAAAGTTTTTTTTTGCCCAAGCGAAAAAGTGCGTTCTACTTAACCAAAAAAATTTCCAGTTGAATATATGGATGTTAAGCTCTAGAACAAAATGTTTTTCCCAACAAAAAATGTTCTAAAAGTTTGATCTAGACAATTCAATGTAAGAAGGATCGATCGATAAGAATAATACCACTCACCTTACTATTGGATATAGGTATTTTTCTTGAGATTTTTTTATCGTGCACAATACTACTTTATACTAATGTTTAAAAAGGACTTGTATGGAAGGATTTGATGGTTGAGATTAATTGTATACTGCTAAAACTTTAAGCTGTAGTACAGGTAGTATGCATGAGTAGTATAGGGGCATAATTGAAATTATAATTGGAAATATGTAAATGCCATTGTGAAAATATATCAAGTCTTTCTTAAATATAGTGTGGGCAACTACAGAAAAAATCAAATAATATATTTCGTGCAAATTATAATTTTACCCATATAAAAATCAGTTATACTGTATACTACTACCTGATAGTATTGTGCACCGTAAAAGACCTCATTTTCCTTAATTAAAAATCACATGCAGAATCTTGAATGTGTAAAAAAGTTTACTTATTATGAAATCATATCTACCAGGTCATTTGGCTTGAAGGCTACTTATTTATTGAGTGACAGTTTTACAAGTGGCAGGATCCTACTTATTTATGGAGGTGTATTTAATACTGCATGCATGCATTTAATTAGTGAATCAAGTGCTACGACCGAGTCTTAGTTGGGTGCAACGTACTGGAGCAAAACTGCAGTACAAATTCAATCAGCACTTGACGTCTGGATACAAACTGTATTAGTAGGCCGTAGAAGACAAAACAAAATCATGCTAGAATTCATTTCAAAATCATGCTAGAATGTCGTCACAGAAACGAATCAAGAAATAATCGTCAGCCCAACCCAAGATTTTCTCGAGACCTAACAAATTAGAAACCAGTCCAAGTGACGCCATGCACGTACTCAGCTTGATCTAATATATGCAGCAGCTGGCTATGCATTCCTTCATTCCACAGCTAAGCAGTGAAAGTGTGAAACGGGAGATGATGTACGTGCACCAGCCGTGGTACAGAAAATACAGGCTTGTGACACGTAGAAACGAGTGAGATGGAGACGATTAGCCGGCCGGAGGGGGTCAAACTGTCAAAGCTAGCCGACCGGCACCACACAGACACAGCACAGAGCGTGCGCGTCCAGTTCTGGGCTTTCTGGCGAGTTGCCATGCATCACATGAGAGAAGGAAGGAAGCCTGCGCAAGGCTGGGCGCGTGGCTGCTAGCGAGAGGGAGCTAGGGGGCAATGCCATCACGTGAACAGGTCGAGATCGACGCAGGCTTGCAGTTGCAGAGAGAGTGAAACGGGCCGGGGCGCTGCACCAGCAGCAGGGGCGTGGATTCCGAGGTGAAAAAAGGAGGAAACTGCCCTCAAATGACCAGGCCAGGAAGTGCCTGCGCGCATATCTCCAGTCCCCTCCCGACAAGAGCAACTCACGTGGGAGCCGCAGCCGCTCCTCGCCTCCGATCGATCTCTCTCCCCTTTCTCTCTATCCGCAGCAGAGCCCTGTCGCGCAGGAATGGAATCCTATACCAGCAAAGCAAAGCAACACACACGCCATCCTTGCTACTTGACAGCCCTAAAACCCTAACGCACGGCACACTCATCACATCGCTGCTGATCGATCAAGCAGGGACCGATGATGATAGATTCATCATGACACAATCATGCAGGAACAAAACAATCCGTGAATCGAAGACGAAACGGCAAGCAAAAGCTAGCTAGAATAATCCAGCCGTATGCATGCGTGTGTGCTGGTTCTAGGAGAAATAACAGCAGAAACTGATCTTGTCGACGCATCGAGGAACAAATTAAGCAATAAGAACCGAAGAAGGTCCTGCCGGCCGGTGCCGGCGCCGGAGAAGAAGAAGAAGGAGGAGGAGAAGGAGGATCGTCGGCCCGACGGAGAAGCTTATTAACAACGGACCTGGAGAAGAGGGTGCCGCAGTCGCAGCGGTACTCGCGGGTGCCGCAGGTCTTGGAGTGCGCCTTCCAGTCGGACTGCACGGCGTAGCGCTTGTTGCACTTGTCGCACTTCCACTTCTTCTCGCCGTGCTTGCGGCAGTAGTGCTTCTTGATCCCCGTGAGGTCGCCGAGCGCCCGGGACGGGTCGTGGTGCACGCACGTCGGCTCCGGGCACAGGTACACGCGGCGGCGCGCCTCCTTGGGGTTCTTCTGCTTCAGCTTCCACGGCAGGTTGTGCCCGCGCCGGTGGAGCTGCAGGTTCTGCTCCCGCTGGAACCCTTTGTTGCACACCTCGCACACGAACCGGTTCGTCGCCAGCAGCGTCCGCGGCGACAGCGCGATCACCTCCGCGTCAGGATCTGCATGCATCAGATCGATCGATCGATCCCCGTCATGAACAAGCAGTGCAAAGCAGATAGCAGCAGCTAGGGTTACTAATAATTAGCTAGGGGATGGACTTGCTTGGATTGCCCGGCTGGTTCCTCTTCTTCTTGGGCGGCGCCGCGGCGCCGGGAGCCGCAGCCGCCGCCGCGGAGTTTTGCTGCGGCAGGGAGGAAGAAGAACGCTGCGCTGGTTGCATCTGCGTGTCGACGAGCCCAAAGAAGGGAGCGGACGAGGCGGCCGCCATCGGGAGACGACAACACGACGGCCGGCCGCAGCTAGCGCGCTTACCCTCCCTAGCTTCCTTCCTTCCTGCCTGCCCCCAGCAGGTTGCGCGACTGGCAGCTACCTCCCCTCCTTGGACTCTACTCGATCTCGGTCTCAGGTCACCGACGACCAGTCCAAGTCACAGAGAGGCGACGACATGGCAGGCGGCGCTAGCTGTGTGTGTATCTACCCAGCCGCCTCGCTCCCGGCCGGCGTCTTCTGAAGATCTGGACAAAGAGGAAAACGGAGGAGAGCGCCGTGAGAGGAAGAGATAAATATGACCAGTCTTATTAGATAGATTCAGCAGTGAGCTAGCAACAAATTAAAGGATCGATAAATCTGTGCGTATGTGACACAGGCACGCACGCACTGCACGCGCCGAACCAAACAAACAAACCACCATCGGCCGTGCAAACGAACAAAGAAGGTTAGGGAGATGACAAACAAGTTGAACTCAACTCACACGCACACGCAAGGAAGAAGAAATCAAAACCCGTGCCGCCAAAGCTCACGAACAAGGGGCCGGAAGAGAAATGGCTCGAACGAGGAACAGGTAGAGGAGGAGGAGGAGGGAGAGGTTGGGGAAAGGCAGCCGCTAGTAGCTAGCCGCCGCGCTTGGAATCGGAGCAGATGGCTGTCGATCCTCCGCGAACCAACCAACAAACGCTTGAAAACAACAAGAGGGACGAACGCGCACCATGATTCGATTAAAAATAGCGCAAACCGATCGAGAAAACGCCGAGGAATTTACGCGAGAGCGGAGAAGGAATGAAGCTAGCAAACAGGGAGAGGAGGCGAGCCCTACCGGCCGCTTGTTGCTTTCCCCTCCGCCTCTTCCCTTCGCTGCTTTGGAGTTTAGGATATCTCCCGGACTCGCTTGGGGAATAGCAGTGGGAGTGGTTGCGAGCGCTGCCTCTCTCTCTCTCGCCAATATATGCTGCACCGGCCGGGGAGAGAGAGAGAGATAGAGAGGACAGCGACTGGCAGGTGGAGGGAGGAGGGGCGCACCGCGCACGGCCCTCGCGGCGCGAGGGGGCCACTGGGGCCCACAGGTCTCTTGCAGCCCCCAAGAAAAATATAGTAGAAAAATATTCTGTAGTACTACCTGTCTATTGCGATGCACAAGTGTAGGCTTATCAGGGCCGTCGCGTGCGGATCCGATGACTGTCTACTGTCATCGTCTTCTCTTATGTGGAGCGAGAGAGAGGGAAAATTGGTGTGCACGGGAGTGACTAGTTCACGTCTCACCTTTCAACCTTTAGCTCCGACGTGTGGTTACCAGCTGGGGCGGGTCGGACATTCAGAATGAAAACAATCAGACGGTTCGAAATATGTTTCAATAGTTGATTTATATTTTCGATAACGCAAACTACTGTTTTCGTATGTTTTACAGCGGATGTTGCATGAAAACAGCCACCAGCCATCATGTTGAATGACACTATAGTGTCCGATAGAAAAGTTCTCACGAACGACGACCGGGCACTAGCAAATGGATGTAGGTGCAATTACCTCTCTTCGTGCGGATGGGAGAAGAATGCGTGCATGGTAGGTACATTGATCGTCATTGTTCTAGCAATGGCGTGGCATGTACGACTGGATGCACTAAAAAGATACGTAGATTGCTTTATTTACCTTTTACATTTATTTTGTGACCGAGGTTAAAACATTGGCGTCATGCCGTCATATGGCTTCACTGGCTTTGGCATCACATATAGCTAAGATCATCTACAAGAGCATCCAAAAATAAATGCCCCCAAAACTAGTTTTTGGATTTTCAAAAAAGTATTGGTAGCAAAAGAAGTACACACAACTCATCTCCCAACAATTCCCAGTGCATGGCTGTGATCTGTTGTTGGGTTGTTCCGTATTGAATGCTGATCCAGCAAATCTTTAGGATGCAACGTGCACCGCCATTTTGGGCGAGTGGGAATACTGAGAGTTGGCTTTGGAAACTATTGGAGCCTCAATCAATTTAGTGTGAATAGATCTTGAGAACTCTTGGATCTACATGCTCTAAGGTTTCTTAACCATGAAACTAACCATAAATCGTGAAAGTGGTGATCAAGGTATAGAAGAAGGTTCTAGTAGTGACTCTGGTTAACCATAATTGTGTGTGTGTGTGGGGGGGGGGTAATATTAGAACATGGGATGATATTGAGAAAATGACCCATAGTTGGAGTATTCTGGAGGGCCATTGTTTAAAGACTCTATTGAATATTTGAATAACACATTAGTTTAATGTATTTACCATGCACAATTGCATCCCCATTAAAAAAACTAGGCTAATATAGTCGGACTTTATATTAGATCACGTCTCACCTTCCAACCAGTGGCGGAGCTAGGATCAATACTTAGGGGGGGCCAATTTGTCTTGTGAAAACTAATGTGTAGACATATGCTAGAGTAATTAGTCACCAACTGAAAATTTGCAAATCATATGAGCGGTATTGAGCGAGAGATGCTTGAGGCCAATTGCTCTCATTTGTTCCTCCCTAATTGTCAACTTGACCAAGGCCAGTGTGTACTACTTACTCAAAATTTTCGTTTCTAAGTGCCATAGTTCACCTTTTTTCTCAAAAAAAGTGCCATAGTTCATCTTTGCATTGAAAGAAATACAATAATATTAGATTTTACGTGATAGCAAAACCAAATTACATGAGAACGTGATGCAAAAAATATCATCTTCAAGCCAAATTGCTTGCTACATCCTTGAGGGGGCCATGGCCCACCTTGGCACTATAACTCATGATGCTTCCAACCTTAGCTCACGTGTGGTTACCATCTTGGGCGGGCTGGACATTTGGAATCAAAAAAATCAGGCGGTTTGAAGTATGTTTCAATAGTTGATTATATTTTCGATAATGCAACTACTGTTTTCGTATGTTTTATAGCGAATGTTGCATGAAAACAGACACCGGCCAGCATGTTGAATGACACTATAGTGTCCGATAGAAAAGTTCTCATGAACGACCACACACTAGCAATGCCTAATGGATGTAGGTGCAATTACCTCTCTTCGTGCGGATGGGAGAAGAATGCATGCATGGTAGGTACATTGATCATCACTGTTCTAGCAATGACGTGGCATGTACGATTGGATGCACTATACATGCAAAAAAGCTACGTAGATCGCTTTATTTACCTTTTACATTTATTTTGTGTCTGAGGATAAAAAAGATACATTGGTGTCATATGGCTTCACTGGCTTTGGCATCGTGTATCTTTCTTGCATCACGCAGGCATGCATGGGTCAAAAGGAGTGAGAGTCACCACAGCTTGGAGCTCTTGGATGGATATTATGTTATAGACTTATAGATGAGTCACTTGTTTGGCTGGATTTGATATGGGTGCATCATTGATCTTGGCTGGATACTCTGGTATGTTGGTAGCGATGCAGTGAGAAGATCATCTCCAAGGTCAATGATGCATCCATCAAATAATCCAGCCAAAACTAGATCACATGCTAAGATCATCTTCAAGAGCATCAAAAAATAAATGCCTCCAAAATCAGTTCTTGGATTTTCAAAAAAGTATTAGGAGCAAAAGAAGTACACACAACTCATCTCCTAACAGTTCCCAGTGCATGACTGTGACCTGTTGTTGGGTTGCTCCATATTGAATGCTGATCCAGCGAATCTTTAGGATGCAACATGCACCACCGTTTTGGGCGAGTTGGAATACCAGGAGTTAGCTTTGGAAACTATTGGAGCCTCAATCATTTTAGTGTGAATAGATCTCGAGAACTCTTGGATCCACGTGTTCTAAGGTTTCTTAACCATGAAACTAACCATAAATCGTGAAGGTGGTGATCAAGGTATAGAAGAAAGTTCTAGTAGTGACTCTAATTAACCATTATTGATGGGGGTGTATACTAGAACATGGGATGATATTGAGAAAATGACCCATAGTTGGAGTATTCTGGAGGGCTAGAATAAGACCTTAGTTTGATGTATTTACGAAAATGCACGCTTGCATCTAACTACAGGGTTGATCATGAACATCCACTTTTGTAACAAAGCCCCATCCTACCCCAAAACTAGGTTAATATAGCCGGACTTTATATCAGATATCTTTCTCGGTCGATCATTTATTTTATATTTTGCACAATATAACTTGATTACATGGAGTCATATCTCATTTTCTCTCTAATAGACATATGAATTTATTTATATTGTGATAAAGGAAATTTTCGGAAACAAACTACAAATGAGTTTTTTTTAAACACCCACGTGAGTAATTTCTTTATTATAGTCTAACATATGCAAGTTGACGAGGGCCTGGATTAGGGCTCTCTAAACAACGGGACAAATCACCTTTGAGATGGAGTCTTCTGACACCATTGACAACGTCAAGGCTAAGATCCAGGACAGGGAGACATGTAGATCTTCGTCAAGACCCTCACTGACAAGACTTCCCCACCTCCGAGTACTCTCCGCCTCACCTCCGAGTACTCTCCACCTCCGAGTACTCTCCGCCTCGCACGAGTACTCTCCGCCTCGCTTCCGACTACTCGTTCGCACGAGTAGTTTCCGTCTCCGACTAGGACGGGGCCCACACGTGGAGGTTGGAGCACGGGATCAGGGGCCCCACATGAACGTGGTGCTGCCCCGACGCTTGGACTCCCCCGCAGCGACACGCAAGGCTCCAGTTCTCCATGCCATGCAAACACCCCAGCTGGCGTAACGCAAGGGCGGCTCGTTCTGACAGAGGCCATAATGATGCACTGTGCTCCTGCGCAAGCCGTCCGTCAAACCTGCCGCCGCCACCCGTCGAGGTACTCAATTACCATCTACGGGCGGCACCTACCAGCACTTAGGCCATAACGTGGCGGGCCTAAGCAACACTCAAGAGGGCTGAGTCATCAAGTGAACTACTCGGAGGAGGCGCCAAGTACGGAATATGGTGCACAGCCGCGCCGCAGCGGTCTCAACGCCACTACAGCTCAACGCCCTTCAATGCCTCCTGACGGACATCGACGTCGGAAAAGACCTCCCAATACCATAGCACTGTAGCACATTTTCGTTTTCCCTCTTTGCCCCTCACTCTTGCGTCTATAAAAGAGGGAGGAGTGCAACCGTTTGAGGGGCTGACCGATCACCTAGTTTGTAACCCTACTACAGACATCCCTGGCATAAGAACACGACTACTCGGAACTGGACGTAGGGTATTACTCTCCGGAGGCCCGAACCAGTATAAACACTCGTGTCTCTCGTGCTAACCATCCGGGTCCGACACACGATCCGTTACAAATTTACCGGCGGTAGAGAACCCCGACACAAGTTTTCTATGTGTTTTCAGATTGCCTCTTATGCCCTTTGATCAGCCAATTTAACTATCATTTGGCGTCTAATGTTGCACAACCCGTCCTGCAAACCACGAGGAGGTGCTAGAGATGCTCCATACAAAAGTAATTGTGCCAAAACTCACTCAATGCAAGTAGGAGAACCACATAAGACATGATCACACCCAAACCCAAGTAGTAAATTGGCTTTAGCTTTGAGGGTTTTTTAAAAATACCCACGTGAGCGATTTTTAAAAATACACATGTGAGTGATTTTTAAAAAATACCCACGTCTAATGAGATTTTTTTTAAAGAATACCCACGTGAGTGATTTTTTTATAGTTTGTTAGAGATTTTGAGTTTATTCTTAGTTTTAAAATTTTGTTTTTACATCAGATCTTCTGATGTGCTACATGTTCGTTTGGGACATGTGCCTCACATTGTAATTTTTTGGGTCATGCATTCTCTGCAGAGGACGACTGAAGTCGGAATTTCATCTTCCATTATCTAAAAAGAAAATAAGCAAGTTTTCTATGTGTTTTCAGATTGACTTTTATCCCCTTTGACCAGCCAAAACTTAACTATCATTTGGCGTCTAATGTTGCACAACTCGTCCTGCAAACCACGACGAGGAGTAGCTAGAGATGCTCCATACAAAAGTAATTGTGCCAAAACTCACTCAAGTAGGAGAACCACGTAAGGGCACTCCAAATGGAGTATTAATAGTATTTTCTATCTCTATTAAATAGCTTGCCAACTATGCAAAATGGTGATATGGCAACCTAATTAATGAGGAAAGAGAGCACAACTCATAGAAATTGTTTTCTCATGGAGAAACCATGTCTACTCTTAACCCAATGCACAAGAAACTATAAATTTGTCATTGGGAAGAAACCGTTAGTTTCTATGGAGTTAATGCAACGCTCCCCATTAGTGAAATTGAGAGAGAAAGAGAAAATATTTATTACTCGAAGACACTACCACTGTGAAGAATAATTTCTATAGATGATTTCTTGTGCTATAGAAATCGTGTTGGTTTTCTCTGTTGGGACTACCCTAAGACATGATCGCACCCAAACCCAAGTAGTAAATTGGCTTCAGCTTCGAGGGTGATATATATTGTATCAAACTCTTGGAATGTTTTATTCGAAAGCTTGTCAGCGACATGCTAAAAAATTTCAAAAGGCTATACGCGATTACTACCTTTATTTGCTTAGTGAATCGGCACCGTGACGTTTTTGAAGACATATATAAAACTGGGGTGTGTCAGGAGTTTGTTAGACCATATGAAAGTGACTTACAGACGTGTATTCGTGGACACCATATATAGCTTGCAGGTGAGTTCACATAGCTAAACAATTTGCAGGTGAGTTCTTTTTCTGGTAATTTTCTCTAGTGATAATTGGAAGCGGCCACCAGCTAAACAATATAATGTACTCCAAAATCTCTTTGTCAACTGGTCTCTGCTGCTACGACTTGAGAGTGGCCATGGTAGCATTTTGTAATGACGTTACGACGACGAAACTTGTCGCATTTTGTAAGGTATATCTATCGTCGGTGTCTAGCTACATGCATGTCTTGGCAGATTGATTAATTATTAATATATACTGTAGTGTGAGTAGGTACACCCAAACACTGCCAAGGACACACATTGATTCCTTGGTGCGAGACATTCCTTGTCTTGGAGTTGGTTCGCGCCTCTTGTCATTTGCTACTACTGTTGTTGGACCATCGGAATAATAAACATGCATACTATTAATTACTTTCAAACGAATTCCTTAATTTGATATCAACATGTCACGCACCTCGACCGGGACTCGAGAGAAAAAACTAGTAGCTTATTGTATTAACACTGCAAAAGTGGAGACCGGGACTCGACCGGGACTGTGTGCATGTGATAATCTCTCCGACTCTGACGGCATGACCTCGATCCATCATCAGTATTCGATCGATCGATCGAGATTAAAAGATTGCTAGATGTATCCCTATCGTGAGTGTTGAGGCCGGTTTCCCATATTAAAAAAAGATGTTTATATGCCTATCGTCGTCGTAGGTGGAGATGGAATTGTTCGGTCAGAGAGTTGGACACAGCATACAACCAGCAACTCCTGTCACGAGGAAACAGTACGGAACAGTGACCACACTGCTCCCCGTGCAGGCATATATGGCATCTCCGATCCTCTCGTGAGAGGCCAAACGGAGTGAACAACAACAGAACAACAAACGCCGCGAATGGCATCAGGCAGCCTTTTTGTTTGGAGATGCGTGCATGCGGAGTACTACAGCAATGTCAGTATACAGGAGTACGGAGTACACTACAAGAAGGTCGGTACAATAACTGCCGTACGTCGCCGTCAGGGATGAGCAGATTGCATTGGTACTAGTACAGATTAATCTTTAATTATGTTACGTTGACCAGAGTGTTTTTTTTGGGAGAGTATATATATGAGTTGTTGACGATGACTGTACATTCTACAAAAAGATCAATTGATCAGCACAACTTGTACACAGATGTGACGTTTGGAATTAATAATAGTGTTCGATCGGTTTTCGAGAGAGATTAGGTCAGTCTCAATTGAGGGTGTCATAGGAGCACCACCGTGAGCACTAAATGTTACACCACATCAGCAAAATTACGAGAAGAGGAGGGAAGTTGTTATGATATTAGAGAGGAGTGTCATCACCATACTCCGCTGACACAGTTCTCAAATTTATAGTCTTGATAACTATACGACGACACTCCCTAGTAAGACTTGGTCCTACTCTGTGTTTAGTTCTCCAAAAGTTACCAAAATTTTCGTATTGCAGACCGTGTCACCTCTCACATATTCGTTCCCTAATGCAAAAATTCACCACTTTCACTAAAAAATTCACCAAATGGAAACTGCTCCCTCTTGTATAAACAATCGGTTTGTACCATCAGTAGCCATCTGCTCTAAGACGACCCTTTGTTTTCATTAGATGAGTCCAACCAACAATACATAATCATTGTAGAAGGAACATATATGTGCCTGCATGACTGACCACTGGTGGAGAAACGACTTTGATCCACCCCTTTTGTCCCGGTTGAACTTTGGAGTCGGGACAAAAGGGTTTAGAGCGACGTGGTCTTTAAAGGCTATTTGCGCCGCTCCTCCTTTAGTCTCGGGTGGTAAAACCGCCCGGGACTAAAGGCCTGACCACCAGTGACTGCGTGACCATAATAATTAGCTTCGGCCTTTGTCGGGGTTCTCAACCGCCGGCAGTAGATTTGTATCTTGTCGTGTGTCGGATCCGGATGGTTGACACAGGAGACACAAGGGTTTTATACTGGTTCGGGCCTCCGAGGAATAATACCCTACGTCCAGTTCCGAGTACTTGTGTTCCTATGGCAGGGATGTCTATAGTAGAGGATACAAACTTTGTGATCGGTCAGCCCCTCAAACGGTTGCACTCCTCTCCCTTTTATAGATAAAAGGCGAGGGCAAGAGGAAAACAAAAAATATGCTGATTCTTTCTGACTTGGTGGAGTCTTTTCCGTCATTGATGTCCGTCAGGGCGGTGTTGAAGTGTGGTATCATGGAGATCGCCGGCGTGTGTTGTTGCCCTGTTCGTCAGGCACTGGCGCCTCCTCGAGTAGTTTACGTGGTGACTCATCCTTCTTGAGTGCGCCTTAAACCCCGTCACGTTAGGGGCCTAAGGGTTGGTAGGCCTTGTCGTAGATGGTGTCGAGTGCCTGTTACGGCGGGTGGCGTGTTGGTGTTGGATGGGGCGGCATGTCGGAGGTCGTGGGAATGCACGTGCGTCATTACGGCTCTTGTCGGACCCGGCCGCCTCGTCGCGCCCGGTGCGGTCTTTGCATGGCATGGCTGGCGTCACGTGTCGTTGCGAGAGGAACTTGGGGGCGGGGCGGCGCGTTCGTGTGGGACCCCGGATCCGCGCTCGGCTTCCGTGTGGGCCCGTCTTAGTCGAAGACGGAGGTTACTTGTGCGAACCAGTAGTTGGAGGTGAAGCGGAGCGTACTCGGAGACGAAGTGTACTCGTGCGAGGCGGAGAGTACTCGTGCGGCGGAAGATACTCGGAAGTGGGAAGTCTTGTTAGTGAGGGTCTTGGCGAAGATGCATCCCTCCCTCTGTCCGGATCTTAGCCTTGACATTGTCAATGGTGTCGAGGACTTCATCCCAAGGGTGATTATCTTGTTGCTTAGGGGCCCTAATCGAGCCCAGAGCCTGTGGTGGGAGTCAAGGACTCGCCGCAGCTCATCGTCAGGGAAGCATCATAATTTTTGTTCTTTGATTTCCTCGGTGGGTGCGCGCGAGCGCATCCGCCGGATGTAGCCCCCGAGGCCCATGAAGGAGTTGTTGACTCGTTTATGGGGTTTTGAATCTCGTTGGTGGCGTGGCGATCACGGCGATTGGAGCGGGACGACGCCGCTGAATTCGAACTGCGGGCCCCCGGTATCGAGCCGTCGCAAGGCGTGCTCACAGCCGCCTCGGGGCGCGCCCCGAGCAGGCGGTTTCCGCATGGTGGGGCCAGCATTTAATGTCGTGACCACGTTTGCCCTTATAAACCGTCGGTTGAACTCCGTACTTTCCCCACGATTCCTTTCCTAATATTAGCTCGTCGCTCTTATCCCTTGCGCCGCCGCCGCTCCTTGCATCCACCTCACGCTCAGCCCGACAACACCATGTCGAGCTGGGCCGCGTTCAATGTCACCCGAGCGACCCTCCGGCGCCTTGTCGCGCCGGATTGCTACGGTGCCCACCGCCGCCGAGGAGTGGAAGGTCCCGGCGATGAGTCGATTCACCCGCCCGCCCGACTATGTTGTCTCGTTCATGGCGTTCACGAGGGGCTTCTCCGTTCCGGGGCGATTCATCCGCCGTCCTCGCGAGTACCACCACCTCCCAACAAAGGACATCCGGCACATGGCGTGTTCGTGGCGTGTGAAGGGTACCGGGAGTGGTGTGCGCATTGGCATCTCTTCGGTATTTCTTCAAGTTCGTGTGCACGAAGGACGGTCACTTGGCGGCGATCGCCAACCTCCGATGATGAAGGCAGGCGGGGGATGAGTCGTCTCGGCCTGTGACCCGGCTCAACGGTTGGCACAAAGGTGGTTCTACCTCAAGGATGACCCGAGCACCCGCTTCAAAGTATCTGGCCGAATCGTCCAGCCAGGCGGAGCTACGGGCCGGGAGGCCACCAAGAGGCGCTCGGGGATTGTTGGGCGTCTTTGTCAAGCTGATGACGCCTTGATACCACGTCTTTGGGGATCGCCGCTGGCGTCGCTGTCTGCCGGATGCCGGACAAGGCTCCTTTGAAGGGACCGTGGCCACGGCTCCCCTAGGTGGATGAGATCCGGTAGAGTAGGTCAGCCATCGGAAGGCCACCTACTCATGGCCACCATCCCGACTTCTACTCTCCCAGGAGAGACAACAAATATGTAAGTTCTTCTTCTTCCGACTAGCTTTCCGACTATTTTGCGTTCTGTGTGTTGATTGTCGTCTTCTCCCGCCGCCTGATTTGAGGCCCGCCCCTCTCCCGCATGAAACCCCTTTCCTCAGGACGCGATGCCGAATCGCGCCCAGGCCGCCGCGAGACAAGAGGAGGGCCGACCGCATGAGCCAAGCACAAGGACAAGGAGATCGCGGTGGCGGAGGCCGCCCAAGCGTAGGAAGATGAAAGAGGTCGCCGTCTCCTCGGACGAGGATCCCTCTTCGCCATGGTGCAGTGATGATGGAGTCGGCGTCGGCCGGAAGCGTCTTTGTCGTCCGTCGTGTCCGTGTCACCCTCCCTAGCGGGCGAGGGCGGCTCAAGGCGATGGCCGGAGCCGGTCGCCCATGAGCAGGGGACGAGCTCCAGTTCGCATCCGCCTTCTCGCCCCGCCCAAGAAGATCGGCGGGTGACTCGCTCCCGGTCGAGCCCCGGCGGTCAGGAGCATCAAAGGGAGAGGAGGAGATCCCCGCGGCGAGACAACTCCTCCAGGCGGCCGGCGGATCGTGATTCATCCGCCCGTCGTCCCTTTGGCGACTCGTCGCGACGGGGGGTCGCGCTCTCCGAGGAGGCGGTCGCCTCCACTGGTGAGATTGACCTCGCCGGCTCCTGCTGCGAGCGCGTCGCAGGGGGAGAACACGAGTGCTCCTCCGCGGCCCCTCCAGTCCCTGGTGATCTGGGGTGGAGGGACCCCTCCCGTGCAGGTTCCTCTTGCCCAGGGTGGAGGTCGGAGCCCGCCGTCCGACGCGGCGGCGAACAAGAGGCCGGCCCCTGAGTCGTCGGGCGCGGCCCCCAGGCCCGTGAAGCGGGCCCGTGTCACCTCCTCCATGTAAGTGTCGTTCTACGCTAGCTTGTCATCTTGTTTCTGATTTTCCGTTTTGCTTTTTGACTCGCTCTCTCGTGCCAGTCGTTCCAACACAGGCGCGATTAGCCTTCTTGTGAGCGCGGCTTGACGGCCTGCGCACTCCTTCCCTGCTCCCCGCTCTCCGACTTCTCCGCTGCCGCACAAACCGAGGGGCGGATCGAGGGGCAGAGGCTCACGAGGTGGCTGCGCCTCTACCCTCATCAGGTGATGGAGACGTGGCCGTGGGGCAGGGAGCCCTCGAGCAAACCGAGCCCCTGACAGCGCCTCTCGTTGATCGAGGCGTCGTCTGTGAGCTCGAGGCGGTTGTGCCCCGGCGCTCCGCGGGCGAGCCAGGAGATGACCCCTTCGTCGTCTCGCTCCGGAGGCCGCCATGTCTGGAGGGACCTAACCTCCAGTGTCAGCACGCAGCTTATGCGGCCGAGTTGGCGATGCTGTTGGCTCCGGAGGCTGCCGGCCGAGATGCCCGTGCCGTCCGCAGGAGGTCGTTGTTGCGGATCGAGGCCGTGTGAGCCGAGGAGTCCAAGACCCAGTCGGTAGAAGTGGGGCTGGACTCCACCATGCCGCCGGAGATGTCGCGCCAGCCCGTCGCCGACGCCGCAGAGGTGGTGGCGGACTCGCCTCACCTTGATGTGCGTGCGCCCGCTTGAGAACGTGGTGGGCGGGCGCTTCCCGATCCACCGTCAAGAGGTCGGAGAGGCTCGGAGCCCCCGTCTCGACCGCCGAGAGAGAGCATGGCCTCGGCCTCGGGCGCGCCTCACGGACCGGAGCCCGAGTGAAGTCGGACGCACGATGATGAGGACGAGGAAGCCTGACTCGCCGCCTCGAGTGGGGCCTACGATGGGCGGGCGCCGTCAATGAGCTGGTCATTCCGGCCTTGTCGGTGAGTTAGCCGATCCCAACCTCGTCCCTGTGTTATTGTTTCTGGATTGTTTCTGGTGTTTGATCTTTTAGTCGGCCCAGGTGCTTGCTAGCTTGCCGCAGGAAGAGCCGCACCATCGAGGAGCTCGGGTCGAGAAGGTCCAGTGGAGATGTTGGTTGTCGATTGCGGCCATGGGCGAAGCGGCGAAGCGTCGGCAGTGCGCTTGAAGCTGGCAAGTGCGGAAGAGGAGCGTGATGGCAGCGCGATGCCGCGCGGACGCCGTCTCGGAGGCGGCCCTCGAGGCCAAGCTCGCCCAGGTGGAGGCCACGACCCACAGCTGCTGTGGTGGTGCCCGAGGCGGCCGGACCGCAACCGCTGCGGCCTCGCGGTGAGGCCGCGTCGAGCAGCCCGCCCGAAGAAAGCGGCGCTCGAGAAGAAGGTGGTGGACTGCTGCAAGACTGGTGCATCGAGGGGTGGACCTCAAGGCGGCGAACAAGCGGTCGTGACCTCTCCACCAAGCTGCGAGGAGGCCACCGGTGGGGGTCAGGCTCGAGAAAGCAACAGCAAACTGGCGCAAGATGTCGATGGTGAGTTGCTTCGCACTTTCAACCTTCGTGATCCCCTTTTGTCCTCGTTCTGCTTGTTGCAGGTGCTGACTAATTTTCTTTTTGATTTTATCAGGACTCCGCTTGGCTCGTGCCGCCGTGGTTGTCAAGCTCGTGGAGAAGTCACAAGAACTCACCAACACCGAGCTTAAGATCCATGAGATGTCTGGGACGACCAAGAATTTGTCAGACCATCTTGCGAGTATGATTCCTCGCCTTGTCTTTTTTCTTCTCGACTGGCGCTTCCTGAAACTAGATTCTGACCCGTTCCTCTCCCAGGGGTCAAGGCTCAGCTCGAGGACTCCCGGAAGGCCCAGCACGAGGCAGAGGAGGTGTGCAAAAGGGACATTGTGGATCGCACCAAGTTCAGTCGGTTCATCGAGCGGGTCTTGTCGGAACTCGGCGTCCCCTATGTCTAGATGCCTCCCCAGACGCTCGGCGACCGGGTCAACCTTCTGCCGGGTGTTGTCAAGGAGAAGGAGCTGACAACATCTCAACAAGTGGTGCACCGGGTCCTCTCCATGTTCAACTCGCATTATGAGGACCTTGATGACGAGTGGTGGGCCGGGCCCCGACTATTCGAACGAGAAGCTTGACAAGATCGAAGAGGATTGCGCCACCTTCGCCCGTGCCATGGCCGACGCCGCCATGAAGGACCTGGACCTGATTCCAAGAGACACACCTGCTGACGGCTCCGGGCCTTCCCATTGGATGTATCACGTTGTATAACAATTAAACGAAACTTGCACATGTGCTGAGAAGAACAACTTTTCATTTTGTTTTGAGATCGTCCTTTCTGATGCCTTCCCCAAGCATTCACGGGCGACTGCGAGATGAAGCGGTGACGCTTAGGAACTTAGGTCAACCGAGCCCTTACTCTGGAGCCGCGGGGGCGTAGGAGTTGGAGAACTTCATCAGTCTAATTCATAAAACGCCATCACATAACCGCAGCCCCCGAGTACTTTAGGGATGTTCAGCAAGCGACTTACATATTTTTTCATGAAAATTGTTTTGAGCCGGAGCCCGAGCGGTTACTCGAGTGCCTTCTGAAAGTAGTCGGACGTCAACCTGTGGGTCCGAGCTGCACTTGCAAGTCTTTGTACCATAGCTACAGGGGCGTAAGTGCTAAGAGGCTTGGTCAAGCAACAACATCGAAACGCACGCAGATCAATATCCCCCTCGCGAGGTGAAGGTATTACGCCAAAAAAGAACCGCTCGGTCGTGCGAATGGTCACGACAAAGGTGTCGGAGAGTTTTGTTTTGAAAACAGAAAAACGAAAGGGGGGCATCGTGCCCCGGGTAGCCCTCGAGCGGAAAGTGTTTTTTGCATGGGCGCAAGGATGCTTGCCGCTCAGCATTTAGATAGCGTTGAAGCATATAGAAAAGAGTACAAGGATATCGAGAACTTATGAAACGAGAACAAAAGCACATGGCATTATTCATTGATCATAAGTTTGAAACAGGGAACATTACTCAAGGGTAAAAATGATGTAGATGTTCTATGTTGCATGAGTTGGAGATGATTGTGCCGTCCTCGTGTCGTAGCTTGAATGTTCCGGGTTGAAGGACTTGGTCGACGATGTACGGCTCCTCCCACGGGGGCGCAAGCTTGTGTCGGTCCTTGTTGCTCATAACCCGTCGGAGTACCAGATCTCCAACTTGGAATTAGCGCTCGTGGATGTTGCGCTCATGGTAGCGTAGAGCCTGCTGGTACCGGGCGGAATGTAGGAGCGCCACGTCGCGTGCTTCGTCGAGCTGGTCGATCGCATCCTTGAGCGCGACCTGGTTTCCTTCTTCAGTGTACGCCCGGACTCTTGGGCTACCATAGTCGATGTCCGTCGGGAGCACCGCTTCCGACCCGTGCACCATGAAGAATGGTGTGGAGCCGGTTGCTCGACTCGGTGTGGTGCGCAGGCTCTAGAGGACAGACGGTAACTCTGCGACCCATCTTGCCCGGAACTTCTCGAGGTGTTTGAAAATTTGGGGCCTCAATCCTTGTAGGATCATGCCATTGGCTCTCTCGCCACTGTTGGTCCTTGGATGTAGCAGCCCAGTCCTGTGAATGTTGTTGTCATCGCAGAACCTGAGAGACTTTTTTCCCGTGAACTGTGTGTCGTTGTCTGTGATGATCAAGTTCGGGATCCCAATGTAAATAATATGTCGGTGAAGAATGCAATGGCTTCCTCGGGCGGACCTTAACTACGGGTCGGGCTTGATCCACTTGGAGAATTTGTCATGAACAGCAGTAGGTCGTGAAGCCCCGGCGCTTGCAACGAGCCCGACTATATCCAGCCCCATACGGCGAGCGGTCAAGTGATGGGGATGTTCTGAAGCGCTTGCGTAAGGAGATGAGTCTGCGAGCATAGAACGCACAACGTCGCATCGATGTCCTTGGCGTCCGCCGATGATGAGCCAATAAAATCCTTGTCGGAACACTTTTCCGACTAAAGTTCTTCTTGACATGATGTCGCATGTGCGATGGATTTCTGAAGCGGTCTCGACCTTGATCTTCGAATACAACGCATGAATATGTTCGCGCACCGCTTGTGGAGCTCGCCGTCGATAAGGACGTATGATTTGGCGCCGCGATGCGACGCGCCTCCATGCGGTCGGGAGGGCAACTTCCCCTCGACTAGCCACTCAAGTATCGGAAAACACCAGTCGGGATCTTCTAGGTTGGGCTCTTGCGGCTGATCAATCTCCATGACTTCTGGCGCCTCTAGCTCTGGTGGTTGTTCTTCGTCGACTCGGACAGACGGTGAATGCTGGTCGCTAGCAAACACGCCGTGTGGTACGGGCTTGCGGCTTGATGATGCTTTGGTGAGGATGTCTGCAACTTTGTTAAAGTCGCGCAACACGTGATGGAGCTCGAGCCCATGGAACTTGTCTTCTACGACGCAGGCTCGACAATAGGCCGCCATCTTGGGGTCGACGCAGTTCTTCTCCTTCATAACCTGATCCATAACGAGCTCAGAGTCCCCACGGATCTCAAGACGACGGATTCCGAGCTCGATTGCGATTTGAAGGCCGTTGATGAGTGCCTCATACTCGGCCACGTTGTTGGAGGCGGGAAAGTGTAGTCGAACCATGTACTCCATACGCACACCCAGAGGCGAGATGAAGACAAGGCCTGCCCCTACTCCTTCCTTCATGACGGAGCCGTCGAAATACATTGTCCACGTCTCGTGCTCGATTGGTGCTGGCGGAGTTTGAATCTCTGTCCATTCAGCAACGAAATCCGCCAATACCTGTGACTTGATGGCACTGCGTGGCGCGTATGTCACGTTCTGTCCCATCAACTCGAGGGCCCACTTAGCTATCCTCCCTTCAGCCTCATGATTTTGGATCACTTCCTCGAGTGGGTACTTGGACACCACCGTGATGGGATACGAGTCGAAATAGTGTCGAAGCTTGCGTTTGGTGATCAAGACAGCATATACAAGCTTTTGAATTTGAGAATAACGGGTCTTTGAGTCGGAGAGAACCTCACTTACGAAATAAGCGGGCTGCACCTTAAGTGATTTCGGCTCTTCTCGCTCAACCACCAATGCGCACTTACAACTGCGTCGTCGACTACGTATAGAGCATCGCTCCTCGGGCATTAGTCTTGTGAGTGGGTGGACTCTTCAGGAGATTCTTGAGCTGATCGAGTGCTTCCTGAGCCTCGGGTGTCAAGGCAAAGTGGTTGGACTTTTTCATCGAGGCGTCTGTGTGGCAAGCGCTCTCAAGTTGAGCGATGAACGGCGAGAGCGAGGCAGACACTGTGACACGATGCACGCTTGAGGTTGAATTGGCCCCATGTTAGTGATGGCTGAGATCTTCTCAGGGTTAGCCTCAATGCCGCGTTCGGACACGACAAAGCCGAGGAGCATGCCCCTCGGAACCCCAAAAACGCATATTTTGGGGTTTAGCTTCACCCCGTGTTCTCTCAGTTTCGTGAATACTTCTGTAAGGTCAAGGATCAAATCGCCCGTCTTCTTCGACTTGACCACGATGTCATCAACGTATGCTTGATTATTAAGCCCTATGAGATCGCCAGCACCGCATGCATCTTTGGAACGTAGCGCCCGCGTTCTTGAGCTCGAATGGCATCGAATTGTAACAATAAGCGCCAAAAGGAGTAATGAAGGATGTTGCGAGTTGGTCCGCTATGCACATCGCGATCTGGTGGTACCCGGAGTACACATCAAGAAAACAGAGGGTTTCGCACCCTATCGTTGAATCGACTACCTGATCTATGCGAGGCAAAGGAAATGGATCCTTGGGACATGCCTTGTTAAGGCTCATGTAGTCAACACACATCCTCCATTTCTTATTCTTCTTCTTTACAAGTACAGGGTTAGCTAGCCACTCGGAGTAGAACACTTCTTGGATGAACCCTGCACTAAGGAGCTTCTTGATCTCCTCGCCTATGGCCTTGCACTTGTCGTCGTTGAAGTGGCGCAGGCGCTGCTTGACCGGTTTCGATCCCGACTTGATATTCAGTTTGTGCTCGGCAACCTCTCTCGGGATCCCCTTCATGTCGGAGGGTTTCCATGCGAACACGTCGAGGTTCGCTTTGAGGAAGTCGACGAGCGCGCTTTCCTATTTAGTATCGAGCGTCGTCCCGATATGGAGCGTGCGGCCATCATCGGTGACGACCACATCCTTGACATCCTTGGCGGGATCAAAAGAGCAGGCCGCTCGCTTGGATGACTCGGGGATATCTTGGTCCTCGGAGGGAGGCTCGGCGTGGAGCTTCTCAGACCGGATGAGTGTCTCGGAATTGAAAGCATTCGATTATCATACTCGTGTCGTCTTGAAACATAGTCCCTCTGTGATGACCCCCGGACGGGGATCTTCAACTTGAGATATGTGTAGTTGGTCACGGCCATAAACTTAGCGTGGCCGGCCTCCAGGATGGCGTGGTACGTCCCCGAGAACCCCACCACTTCAAAGGTGAGGGTTTCATGCGGAAGTTCCGTGATGTCGAGCGTGGCGGCGGCGATCGCCTATCGAGTGCATCCTTCCGGGATGACCACATGGAAAGGTGTTGGCGATGGGCGTGATCGGGACCGCGAGATACCCATCTTTGTCGGCGTTGTTATATGCGAATGTTGAGCCGCTCCTCCATCCATCGGCACCTTGTGGATCCGCTTGGTCCCGTCGGTGGAGCCACCACGAGAGGTAGCATCCGGTTGCGGTACATGGTCGGGGTGGTCCGTATTCGGTCGAAAGTGATCGGGGTCTCCGACCACTTGAGGTACGACGGTGTCGCAAGCTCGGTGTTGTAGACTTTGCGCCTGATCAGCTTCTCCTTGCGCCTCGACGGTCATGCCGGTGTCCCACCAAAGATCATGTGGACCGCGACATCTTCGTGAGGGAAACAACCTCCTCGTCGTCGTCGTCATTCTCAGGGGGTGGCGCGGCATTCTTGGAGGATCCGCCGTCTTGGGCTTGGCGTGGTGGCGTTGGCGTAGTTCTTCATTGGCGACAATCCTTTAAGCGCTTAGCGGTGTCTCGTGATGAGTACACGGCGCCTCCAAGAGCCTCTCAAAATGACCCCTCGTGAGGTCGTTCTGGTTGTTCTTGGGGCGCGTAGCCTTGCGCTCGACTGCTGCAACAGTGTTGTCGTCACGACCTCACTTGTTGCCCTTCCTCTTCTTGGACCGCGAGGATCACTGACCACCATCCACGACTTGCTTCCCTTGCGGTGGGAACCAGCGTTGCTACTCGGCTCCTCCCGTCGGCGTGGTTGGTTGCGATGTCGAGGAGCTCCCGAGTAGTCCTCGGGGTCCTTCGCCTAGCGGTGGATGAGGGTGGTGCGGTGGTGCCGTTGGAACGCCGAGATGGCGTCATTGCATTGCGGTGGGAAGCTCGGTGCAGGGCCTAGAGAAACGCCTGATGTGGTCGCGCAAGCTTTCCCGGCTTCGCTTGCAGTTGCGGCTGCTTGCTTACTGGCCAGCGCGTGCGTGCCTTGGAAGTTGCCGATGAAGGTTTCACGTGGTCCGTCCCATTTGTTGATCTGCCACGCGTGGCGGTGCTCGAGCAGTCCGCAGAGTCGGCGAGGTGGGCGGCGAGTTCTTGATGATGAGCAGGTCATCCGTCGCTCCACCCGCCGACACGCGAGCTGTAGTCTTCCAACCACACGCTAGGGTTGGTCTCCCGTCGTGCCAGGGCCGTTGGAGCCCGAAACCGTGAAGGGAACTTTGCGTCTTGCACCTTGACCGGCGCGAGGACCCTTTGGCTCGAGGCGACCCGCGTCACGTTCTTCATTGCTATCGTCGTCGCCACGCCTCGCTATGCTGGCTATGCGTGGCGGTGCCCGTCATGCTTGTCGCAGCCATCGTCGTTGCTGCCGTGGCCGTAGTCGTCACGTCGCGTCGCCCGGTGATTGGCGAGCCTTCAGCGTGTCGCATGCGCGGTGGGGCCCTCGGCGTGACTTGGTGACGGTTCACCTCCTTGTCGTGCCCTCGGTGCCTTGGCGGAGGCGGGTCTTGGCGCGACGGATGGTGCACCTCTCGGCCTCGCGTGATCCGAACTCTCGGCTTTCTTGCCGGCGTCTCGAGTAGGGTTTTGAGCTATTGGCGAACCCTCTTCTCCTCGGGCGTGGCGGCTCGGGGCAGCCACGTAAGACATGGGCCGCTGGCGAGGTTTTCTGACGCGTGAAGCAAGGCGTGCGTCATCGTCGACAGCGGCATCGTTGATGCGTTCTCACGTCGGCCGTCGGGAGCTTGCGACCGGTCTATTACGCCTCCTGCGCGGTGTTGCTGTGCGGTGGCTTTCTTTGGGCTCCTCCTCCACGCCGGCGCTTGGTGGAGGTTCGCCCGGCTCTTCGTCGAGCTGGTGCTTGGCAGCAATCTCGGGCGCGCTGACGTGGCGTCCCTGTTGCGACGAGGGTTCTCCTCGCCATCTGTCGAGCTGGTGGCGGTGTGGGCCTCGAGGATTGCACTCGCGTGAAGTCGGAGAGGTGGCCCCCGCCGTGCAACCGCGGAGCTTGGGGTCGACGCCTTAGCTTGTTCACGAGGCGCCACCGGGTCGTCAGGAGGCTGGCTGCCCATGGGGTACATTCTGTTGTCTGGCTCGCTCCATGAATTCCCCGGCAGCTCGGATCCGGCAAGGCGAGGTCGGTGAGGTAGTAGTAGGCTGCGAGCCTAAACCTCTCTGTGTTGGGTTAGGCCCCAACATGGCCTGATCGATTCGGCCGTGAAGCCACGGAGAAGCCGCCGCGCCGCTGGCCGCCATCGGTCGGGGACGCGAGTTGGGAGAAAGTCCTCGACTACGGACTCACGGCTGGTGTAGAGCGAAGCCGAGGGAGCCAAAGAGCATGGTGGTGCCGGGAGTCGGTGAAGTCGCCTTCCATCCGGATCGGTTGGTGTGATTCGGCGAGACACGATCCGCCCACTGCGCCAAGCTGGGTTCTCAACCGCCGTGATAATTGTATCGTGTCGTGTGTCGGATCCGGATGGTTGACACGGAGACAAGGATTTTATCTTTGGTTCGGGCCTCAGAGGAGTAATACCCTACGTCCGATTCGAGTACTCATGTTCCTATGGCGGGGATGTCTATAGTAGGGGTTACAAACTTTGTGATCGGTCGACCCTCAAGCGGTTGCACTCCTACCCTTTTATAGATGCAAGGCGAGGCAAAGAGAGAAAACAAAAATATGCTACTGATTACTCTGACTTGGTGGAGTCTTTTAGTCATTGATGTCCGGTCGGTGTTGAAGGCGTTGGTGTGGTATCAGGAGATCGCCGTGTCTTTGTGCCTTTGTTCGTCCAGGGGCACATGGCGCCTCCTCAGAGTAGTTACGTGGTGACTCATCCTTCTTGAGTGCGCCTTAAACCCGCCACGTTAGGGCCTAAGGGTTGGTAGGCCTTGTCCGTAGATGGTAAGTCAGTGCACATTACGACGGGGTGGCGTGCGGTGTTGGATGGGACGACATGTCGGAGGTCGTGGGAATGCCTGTTGCGTCATTACGGCTCTTGTCGGACCGGCCGCCTCCGTCGCGCCGGTGCGGTCTTTGCATGGCGGGCGGCGGGTGTCGTTGCGGAGGAACACGGGGCGGGGCGGCGCGTTCATGTGGGACCCGGATCCACACTCGGCTTCCCGTGTGGGCCCGTCTTAGTCGGAGCGGAGGTTACTTGTGCGAGCAGTAGTCGGAGGCAAAGCAGCGTACTCGGAGAGCAGTGTACTCGTGCGGCGGAGAGTACTGCGTGGCGGAAGATACTCGGAGTGGGGAATTCTTGTCGGTGAGGGTCTTGGCGAAGATCGCATCCTCCCACTGTCCGGATCTTAGCCTTGACATTGTGAATGGTGTCAGAGGACTTCATCCCAAGGGCGATTATCTTGTTGCTTAGGGGGCCCTAATCCAGGCCCTCGTCAGCCTTTAGTCCGGGTGGTGTTACCACGAGACTAAGAGAGTCTTATTCTCGGTGAAAACACCACCCAAGAGTAATGATTTAGTCTCGGGTGGTGTTCCCACGAGACTAGGAGAACCTTTAATCCGGGTGAGCAAGCGACCCGAGAGAAAAGACCCTCCCTCCACCTCTCTGCTCAGTCCCCACTCTCTCTCTCCTTTATTTTCTCTTGGGAGTCTCTTCCTCCACTCTATCTTTTTCTCAGCGCAGGCGGTGGCCACGTCGAGGCGGGCACCCCAGGCCACGCTGGGGCGCGAAGGCCCCCGGCCAAGGCCTGCGGCCCCGCGGCGGGCGCGGCCCGGGCCACCACGCGGGGCGCCCATGCCACGGCTGCCTCCCCGGCGCCTCCGTCTCTTCTGGTGTGGCGGTATGCATACCGTGTTCTGTGAGTGTTTTTATTTTTACGATTTGTTATGGTGATAAGATGAGATGAGCATGTGTGATGTGAGATTGAGATGGAGAATGGGTTGTAATCTATGATGATTTGTGATTGATATTGTGTTATGAATATAATTTGTGTTATGGTGGAATCGAATTTGTGATGATGAATTTGTTGTGAATCGAATTGAAGTTGTGCTTGTGAGTGTGATGAACTTGAAGTTCTACTGTGCATGATGGAGTGGAGCTCGAGGTGGTGGCAGAAGGTGGGGACAGGGGCTGCTAGGATGTGGTTCGGCGTGCCCCCTTTAGTCCCGGGTGGTAATACCACCCGGGAATAAAGACACCATTTATTCTCGGTTGGCCACCCGGTGACAAAAAGAGGAGATCTTTTGTCTCTCACCTTTCGTCCCGGTTGGGCCTTAGGGAGATAACGCCCTTCCCAACCGGGACGAAAGACTCCTCCTCCACCAGTGGACTGAATTGCTTGACTTGGCAACAGGGCCGGGGCACATGATTTCATAGTCGTAACTTGGCAAGATGGATTGTGTGTGTACTTGTATATATATGGCTAGCTTCGTTCTGTCCAAAATGCTAACTATATCCTAGCACTCGTCCATACTTAACGTTGACTCCATTGCGTGTTCTGCTTTATATTACGAATCGGGCTTGCTTGAGCTTGACCGCCCTGCCGCTAGCTGCCAGCACTAAAAGAATGTTTATCCGCCTGGTTGATTCGAGCGGAAGCGAAGCAGCAAATTTAACCCCACCCCGTGCGTCCATACATACACGTCGCTGTCGTGGATTTGGACGTCCCGCGCCCACCTGCTCCTCCGATCCGGCCTGTGCGCGCATCGATCTTCTGTCCTCCGGACGGCGTGGGGGAGCAGCAAGTTTCAACTGATGAACTGATTGGATCGATCGATCTCGGGCGGCCGGTCCGATAGAAGAGTCGTCCCCCGCGCGGCGGATCGGAATGAGCCAGCCAGCATGCGTGCCGCACGGTGTGCCAGGGGCGCGCGCGCGGGGGCGGCAGCAGCGTCCAAACGCCGGACGCGACGAACGGTGACGCGGCGGCACCACCTTTTCCCGTCACTCTGGCAGCGCGCGCGCGCGCTCTCGATCGATCGCTAGGCTAGCTAGCCGGCATCCGATCCACTTGCCGCCGTCCACACGCTGGCCGCAACGCAGCAGGCAGGTAGCTAGCCGACGATGATCGTACATGCCCATCGGTCGACGTCGATCGATTATTCCCGACCTGATCACGCATGCAGCAAGTGCTGTACTGTTCGCTCGTGGCCCGCCCGCAGGCCTTAATTATTTTGCAACGCGCAAATAGGCATTTGCCGTGCTTTCTCTCATCTACGAGCTAGCAAAAAGTGGGAGATGCAGAGCGGCTGGCGTATCAGCGTATAAACTGCACAAGCAAGTGTGTGCTGAAGACTGAAGTCGCCTGAACAGTATTATATTTCCAGGCATGCATGGTAGCACATGCGTTTAGGTGAACATTGCGTACAGTACAGACTACAGAGACGTGAAGGAATCGTGTAGATATATCATATATGCATATATACATATATAGCATGCAGATCGACATGCGACGGTCTTGTCTGCGCCCTGGGATGAATATTCGCGCACAGAGAGCACGCACGCATGGTGTTGGCGCGCCGACATATTCCGTGCTGGGAAAAGGGACCCGGCCCAGAGGATCTCGGAGGTCAAGTAGAAGCGACATGTACACGGCGCCGGATGCACAATGAGGTGCACAGAAGCTAGCTAGTTAGCTATACATTGACTCTTCAACAACATCCGACGGTCTTGTCTGCGCCCTGGGATGAATATGCGCACACGGCAGCTCGTCTAGATGCATATAGACCATGGTTGACGTTTCCGAATTATTATCACACTACTCTCTCCGTCCCTAAATGATGGTCGTTTTTCGTTTTCATGTCACAAGTTTCATCGAATTTATAAAAAATATATGCAACATTTATTTCTTCACATAAATTTGTTAAAAAAATAGATCCAAATATCTATCTAGTGATACCATAAGTATATAAACTTGTCTTATGGTGTCATCTGGGTCTCTAAAGTCTCAAAATGCATTTTCAGATCTCCAAACTTATTTCAAAAGTGTCCCCAGGGTCCATATAAACTCTTAAAGTGCATATTCAGACCCCCAAACTAGTCCTTGGATTTCATCCATATCCCTAAATTTCTAAAATACATTTTCAAATCTTAAAATTTGTCACATGTTATTGATGGCAGTGTTTTTTCCTCGCTCGTCGCCTTCACAACCACCTTATGTTAGTGATCGCACATGTATTTCTTGGCGTTTGATTGCAGCATTTGAAATGAACTTTGAGAGTTTAAGGACTTGAATGACACATTTAAACAAGTTAGGCAACCTGAAAAATGTGTTTTGAGAGTTTAGGAACCCGAATGACACCTGAGACAAGTTCATGAACCTGAAAATGCATTTTGAGAGTTTAGGAATCTATATGACATCCCCTGACAAGTTTAGAGACCGCTCGCGTATTTTACTCTATTTATATATATATTTAGTCAAAGTTGTTGCTCAAAAAAGAAAATGACGATCTTTTATGAACGGAGGGAGTAGTCCCATGCAGACTCTCCACTGCTTACATGTACGTATGGTCGATGATCGTACTCCTATATGGATCGACGGGGCCTCGATCTGCAGTCAAAACATGAAATACGCCAAATATGCCACGGCCTACATGGATCACTCGCTGGCTACTACGCCCCACTCCGGACGACGGCCATGCATGGCAAATGGCATCATATCTATTCGATCATCTCCATGTGCCTCAATGGGCTAAGGTACGTAATTTACTCATCATCCGGAGAGCAATGCAACCAAAACGAAACAGTTTAGTGCTACTATAGCGCAGTAATTAAACACCATAAATGTGTAAAGGATGAGAGATAATTAATGATCCACAGTTGATAACGATGCATGATTGAGCGCTCGAGATGATGCCGGCCGGCGGAGAAAGAAGCCAAAGGAAGACGACGGCTGGCTGAGAAAGGTGAAAAGCCAGTAAGCAGGCCCACCCGACGCGACCCATGTGTAATCGATTGCAACTTTCCCGGTCCCTCTCATTCGGTTTGACGATTTCCATCGCCAGAAAGGTACCTGTGTGTTCCATCCTCCTGTGGGCTATATGGCGGCTCATATGTTCCTATGATCCAACTGCTAAGATCACACAGCACCAGGGAGCTAGCTGAGTGTATCACGCACAACGTATATACTCCCTCCGTTTCAAAATACTTGTCATTTTAAGAATTTTAGAGGGTCAAACTCTCTCAAGTTTGACCAAAATTGTAGAGAGAAAATAATAACATTTATGATGTCAACTAAGTAGCATTAGATTCTTCATTACTTATATTTTTATTTTATATTTATTTGATGTCACAAATAATTATAGTTTTTTCTATAACTTTGGTCAAATTTGAAAAACTTTAACTCTCCAATATTTTTGGAATGACAAGTATTTCGAAACGGAGCGAGTATGTACCTGAACAAAAAAGCAACATCGGGGACCGGAGAGAGATCGATCTAGTACACTACCTGGTGCTCAAAGCAATGCGAGAAGCTCCTTTTCTTACGCTTAAAAGTTACGTACAAAAGGGGTCCATGCATGAATCGACTGGGGTCAAGCACCTCGGTTATATAGGATGTTCCTCTCTACTCGCTTTCATTTGATGTCTCTCGCTTGGACGCAACCGCTTGGCCGGGCTCACCTATAGCTGCTGACGCTCCCTCCCTCCATAGCTAGATAGCATGAAAATAATGCCGCATGCATGCATGCAGTGCGCGCACAGCATGGGATGGGGGCACACCAACGTGCTTGGGCTTGTGTCCTTCGTCCCAATGCAAACACCATGAATTATTCGCGGCCGTGTCACGTCCACGTGGCCATCTCTTCATCCAACATTACAGATTACAGATTATACATGCACGCCTGTTTAGTCAGGCAAATTCACTCAACTTTTCTCTAATTCCAGCACTGTTCATATGTGCAATTTGCCAAACTGAACAGACCCACCCTAGAATCAAATTTGAATGGCCCAAGTGAGACGTGGAGCTCCTATCTATCTTCCGCGTTATGCAGGCATAATGTGGGAGATTGACAAACTGAAAATAAATTAAATTGAGAAAGCTGAATAATCATTCTGTGTACCGAACTGAACATAATATAGAGAGATTACTCTGGAAGTTTTGAATAGGTAAAACTCAAATGGCCTATTTTTTAATATAAAAGCGAAAGTAACAAAATGAACACAACAATGAAGTTATTCAGATTTCCGCTTGCATCGATAATCATCAGAAAGTGAGGGCAAAAAAAAAATCCTATAAACCATTGCACTACACGCGACATCCACGGAACGGATCACATGTATTCTGCTGATATACCACACGTCCACACTGCAATCAGATCAAATCCCCAGCCTGCTGGGCAGTGGACGAGCTAGCATGACATACTACCACCGTCCATAAATATATGACGTTTAGGACAAAAAATTAGTTTAAAATGAACTAAATTTCTTATCATAAACGTCATATATTCAAAAACGGAGAGAGTAGTTCTCAGTTTGTGTTATTGTGTAAAAAAAGCAGCGGTGGAACCGGAAGGCATTGATACAACCGTGGTGGAGGAGGAGACGAGATGAGAGAAGCACAAGTAGCAATAGCGTCGCCGCGTCGGGAAGAGATATGCCCGGAGCTCTCTGGCTGCCGCACACCATCGCCCTGTTCGTTTGGCTTATTTATCACCACCGTAGTATTATTCTCTCGTAACCAATCGATGCCTACCAACCAGTATTTTCTCTCAAATCAACGCCACCACCACCAACCAACAAGCCGCATGACCAGCGCTAGCTAGGAACGAAGATGAGCCTGCTGGATGGAGCGGCAAGCGACTGCCAACACCAATAACAAACAAACGGCCCATATATATAATGTGCCCCTCGCTATCTGATGACAAAAAAATCACGCAGTGATCTTTTTTAGAATTTACTAGTCCATCAACCCGTGCATCCGCACGGTTAGTACTATATATAATAATATTATAAAATATTATTTAGATTCAATAAATTTTTTATTTACATAGTGTATAATGCATTAATGAGCATTGATTGTTATGGTTTGGTAGTGAGACCAATACATTTATGAGCATTGGCTAAAGATCCTATAACGATAGATTATCTTTATGATTTAAATATTGAAGAGAGATTAGTTGTATCACACATGACTGGCAGAGCAGGATAGTTTGATGATTTTTTATTTTATTTGAAGCAAAAATATTTATTATGTATGATATGACCGGTGGATCGTTTAGTTTTATTTTTTTACAGTGACATATGTGATTACTTTAGACATAAATATAGGGGGGTTATTTTTAATTCTTCATAATGGCATAGGTGGATAATTTTAGAAACAAATTAATTTTTTAGAATTTTTAAGATTTCTCTCTTTTTTTAGAGTGTCCACCTAGGATTCTAATGTGGATTTATGTGGAGACTTCCATGAGTTTTCTCTCTTTTTAGAGCGTCCACGTAGGATTCCAAAGTGGCTTCATGTGAAGGTTTCAAAAGAAGTCTTCAATTAGTAATAGTAAGATTAAAAAAAATCTTCTTTAGAAATTCTGAAAAACTACACAGAAGCCATGCCCGGTCCAATTGCTAGAAACTGACGGGCCCTACTAAAACCAACACCATGATGCAGCCCATAGCTGAGGATAAATTGAGCAAATGTTGAACAAGTAAAATAAACATTTCGAAAGTATAGATTCCAAGTTCAACAATTTTTGTGTGAAATTGTTGAAAAAGTATATCCAAACTGTTGAAATGATTTCCTAAAATATTTAAATAAAATAAGGTCCATGAGGTGCAGCACATGATGCTAGCTAGGTTGAAGAGATGGTGTTTGTCGGTGGATCAGCCATGGGTCCACCATAACTAACCTAAACTGCCATCAAAAGATGGTGTTTGGTCTTATCACTACTAGGGAAAGAGGCTTTCGTCCCAGGGTAAAAATAACATTAGTACCGATTGTTTTTGCCCCCCGTACTAATGTTACAAGAACCGGTAATAATGTCCTGTGCTAAAAAGGAGGCGGGGGGAGCCATCCCGTGGCAAACATTAGTACCGGCTCGTATTGAGCACCGATACTAATGTGCCCACATTGGTACCGAGACTAGTTCCACCCGGTACTAATGCACCTCCTGCCGTGCGCATGCCAACGCCGTCCAGCTGCGCCGTTTCTTTTTTTCCCTACCGCGCGTCCGTTCTTTTACTCCCATTTTTTTCTCCACCGTGCCTACCGCTGCCCACTGCCTGCCCACCACCCATTCTATCCTCTTCCTCTCCCTCATCTCTAACTTCTCTACTACTCTATCTTCTTCTCCTCAGATCCAGGGGCCTGGGCGGCGGGGAGGCAGGCCATGGAGGACGGCCAGGCAGCCACCCCGACGCGGGGCGGCCACTCGCGGGGGGCGCGCGGCCTCGGCGCGAGAGACCGGCGGCTCCCGGCGCGGGGCGCACGGCCTCCCGGCGCGGAGACCGGCGGCCGCGCGCGCACGCAAGGATGGGTTCCGGCGGCCGCGGGTCAGGTCGCCGGGGAGCCGCAGCTCGGCCTCCGCCCTGGGCGCACGAGCACGGCGGCCGGCGGGGCTTCCCGGCGCGGGTGCCAGCGCGGCGGCGCGTCCCTGGAGGCCGCTGGGTTGTTTTAGCATCCATTGTTCATGTGTTCTTGCTTGTGATTCATGTGGTCAATGATTTGTGGTTCTTGTAAATCTGTGGTTCATGGACGTTCTTGTCAATGACTAATACTTGTAAATCTGTGCTATGATTCATGTGGTTGTGTATGTCTGTGAATGTATTGAAGTGATTTTTTGTGAGTAATTGAAATATATGATTGAGAAGTATAGTGGAAAAAGAAAAAAAAAGAAAATGAGGGGACAGACGGACGGGAGACGGAAAAGAGGGGACGGACGGAGGAGAGAGGGCAGACGGACGTAACGGTGGGGAAGCATTAGTAGGTACTAATGTGATTCACATTAAGTCGGAAGAATAATAATGGCTTCAAAACCCATTAAAAGGGGTTCTCAACCGGTACAGAAGGGGATTTCCCTAGTAGTGTATGCGCGGTGAAGGTTACCTCATGCACCAGAGCTCAAATATGCACAGACCAAAGGGTCAAAACTTAAAACTGAATTAAGATACAACTAATTAGGGATGTCAACACAGTACAAATTTGGTCCAAATTTACATAGAAATTAGAAGCCCTCAAACGTATAATTCTCAGCTGAGTAATTCTCAACCTGATAATTCTCCACCGGTTCCACAGATGGGATGTCATCCACAGATGGGATGTCGATGGATTCGCTGCTATCCTCCTCTTTGTGAATCTCATTCAGAATCACAACAAGAGCCCCAACGAACACATGGTCAACGTGAGGGAGTACCTCGAGCAGCACACTGGAGTCACTATTACGGCTCATGATCTGCAGTCATCGTACCAAATTAATATGGTATAAAAGGTTTAAGAGGAACAGTTGGATGGAGAACTCGAAAGGAATGCTCTGAAATAATTTTGGTACGTCGTGTAGTACTGACCCGAGCGATCTTGGCGTTTGTGTTGGCAAGATAGAAGTCACAATAAGCCTTGCGGTCGCCGTAGTCACCATTCATCCTGAAATCGCAAGTACCGTGCGAAGTTCTGGCAGCCAGGAAGACGTCCATCTCTGTGTTAGATTTCTTCGTTGTATAGAAGAGCAAATCGCCAGCGTCCGAGCTATCCCCTCTGAATACCTCCCATCTGTCGTGCATGGTAAGTATCTGGTAATGCATACGTCCTAGTCAGGTCATCAATATTCATAATAATTGCGTTGGTATATACAGTGGGCTACATTTTCACATATCCAAACTCAATACATCGAAATGATTTTCCAGTCAAAGTTTGAAATAGTTTATTTATTAGGACAACCTCAAAACGACATCTAAGTTTATTGTGATAGAGATTTTGCAGCAGGAAATGAAGTACAGTATATGCATGGTTGCTATATATGTCACCCATACTCAAGTGGTCAACTCCAGTCAAGCTGCTAGCTGCATCGATGATCAATTTCCAACTTGATTTATTACGCCATTCGGAAGCCATCGATCAAATTGACATCAAGGTTTAAAGAAAGACCCATCTTTTTTAGCCCATCATCTAGGTAGGGAGATGAAACAAATTTTGACAAATAAATCAAGGGCCGATAGATGCATGGGTGTGGGGTACGTGCGTTTAGACCTTCTCCTTCAAGGTGATGATGGGGTGACCGGCAGCGTCGAGGAGCACGAGGCGATTGTGGAGGCTCAGAGATTTGGCCCTGGCTGTCAGCACGACGGCTCCGGAGGCGTTGGTGACGGTGTAGCCACTGGACTTCTGGGGATGGACCGTCAGCTGCACCAGGTACGGCGCGCAGAACAGCGGCGACACCACCGGCACCGGCGCCGGGGCCCAGGTTGGAGCTTGGCAGGGTAGTGCCGCCATCGGTCAGGATCACCACTTGCTACAGCTCGCCTCGCCGCTTGTGCTAGTAGGCGCTGGCTTGGTCGTTGTATGTGATCGCCGGTTCTATAACGTTTCTTTGAAGCGGGCCAGGAGTAATTGTGGGGTGTACAACAGGTCAAGGTCAATGCATATAATAATAACCACAAATATTCACACGCTGATTCAGTGATTCTTGAGGCCATTCTTGACGGACAAGCCACGTTTCTACTAGTAGATGTAAGACGACGCTATTTCTTTAGGTGGGCAGAGACTGAAGACCACGGACTATATTCGCTACAGACAACATTTCATTCAGGTATCGAATTGACACCTTTTGATAGTTCAGGAACTAAAACGGTCGTTTAAAGAAAATTTGGGGGACTAATATGACTATTTTCCTAGAGAAAATCAATCACATTCGGAGGACATTGCTTACTGAATGGCCGGCGGCGCCGCTTGCTACCACGCGGGATGTATAGTCGGTGACTTGTCGGTGCCGTCACAGTGTAATCGTCAAACAGGCAACCCGGCCGAAGCAGCAATTGAGTCTCTGCGATGAACTGATGATCCGGTTGTTGGGTAGCGTCTTTCGCTCGCTCCGGCAGAAGAGACGACGGACGCGCCCTCGACGCTCGCAACCAGCACATGCAGCTAGCGGACATGCTCTGTGCGTGCCTAAGATATGTCAGCACACAGAAGCCCCGCACCCCACCGGACGATGCTGCGAGCGTGGCGACACCATGAGCCCACGAGCCTGCACCTCCCCGCGCGAGACGTCCACACAAGCACGTCCACTCCGCCATCTCCGACGGCAGATGCATCTACTCGTTTTGCAGCATCTCCAGCGGGATGTCAGCACCATAGCTGTGTAATCGGAACATCCGCATCTACATTTCCTAATATCTCCTAGTCCCACCGAAGCTCGGCAGTGCGCAGTGCATGGTTGAGGATCGGAGGTGCTGCACCAGTAACACTAACTTATATTAGAGCACTATCCTCGGCCACTCCTTCCTATATATAGCCTTCTCATCCTGCTAATATGCAGAAATGCACTGCAAAGACACCAAGCAAGAGTGACGTGCCATATATAGGAAGCTTCACCCACTGCAACAACCCAAAATACACCCATTAAACGAAGCTTCACCTAAATTCGCGTTTAGTAAACATGGTCCACATGGTTGCTACATAGGCACATATATATCCTCTGAAAAAGTTTGATTCCCCTGAACTTAGCTTACCTATTTTCATGAGGTTCCTCTATAGTATTCCAAATGGCCCAGGCACGATTGGCGGCACGAGGCACGGCCCTAACCCGGTCCTAGACATGATCAATAGTGCTTAGTGCCGGCTCGACCCGACAACCCTTTAGTGCTTGGGCCGCCACCTCGGCCCATAGTGCCGGTTTGAAGCACGGCTCGATATGAGTCAGCCCGATGGCGTCCCGGCTTCAAGCACGAAGGCGGCCCGGCCTGCCAATGGCCCAGCGCCCCTCCTCCTCCGCTCCTCCCCTGACTGTTGGATGCGGGTCGCCAGCTCCTCCCGACCGTTGGATCTGCAAGTTGGGAGCGACATATATAAGGCCCGGCCAGCCTCCCCTTGCCTCACCCAAACCCTAGCACCCAGCCGCCCACCCCCTCCCTCTCGCAGCTGGCACCTCATATTCTCTCCTCTCTGGCTCTCTCTGCGGCATCTCCTCTCCTCTCTCTCCCTCCGGCTCTCCCCAAACCTAGCGTCCAACTCCAGCCCCCCCCTCCCTCCACGCACCGCCGTCGCTACTCACGTGCCGCCACCCCCCGACCGCACGCCGCACCTAGGAGAAGCCGCCGGCCTCGGCCGAGATCTTCGTCGCTCGCCGCCCCTGACCGCACGCCGCACCGCTGCTCCTAGGAGAAGCCACCGACCTCTGCCGGGATCTACACCGGCCGCCGCCGCTGGGAGGATATCTGCCGCAGCCGGCCTCCTCACCGTCCCTCCGCCGTCGCCGGTCACCGACTTCCTCCACCTGCCATGGCGACTTTACCCTTGCTGCAGTCGCGCCCGGCCTATTGGGTGGCAGGCCCGACCCCGACCATGGGTGGCTGCCATCGTGCCGGCCCAACACGAAAAAGAGGTCGTCATGTCGGGCCTAGGCCCACTAGTTGGCACGGCAGCCTGGCCCGACCCAGCAAGAAATGGTCATCGGGCTTGATAGGGTCAGGCCGCGTAGGGCCCGGCCATTTCGGGTTAGTCAGCTAGGGCCGGACCGTTGGAATACTATAGGTTCCTCATGGAACAGGAGAACTTTTTTTCATGATGACATGGAAATCTGCTCGTAAAAATTCATGACGACATGGAAAAGTGCTCGAAAAACGCACCCATCAGGCTTTGTTTGCATAACAATGGATTGAGATGGAATGTAAGGGATTTAAGGGGATATTAGTTCATTTTAGGCTCAATCCTCTTCTTTCGGTTGCAATCCACTACTATTCAAACAAACCTTCGCTTCGACTCACGGCTATAATTTGGGTCCTACCACTACTAGGGAAAAAGGCTTATGTCCCGGTCTCATTTTGACATTCATACCGTTATATTATAACATTACTAATGTGTACATTAGTAGTGGAATGAGACCTCGACGTTCTAGTAAAGGCACATCAAGATCGGTGGGTTAGCTCAGACTAATGTGGACAGTCCACATTAGTACCGGGTGGGCACATTAATACCGGGGCTAGCCTGTCAGTGTTTTAGACACCGAGCCTACGACGGGGTACCCGAAGTAGTAGATTGTGCTGGGCTCGCCGAGATCGTGAACATGATGGTGAGACACGGGCACACAATTAGACAGTGTTCGCCGCAATGTGCGTAATACCCCCTTGTATCTTGCGTGGCTCTGATTGATTGCGTATGTTTTGAGAGGGTCCCCGCCTCGCCTTATATGCCACGGAGGCGGGGTTACAAGTCGGATCGGTACAAGGGTACTATTCGAGTAGGACCCGGAGTAGCCTATACAAGATATGGAGAGCTATCCTAGTCATAGTACAAGTCCTTCTCCGTCTTGTCTTGTCTTGTGGTCCACTTGCACCAGCATCGTGGCCCACTAGTCGAGTAGTCCAGTGTGAACTTATCTCCCGGGTATGGCCCACAATGTGTTGGTGGGCCCAGGGATGCCCGGTCGACAAGCCCCCGAGTACTTTGTAGTCGAGTGCAATACTCCAAGTAGTCTTGAAGGTCTCCGCGAGTAGTTCCCAAGCGTCCCAGTTCTACAAGCTTCAATCTTCAATAGTACTTGAATCATCACGAGGTGAAGGTACTCCTAACTCCACGAGTAGTTTTGAAGTCTTTTTGAGCTGTTCCCAAGCGTCCCCGAGTACTTCCCTTGAAGGTCTTCAATAATACTCGCTTCGTTCTTGAAATCTTTGCATCAAAGATCCATATGGAAATGCGATTACTGAAATCGCATTCCATATGGAATGTAGCCCCCGAGCTTTAGTTCGAATCCAAGATTCAAGCTGAGGGTCAATCATCTATTCTTTGATCTTGCTCCAAAAATCCATGAAAATCGAAGAAATAATATAGGAATGCGATTTACAAAAAATCGCATCCTATATGGATGTAGCCCCCGAGCCTTAGTTCGAATTGACAATTCAAGCTGAGGGTCGATCAGTAGTCTTCGTCAAATAATCCCGTGAAATCCTGAGAAAAACTGAATGTCACGTGGCACGGAGCCCCCGAGCCTTGAGTCGAGTACTTTCTCGAATTGAAGGGTCCAATGATCGTAGAATAGTGGCTCGAATTCGGTGAATCAGAAGCGAGTGAAATCCAATTCCATCGAGTAGTCGAGCCCCCGAGATAGAGCCAAGCAGGTCTTGGATTTTAGTCCTCTGACTTAGCCAAAAATTTCACCTGTGCGAAACCAATCTGTTGGATTCGAAGGGTCACCAGACCGAACTGTTTTAGGGTTTTGGTTTTATAAATACCCGAAGGGGTATCCCTTAGGGTTTTACTGCTCCCATTTGCCCTTAGATCTAGAACGCCTTAGCATCCATAGCCGCCGCAGAGTTCGAGCGCCCGTATTGCCAAGAGTGCACACCTCCATCCCTTCGCCGTCCTCCGGTCAATGCGAAAGAAGACCCTCGTGATAGGAAGGATGAAGCCTGCATCATCCAAGGGACAGAAGAAGAAATCCGGTCGTGGCAAAAATCGATTGAGTCAAGTATAAGATGGTCATCACGAAGCCCCGAGCAGCCGTGTCTTGGAAGAAGTCCAAGATGAGGGAAGAAGATATCCAAGCCCTCGAAGCCGGCGGGTTGTTGTGCGAGAAAACGATTGCCGGTTGGAGTTCTGCCGCCGGTGATGCGTGGCCGATGGAGAAGAGCCCGGATGAAATCCCAATGTTCGGGCACTTCGTCGAGCGTGGGTTGATGCTGCCATCGTCGGATTTCTTCCGCGGCTTCCTTGACTTCTTCAAGTTGGAGCACGACACACCTCAACAAGATCTTCCGGTTGCATTACGTGCACTGCGAAGCCTTCCTCGGAATCCGCCCTCACTGGGCCTTGTTCAGGAAGATCTTCCGTTTGAAGCCGCAGCCCAACGCCAACTTCCCGGTTGTAGTCGGTGGAGCCGGTGCGAATGCGCCAGATGGCACAAGAGTTGTACTTCAAATGCGACTTGATAGATTCAAATCAAGACTGGAAGAACAAGTGGTTCTACATAGAGAACACCCGCGCGGTCGAAACCCGGCATGTTCGCCAAGATACGATCGACTGAAAGATGAACCCACGATGCGGAGTGCATCCGGATCCCGAGTTGTCGCGTTGCGCAAGACTTGATCGAGAGTAGCTTTCAGCTTTATGAAGCGGCGGGTACAACCCTTGATGCAGGAGCATCTTGGGTTCGAGTACAGCGCGATGATGGCTCCGAGTCATCAAGAGATCGATGATCTTGTGATGGAGCTGCGAAGATCTAAGAGAATCTTCACGAATTTCGCACCTGTCGTGAATCTGATCGACAATCCTCCGCATGGTAAGGTTCCGAAGTAGCCCCCGAGTACTTATTGTAAGTAGTCGTGTAGCTACCAATTGCCTTGTTTCTCAGGAGGATGTCTTGAAATTTGTGTCCATTCCTCCTCCTCGTCCTCAAGATCCACTACAAGCGCCTTGGAGGAGAGCCAACAGTGAGGGCTCAAATCCGAGTAGTCAATCCAAGGGGAAGAAGAAGTCTTGGTGGAGGACGCCTCAAGCAATGAAGACGGCCAAATACTTCAACAACGTTTTGAAGTGAAGAGCCGCTATGGGTACTCAGGGGCATCCATCCGTGTGGCCTTGCAGGGGTCATCGAAGAGGCGGCATCATCTCTTGCAGATGATGTGGCGCCACAGCTAAGAAGAAAAGGACCACGGTGGGGGCGAGCCATAAAGAAGATCTCGAGCCTCCCGTCATTACAGAAGTGTTGGAGAACTCTTAAGTAGTCACCGTTTCACCAGTACTTGTTCTCCGTAATGTCTTGATTTTTTACTTGCAGTTATCGAGAGTGCAGCTCATGTACCCTCGAGTAGCCCCCAAGAATAATGAACCCGAGGTGGTTCCAACAGCAACCGTGGAGACGGTGGTGCATGAGCAACAAGAAGCGCGGTACTGTGAAGTGTGCCACCGGTGGAAAGTGTACTGGAAAGCCACTTTCTTCGACATCTTTGGGGCCGAAAGTATCGACTGTCTGTAAGTACCCGAGTACTCGAGTACTTATTATGATTATGTACTCTACTTTTGCTGACCAACTTGTTGATGCAGAAAATCCACTGATGTCAAGTGGGGCGCCTCTGGAAGTGGTGCTGCTGAAGGAGACCAGACTCCTCAAGAGCAACGAAGATGTACTGAGCGCCAAGAAGTACCCGCAGGTGATGCGGTCAAGCACTACGCCTTTGGAGTGGACGTGGTTAAGGCGGTGGAGGCAGCTTCAAGCCAAGGGCTGAAAATCGAAGATATCAAGCCGTGGTGAATGAAGGCTTGAGGTGATCCTCAAGTCATGTGCACCACGAAGAAGTCCCAGCAGCTGAAGCCCCCGTGCATCATGTTGATGCACATCTGGCGCTGGAAGAGAGCCCAGAGAATCGCATGGTGCCACACGAGCCACAAATCGAAGACCCGGCCTCTCACAGCTGCAAGGTATTCTGCAGCTTGCACAAGTACCACCATGGCGAAAACTTGATGCCATATGATGACTCTGCACTCGGACGAGGACAACTTGCATGCTCATGCAGAGATGTTCCGTGGTGTAGAAAAGCTCCTTGCAGTAAGTTGCGTAGTCTCTTGTAGAGTACTTGTAGTCACAAATATCTTGTCTCTGACTCATGGGTTGTTTTTGCCCTTGCGGAGGTAGTCAAGCGAAACGTAAGACTCACTGCTTGAGCAACACGCTCGACATTGAGGAAGTCTTGCGCTCGAGAAGAATTGAAGCAGCAAAAAGCCTTGTCTCTGAAGCTGCAGGAGAAACTTGATGTCAACACCGCCGAGTACCACAACGAAATCCAGAAGCTGACGGCGAAGAAGGATGAAGTTGTTGGTAAGAACAAGTCCCTGCGCCTGAAGAATAAAGGTAATCTCCCTTCTGAAATCATTATTGAGTACTTTTGCTCTTGCGCACCACATCTGATAAGTAGCCTTGATCCTTTGCAGAGCTGACGGAAGAGGTCGACAAGTTCAAGAATAAGGTGCTAGACTGGCAGCTAGCCTTCAACCGTGAAGAAGCAGCTCATATGGATCTGAAGGAAGACTATAAGGTGCGGTGCTTTGAACTTGAGCGCGAAATGGACATCCGCATTGCCTGGATGATTTGCTTTGCATGCAGTCGCTCAAGGAAAAGATTGAAGAAGCCGAGGGCCTACACTCAGAACTGAAGGCCTTGACAGAGGCGGCCGAGCCAGTGGCAAATCTGTTCGAGCCCAGAGTCGCTGGAGTTCAGCCTCGACCACTTGTGGAGAGGTTGAAAGACACGCCGAAGAAGATTCTGGAATACGCTCAAAGGCTGGCCTCGCACGATCCCAAATCAAGTCCTGAGCTTCATCAAGTCTTTCTACGCCAAGGCGGATCTCACGGTCATCATGAACGGCAGATCTGGAGATTGCACCGACGATCGACTCAACGAGTTGATGCAACAGACTTCTCCAATCGCGGAAGCAGTTTCCAAATTCATCGATCTCCGTTAGATGTACTTGTAGAGTAGAAACACTAGGAGAAAACAAGTGTAATCCCGAACAAGTGTTTATGTAATATAATTGAAAACTTGAAGAAATCAATTATCTGGATCCCTTGTATGCTTATGTGTTGGCCAAGTACTCGAGTTGATATTGAGTGTATGGCTGCAAAAAAGAGATACGATACACGAGTAGAAGTACTCAAGTGTAAACATGTTCCGAAGAACGTTAGCTTAAACATGATGAGTTGAACACCTTAGCTGTAGCAGCATAAAAGAAGTCTTTGTTATGAATTAAGCTAAGAGTAGTAACAAGTCGATATAGAGTAGCGGCTTGTACTAAACACATTGTACAGAGTTTACAATGTCTTAAGTACCTCTGAGGCTAACAAGCCTAGTGAGAGAGTACTCGAAAAGAACTTATTCATAACGAGTTGAACACCTTAGCTGTAGCAGCGTAAAGAAGGCTTTGTTATGAACAAGTAGAGGACAGTAACAAGTCGGTATAGAGTAGCAACTTTATTACCAAATACATTGTACAGTGTTTACAATGTCTTAAGTACCTCTGAGGCTATGAGCCTAGTGAGAGAGTACTCGCAAGGATGTTTCAAGAGCAGTAAGACCGTGGGAGACAGTGTGATGAACTCATCCTGCATGTAGCAACTTGTATGAGAGTTCCACTGAGACCCTACCAGAAGGGTGTTACTCTAGGCCGAAGCCTGTTATTGAAAAGTAGAAACATGGACAACATGTACCACTTATTGTTCTACACGATACAGGATCGTCTGGAGAGAGTTATCATGACTCCCTACGAGGTCGCAGAATGAGACTGCTTGAAGAGGGTTGATGAAGCCCCCTGCGGGTGCTCGCAGCTGAAAGCTACGAGAGGATCTGATTGAAAGCGCGGAGAGGATTATCTTGATCCCCTACAGTGGTGACAACCGTAGTGTCTGCTGAGTGGTTGCAACCAGCTACAGGAAAGGGTTGATGAAACCCAATACGAGTTGTTCTGACCGTGGCCGCGAGAGGGTTGTTGAGACCCCTACGGTGAAGCGACAAAACTGGTTGATATTCCAAGAGTTGTCGACTTCCTCGCCTTCTAGAGTTTGAAGACGATATGAGCCTGGGCCAGTAACCTTTGCAATAGAGAAAGGACCTTCCCATGGCGAGTTGAGCTTGTGTAGTCCTGCCGTATTCTGGATGCGACGAAGGACTAAATCACCAACGTTGAAGGAGCATTCCTTAACGTTGCGGTCATGATAGCGGCGAATCCTCTCAAGGTATTGAGCGGATTGAACAAGTGCGTTGCGGAGCTTCCTCGAGACCTGCCAACATCTGTTTGTCTTGTTTCTTCGCCTACACCTTCTTCGTCGATCAACCGCTTGAGAACGCCACATGACATCGGCAGCAAAACACAGAGCCGTAGACCGGAAGTAAGGTGATTGCCACAGTAGTAGGTCCCCAAAGTGCATTGGGTAGTTCCTTGATCCACTTGCCGCCCTTGGTATTTGCTACATCATACAATCACTTCTTGAGAGCATCCGATTATCATCCCATTAGCGCGTTCCACTTGGCGTTAGCACGGGATGAGCGGCGAGACGTCTGGGACGTCAATTCCACTATTCTCACAGTACTCCCAGAACTGGTGATTGTTGAAATTCGAACCCAGGTCAGTGATGATGCGGTTAGGGAAACCATAGCGATGTACGATTTCATCCAAGAAGTCGAGGACACGATCGACCTTGAGGCGGTGTAAGGCTTGACCTCAATCCACTTGGTAAACTTGTCAATAGCGACCAGAACTCTGTTGAATCCCCCTGGTGCATTTGGGAGAGGACCAATCATATCCAGCCCCCAGCAAGCGAAAGGCCAAGTTGGTGGTATCGTGATGAGCTTGTAGGCAGGAACGTGTTGTTGCTTGGCGAAGAATTGGCATCCCTGGCACTTTTTGACTAGTTCCTCTACATCAACAAGAGCTGTAGGCCAGTAGAAAGCACGTCTGAACACTTTTCCCACCAAGGTGCGGGAAGAAGCGTGGTTGCCACAGATTCCTTTGTGTGTCTCCTTCAAGATTTCCTTGCTTTCTTCATGAGAAACGCACTTCATGAGTACATCAGAGCTTGCGCCTCGCTTGTAGAGTTGATTTCCGACTAGAACATAAGCCTTGACACGGCGTGAGATGCGCTCGGCTTCTGACTTGTCTTCTGGAATCAACTGACGTTGAATGTAGTCGATGAAGGGAGTTCTCCAGTCCACATCAATCATAAGCACTTCTCGATCGTGTTGAACTCAATCGTGGGTGCGGATGATTGCCGAATTGATGGTTTGTAGAGTTCATGGCGAAGATCCACCGGTGGCACTTGAGCTCGTGTAGATCCCAGCTTCGACAAGACATCCGCAGCAACATTGTTGTCACGGACCACATGATGGAACTCGAGACCATGAAATTTGTTCTCAAGTTTGCGCACCTCCTGACAGTACGCATCCATATTCTCAGCATTACGATCCCATGAATCGTTGACTTGATTGATGACCACCAAAGAATCACCATAAATAAGTAGTCGTATGATGCCAAGAGACGCAAGGCGAAGACCATGCGGTGCTTCATATTCAGCTTCATTGTTTGAGACCTTCCAAAAGATCGCAAAACATATTTGAGTTGCTCGCCATTGGGAGAAATCGAAGTACCCAAGATCAGCCTTCCAATTTGAGGGAACCGTCAAAGTACATGACCCAATGTTCTGGACGCTCAATTGGAGTTGGGACTTGATTTTCTCGCCACTCAGCCATGAAATCAACCAAAGCTTGAGACTTGATAGCAGTACGAGACTTGAACTCGAGCGATAGAGCGCCAAGCTCTACAGCCCATTTAGAAATCCTTCCTGTGGAATCCCGGTTGTGCAATATCTCGCCAAGCGGGTAGCTAGTGATCACAGAAATTTTGTACTCGTCGAAGTAGTGGCGGAGCTTCCGTGAAGTAATCAGAACTGCATAGAGTAGCTTCTGCACCGGAGGGTAGCGAGCCTTGGATTCTGAAAGAACTTCACTGACGAAATAGATAGGCCTCTGGACAGGGTAGCCATGGCCTTCTTCCTGCCGCTCAACGACAATAGCAGTGCTGACGACATTAGTAGTCGCAGCAATGTAGAGCAAGAGCTCTTCATTGGGCGGAGGGCGTGAGGACTGAGGTTTGGATAAGAACTCCTTGAGTGAGAAAGAGCTTGATCGCTTATTGTCCATGTAAACTTCTCCTGCCGCTTGAGTAACTTGAAGAAAGGAAGACCCCGTTCTCCAAGTCGTGAGATGAAGCGATTGAGTGACGCCATGCAACCAGTAAGCTTCTGGACATCTTTGATAGTAGTCGGAGCTTGCATGTTGGAGATGGCAGTAATCTTCTCGGGGTTTGCTTGATGCCACGATGGTCGATGATGAACCCGAGTAGTTTTCCAAGATCGCCAAAGACACACTTATTGGGGTTGAGCTTCCATTGGTACTCGCGCAGTGAAGCGAAAGTTTTCTCAAGATCCGTGATGAGCATGTCTGGATCCCTAGTCTTGATAACGACGTCATCCACGTATGCTTCCACATTCTTGTGAAGCTGCTTCTTGAAACACGCTTGGATAGCCCTTTGATATGTAGCATTTTCAACCCGAAGGACATTGTTGTGTAACAATAAGCACCAAACGAAGTGATGAATGCGGTCTTCTCTTGATCAGATTCCTTGATTGCAATTTGATGATAGCCAGAGTAGCAATCTAGGAAACATAGTAGAGCAACACGAACGAGTAAGTCAATGACTTGATCAATCCGCGCAACCCAAAAGGATCCTTGGGGCAATGCTTGTTGAGATCAGTGTAGTCAACACACATCCTCCAGTCATTAGAATTCTTCTTTCTGACGAGCACAGGGTTTGCGAGCCACTGCGGGTGAAAAACTTCCTTGATGAAGCCAGCCGTGAGTAGTTTAGCGAGCTCTTTCTTGATAGCGACCTGCGTCGTCGACAACACCGAAGGTGTTGTCTCTTGGGGTAGCATTAGGATCGATGTTTGGTGAGTGCTCGATCAACCTCTAGGCACACCGGCATGTCGGATGGTTTCCATGGAAAGATATCACGTTAGCCCGGGAAGTTGACTAGCGCGTCTTCCTATTTAGGGTCAAGCTGTTCACTGATCATGGTCGTCTTGCTGCTGTCACCAGTACCGAGGTCAATGGCTTTGAGCAGGACGTCACCAAACGGTGTAGTCTTGTTGTTGTTTTCAGTCTTCTCAGGAACCTCCAGCTCACTCGGAGCAAGCTTTTTAGCGGCAGTGAAGACTTCCATCATTGCATTGGGTACTTGAGTAGTCGAGGCAAGTTCTCACAGATCGCGGTCGTGGGAACGCCGATCCCCTTGCAATGAGAGAACTCCCTTGGGGCTCGGCATCTTGAGGACCAAGTACACATAGTGCGGGATAGCCATGAACTTAGCGAGACCAGGCCTGCCGATGATGGTATGGTAAGAAGTCTCGAAGTCAGCGACCTCAAACTTGATGTGCTCAGTGCGATAATGATCCTTGGTCCCAAAGGTAACGGGTAGTAAAACTGAACCCAAAGGAACAAGCTGCGTTGCGATGATACCATAGAATGGTGAGTTGGTCTTGGTAAGCATATTGGTGATATCCGGGCCCATCTTCTTCAAAGTTTTGGCAAGCAGGACGTTGAGACCGCGCCACCATCAATGAGAACCTTGGTAAGCCCGGAGCACCACCACGGGATCCGAGCGAGGATATCGTCTGGCTCGTGAAAAACTAGTCCATTGATCCGCCCTTGAGAAGGTAATGAGAGTTTCAGACCACTTGAGATAAGTGGGAGCTGCTGGTTGAATGGACATAATCTCCCTGAGAGCTAACTTTTGCATGCGCTTAGTTGGAATACCACCAAATATGACATTGACAAGATTGGAGGGGTTCGAAACCCCTGTCTTTGTCTGTGTAGCCTTCTTCCCTTGTGTTTGCGATATCGCTGGGTTTGGGTGCGTTGGTTGGTGTGTTCTTCAATGCACGTCGGTTGGTAACACTGCGCTCGTAGTATGATCACTCTCCGGGTGCCATGGGCATTTCTGCTTGGTCAAAGTTGCCCAGTGAGGATCATCTTCAGGCTTGGCGGTGGTTTCTATGGCAGCAACAGTGTTGTCGGGCTTGCGCTTGCGATTGGGATTACTCGAGTAGTTATTCCCTTGGCGGTTGCCCTGCTGTTGCTTGCCACTATTGCTTCCTCCAGATTGTTGTTGTTGTTGTTCTGATAGTTGCGAAGATGCTTGAACCAATTCCGAGCTTTGTCTTCTTCGTCCGCCCAGTGAGTGATCATCTCCTTGGTTTGGTGATGTTGGTTGGGCGAGCACGACCAAAGTCTTGGAAAAGCCTATCATCATAGAAACCATCTTGAAAAGTGTCTATGACTTCTTTTTCAGTGACATCAACAACAATATCCCTTTTCTCAAAAAAGCGGCGCATGTACTCACGAAGAGTCTCGCCTTGTTTTTGTTTGATCAGGGCAAGGTCCATCCTGGTGCCATGACGACCCAAAGAACCCGCGGTTCTTTGGTGAGCGATGTTTGAGTTGTTCCCAGTTGTCGATGGAGTCACGTTTGAGGGACTCAAACCATGTGAGGGGCTCTTGCTCGAAAACAAAGGGGAAATAGATACATTTAGTATCATCATTACCTCCGGCATTGGAGATGGACAGAGACCAGCATATCTTGCTTGCCATCATACTTGGAGATGCCGTAAGGCTTGAACTTCCTAAGAAAGATCTTGAAGTCAGGTAGAGAAAGCAGGAAAAGAATCAGAGTCATTATCCTTTTGCTTCTCACGCTCAGCGCGTCTGGCGTTGATTGTTGTGCGAGCATCGTAGCGAGAGTCTCCTGACTTGCTGTTGACACTGCCATCATCGCCCTTGCCCCCTATTGCTAGCTTCCGGACGTGTGCGATTAGGAGTAGGAGTAGTACGATGAGCACCCCCACTGCTGCCATGGTGACTAGGTGCACTAGTATTCTGTCGTAGCATAGTATAGGCTAGTTCAGCCAGCTTTGCAACTTCAGCACATACATCACGAGGCATAGAGCGACCGAGTAGATTGATCGCGTTGATAGCTTCTTCTCGAGTGCGATATTCACGAGTAGCAACCGCCTCGAGCCTCTTGAAGATTACGGTAGGTAGAGCTTCTGCAAGTTCCCGATGAAGAGTTGCACGATCAGCATTGCGTTGGTGACGTGCAGTCTTGGCCTCCGCGGTTTCATCAGCAGGAGCATTTGCAGAGAGTTCATCATCAGATACATCATCCGGATAATGATAATTGGCACGATGCCCTTGCGGAGTAGTTGCATCAACGACGAACACTTCTCGATGTGATGAATAAGTACCCGTACTCTGAATGAGCTCAGTATCAGTGTCATAATCAACAAGCTTGACGCCTTCTTAGAAGGGCAGGTTGTCGAGACAGGCGATAAAGCGCTCCTGATCATCCAGTGTAAGATCAGCAGGCACATGCTCAGGCCAGTAGACGAATCTTCCCTCAGGTGTCGATGTGATCACCAGTCCATGAGCAGGGCCGGACAATTGTTGTACTTCAATAGAATCCGAACCGTAATCGAACTCGAACTCAGAGGAATCCGAAGAGTAGTCGAAGTTGTCGTCCGAATCTGAAAAGTACTCGAGCACGATCTTCGGGCCATGAGGGCGCCCAAAGGCGCTTGGTGCGACCGACATGGCGATAACCGAACAGAGGTGGTGCTAGAATGTTATCCAGTGAGCCAGTGTGAAGCTCAAGATGGCAACCCAGACTGGACAAGAGGCGAAGTCGAATTGTACTCGGACTCCGACTCGAGTTCTCTGAGCGGATCAGAGATCGAAATTTTGCCGAAAATTTTGACGAAATTCTCCATCGAAGCTTGCGTAAGCGTCGAGGACTTGAGATTTGACTCCGGAGTTGGTGCTAAGAAACGCAGGAACGATCCGACGCCGCGAACGCAAACCCAGGAGCCGAAAACAAAGGTGTCACCTTGCTGGAAAGCGACGACCGGCTTGATGGTGTCGAGAGCCATCGAGTTCGCCAGTGGATCAACGACGAGCCCCCACCGTGCGCCACGCTGTTGTTTTAGACACCGAGCCTACGACGGCACCAAGTAGTAGATTGTGTGGGGCTCGCCGAGATCAGGAACATGATGGTGAGACACGGGGCACACAATTAGACAGGTTCGGGCCGCAATGTGCGTAATACCTACATCCTGTATGCTGCGTGGCTCAGTATTGATTTGCGTATGTTTTGAGAGGGTCCTCGCCTCGCCTTATATGCCATGGGAGGTCAAGGGTTACAAGTCGGATTGGTACAAGAGTACTATTCGAGTAGGACCCGGAGTAGCCTATACAAGATATGGAGAGCTATCCTAGTCATAGTACAAGTCCTTATCCGTTTTGTCTTGTCTTGTGGTCCACTTGCAGCAAAGACCGCGGCCCACTAGTCGAGTAGTCCAGTGTCACAGGAACTTATCTCCTGCATGGCCCACAATGTGTTGGTGGGCCCAGGGATGCCCTTCGACATAGCCCCACTGCATCTCACCGTGCTAGAGGCGCCCCGTCCCAACACTTAGATTTTTCTCCACCGCCCCTCTCTCCTCGTCCACTCATTTTCTCTAATCTCCCGCCTCTTCCTCATCTCTCTTCATCTTACTCCCTTTCTGAATCTCGCATGCGGTGGCTTGAGGCCGGCCACCGCAGCGCCGCGGCCCCGTGCGCGGCATGCGACCTCGATTGCACGACTGCCGGCCGGCGATAGGCGGTTGGAGGGGGCCTCCTGCCGGGGTCCAGCGCGACCGGACAACATGGCCGTGGAGCCCGGCTGGTGAGGCCGCGGCGCGCAAGCTCTGATGATTCTTGTAAATATAAGTGTTGGCTAGGTAAACGCCTGTGGTGATTTTTGTGAGATGAATCTTGTGAATTGTTGTGATTTGTGGATGAGAACTTGAGATGAGATGAGATGAGATGAGAAAAAAAAAGAAAAGAAAAGAAAAGAAAGGAAGGAAAAAGAGGCAGAGCAAGACATACACATTAGTACCGGTGGTAACTCCACCCGGTACTAATATGAATATTAGTACGGTTTTCCTAAATTGGTACTAATGTGAAGTCACATTAGTACCGAAAGAACAATACCGGTTTGGGAACCGGTACTAAAGGGAGGTTACACAAAAGGCTGTAAGGGGGTTTTTTTAGTGTGCCATATTGGTCACTTTGTGAGCCTGAAGATCGCATTACACTCATGAACCACCACTGTTGCCGAGATGTGGTGATCACCTATTGAGGAATTAGTAATGTCAGTGAAATCCTCATTCCAAAGTCATAGGAGACCCCTTCTGGTGCCCAAGACTCCCCGCGCTGCCTTAAAAATGAATCTAGAGAGTTTGTAGGTCCTCAGGTATTGGCAGGTAAGAAGCACCGATATTGGCAAATTTAGCTTCTTGCAGATAAGCAACGTGCCAGGAGATTGTCGCTATTGCATGATGGACGGTGTCTTTGCGCGCCTGCCTCTTAAGGTAAACAATAAACTCAGCAATGGTTGAGTCGCTCCATGCCTCAGAAACCCTTTGCATTTGGTAGAAAACATAACAGATGGACGACAGATAATTGAAGACAAGAAAAAACAACAGGCACTGGATTCTTGTGATTAGGCGCCTGTAGCCAGACCGGTAGCATTACAACGAAGCAAGTCGAAGGACGTCGCGATGACACAGCTAGGAATCGCTTCAAGGCAGTAGCAGTTGGAGTCTCTGCAATGCGGCTGCAGTTTAGCTCTTAGGATTACAACCAAATTGAAGATTGTCAATGTCTCGAAGCAACATAAGAAGCAGGGAAGCCACTGCTGCCTAGGAACGACGACTTAAATCGCCCGAGAAAAGATGGGATAACAGCTTCTTCGGAGCCACGACAAGGTCTTTCCTGTCAACTGTCATCAACGATCCTCGTCTGCACTAGACAAAAACCAGTAACTTTGTTCCCATTGGTCTCTTCCCTTTGCTTCCCAATCCTAACTCTTTACCCGGATTAGATTCATGCTTGTGTTCGTGCCTTGAGACATTCTAGTGCTCTATATATCGCCCCGCCAGCCGGGCCGTGGATGATGGCGCTGCGGACCAGGGCCGGCTCTACAATTTAAAGGACCCTTGGGCAAGCAAGAAGAAATGACCTATTGAAGTAGCATAATATATAAGGCGTGTTTGGCATGGCTCTGAGCCAAACTCCATGCAGTCGGGTGGAGCTAGCCAAACACCCGGTCGATTTCCCACCGGTTCTACCTTCCACGGGCGTCGGCGATGCTATGGCACCGTCTTGCCGTCGCAAAGCCGCCCGGTGCCAGATCCGCATCAGGAGGGATCAGCTGCCGGATCAAGGAGGTCGCGCCTCCTCAACTTTGTAAGTCTCTTGCGCCCACGGATGCCAAGGGCAAGCCCGTCGGATGAGGTCGCCCCGGATCTGGCCGAGGCGGGGCGTGGCGTGGTGCTTGTCGGCGGGAGGAGCTCAAGCCCACGGGCATGAAAGAGGCGGCGGGGCGTCGTGCAGGAAGAAGAAAATTGTGCTGACAGGTGGGTCGTGGGACCCATTGAGGATATGGTCTTGGTAGCCAAACACCCCAATTTAAGTATGGAGTTTTGGAGTGGAGTCATCAAGGGAAGTTATAACCATCTCAAACACATACACACAATACTGAGTAAAAATAACTGCGACTCGGTGTGCAATGAAGCGTTGGTGCAGGCAAAGCGATTATGGTCTTGGTGGTTGTTAATTACTAAAGCCTATCTAATTACATATAGGGTCTTGAGCCCCACAGCTCAATGGGCCCTGACCGTCGCCCGCCTGCCCACCCCTAGAGCCGGCCCTGCTGCGGACAAGTAGTAATGCTTCAAGCTACAAGGACAATCAACATTGTCCTCTCCTTCCACAGTGGCACTGTGATCGAACGTACATTTGCAATCAGCTAACATAATTACTTCACCCACAGCATGTATCTATACGAAACAAAGCGCTGTGACTGGGAAATCATTGCCACTGGCTTCTGGTTGCTGGTCTGCTACCAGCAGCTACCGTTTCCCAACATCATAAATTCATAATACTGGCGGGCCACAATGGAGCCCATTAGTATTTTGCAGATCGCAACCACCAGATTCTGATCAACGCGTAGCCATCAAGGCATCAACGGGTTCAGAATCAACTTTGATAGACAAAGTAAAGTTGGAAAATACATATATCCCCAAAGATTTTTGCTCCAGTACGTGGCCCTCTTCAAAAATTGTGCACGAATTTTAAAGCAGATTAGTTACTAATTAATTAAATGTTTTCTTAATTATTTTCATCCTGGATCTCATTTGGGCTGAGCCCTGCCCATGCCCGGCTCGTGCCCTTCGCCCTTCCATGTGAGACCTCTTATCAAATTCAGTCGTCGTTTTCTGGAAGCGTATTCCTCGCCTCTTATTTCGGCACGAGACTGGAGCAATGGCGGTGGCGGCTACGAACTCTCCGACAACAAGCACGATGGCAGTGCGTTGAGGGAGAAGAAGCGCTAGCTGAATGTTACAGACAAGTCTCCACTAATGACAATTCTAAACCTGTCATTAACATGCACAATTATGCATGCATTCAGATCATCTTGTTCTTGAAATTAAACTGAAAGATCCAGAAGCATGCGCGGCTGCTGTAACTTAATTAGCATGTCAAAGAGGCTGGGCTTGGTGCAGTGTTGCTCTTCTCTTCCTACAGTGTTGTACCTAATAAGGAATAAATTTCTGAACGTCGATTGTGATCTGCGTGGGTGTCTGGAGATGCCTTGCATGTCACCCATACTGAGTTTCTCTAGCCTCACCAAGAACCACCCCTGTTTCCTCTCCCTCGATGCAGCGCCACTACAAACAAATGAGGATTATGGGAAACAACGCGACGTCTTGCATGGATAAGAACTGGGCACAGACTGGGTTGGGCCTGGAGGAGACCCAGGAACAAAATAATTAAGAAAACATTTAATTAATTAATAATTAATCTGGTTTAAAATCTGTGCATGATTTTTGGAGAGGACCACCGAGCAAAACTTATCCCGAAAATACAACTTTGTTTCGCCTGGTTTCAGCTGGAGTACAAGCTCATAAGATTAGATGTTCAGCTTAGATTAGAAACAAAAAGGCTTAGTATCAGCTATGCTACTGCTACTAAAACTTCTTGCAGGTCTCTGCTCCGACATCTTTGCTGTTCAGCTATCAGACTACATAGAGGTGCCAGTGCATTGTCAAGTTGCAGTTATGCTTAGTAGTATTGTAATCTTGAGCTGAGTTGTGATAGTTTTGGTTGGCGTTTTATTACCCTCTAATTACACGACTTTTAAGCACAAATATTCACAAGCTGATTCATTGACCGATACCTTCTTTGAAGTCTAACGACTGGAGGACAAGCCGCGTCTTGTTCTACTACTGCTAGTAGATGTAAGATGCTCTTTCTTTAGATGAGCAGAGACCGAGTAGACCAGGGACTTATATTGGCTAGAAACAATATTTCAGGGATCAAATTGATTCTTTTGATAGTTCAGGGACTAAAGTGATCTTTTGAGCAAATTTGGGGGGACCAATATAGCTATTTTACCAGAGAAAATCACATTTGAATGAAGTTTTTTTTTTGTAAATTAAAGCTCAAACTAAATTCCCATCAAGCCGGGACAGCAAGTGGGCCAGCTTCTGTCTAGCCCATAGATATAAGTTACAAAGTCCAGCAAAAAGCTAACTCCCAAGATTATGATCTCTTGTATTTTTTTCTATATTAATGAAACACGTACTATATTGTGCTGTTCATTTAAAAATACAAAAAAACCCGAAAAGACATCGAGAACAGTGTATCAACAGCGCCATCATTAGTAACAGAGTAGTCGGCGCCGTAGATGTGTAATCGCCAAACAGAATTGTGTCTGATGATCGTTGGATTTGGGTAGCGTCTTCCGCTCCGGCAGAAAAGATGGATGTGCCCCTCGCAAGTTGCAACATGTCCAGCAATCATCTCGACTGCAGTTGCATCGACTCCTTTTGCAGCATGTCCAGCTAGATGTCGGCACCACAACAGGAACACGTGCATATGTATTTCCCAATATCTCCTAATCCCACCGAAGCTCGACATAACCACCTTCCAGCGCGCAGCGGTTGTGGAGGTGCTGCACCAGTGACACTAACTTTAGAGCACTATCCACTTCTTCCTATATATGGCCTTCTCATCCTGCTAATATGCAGATCGATGTATATACAGTGCTGTTGAATATTGCTGTTCAACATAAGTAGCACATAAACACAGGATCACATAACCTAAATCACAATCAATCTGCTAATGCGGAATTAGGTGGGATAAACTTATATCGGTGTTAGTAGCCGCCATGGGAGCCTCACGAGACGATGTAGTCGACGGGTCTCGCCTTGAAGTAGTAGAATCGATGACGACGCCGACTTAAGAACTTGTGATGTTCTTGATCGACAACTTGAACGTATCCTCCTGACGCCAACGGCACCGGCCGGGACGTGGACGAGGAACTAGAGCTTCTACCTCCTCCAGCTCCCTTAGCAATCGGTGTTTGGCCTTTAGGCTAAAGCAAATTGATTTGATGCGTTGGAGGCTTTGCCTTACCCTTAGTTTTATATGGAGTGTGGAGGGGCCTAGAATCCTAATAGGATTCTAATTGTGTTCCTGCCGATTACAGAACACGAGTTCTGATCCATCACGTAGGGGAAAACGTGAGGAACAAGTTCCTCTCGGTTGGAGACCGAGAAGATCACGATAACAGTTTATTTCCAACATTCTCCCACTTGATCGAACGGTCTACAACTTGTTCGCATCATACTAATGTTCACACTCGGTAAAACAGTAAATACTAGACCAATGCGTCGTCGTGACATTTAATTCGCCACGGGACCCCATTACCCATAGTTTCACTGAGACACCTTGTTAGAACGCTTATACATTATTGGGAGTTCATAACGGCTCTGAACCAGGACCTAAAGACTATCCACCAGACCCATGTCTAGAACATGTTGCTTAAATAGATTAGGTGGTATGCCTTTAGTGAGCGGATCATGAGCATCTCATTAGTTCTTATGTGCTCGACATTAATAGTACGATCCTCGGTCTCTTTCAATAACAACACGATACTTAAGGTCAATGTGTTTGGAAGCACCACTTGACTTGTTGTTCTTTATGAAAAATATTGTTGATTTATTATCACAGTATAACTTAAGTGGTTTTGTAATGTCGTCTATAACCTTAAGGCGAATAAATTCTTAAGCCACTACCGTCCTGTCGCTTCATAACATGCTATAAACTCAGCCTGCATAGTCGACGCTGCAGTTAACTCTTGCTTAGAGCTTTTCCAAGAAATAGCTCCTCCTGCTAGAGTGAAGACATATCCTGATGTAGACTTTCTACTATCTTCACATCCAGTAAAATCAGCATCAGAATAACCAATAACTTCAAGATTATCTGATCTCTTATATGTAAGCATGTAGTTTTTAGTGCCTTGGCAATAGCGTAATGCCTTTTTGACACCCATCCAGTGGACCTTTCCTGGATTTTGCTGATATCTTCCAAACATTCCGGTTGCAAATGCCAAGTCCGGACGCGTACAGACTTGAGCATACATTAAGCTCCCGACAGCAGAAGCATAAGGAATATTACTCATTTCACTTAATTCCAATTGGTTTTTAGGACTTTGTTCTTCACTAAATTTATCGCCCTTTGCTATTGGAACAGGTGTGGGCTTACTATTTTGCATCTCATATCTCTTAAGCATTTTATCAATATATGCCTTTTGAGATAATCCCAAAGACTCCTTTGGTCCTATCTCGGTGAATCTCAATGCCCAGAACATAAGAGGCCTCACCGAGATCTTTCATATCAAAATGGGATGATAGAAATCTCTTTGTCTCATGTAACATTTGCTTATCATTACTTGCTAATAGAATATCATCCACATAGAGTACTAGAATGACAAATTTTCCACCTTTTATCTTAATGTAGATACAATTGTCTATAGGATTTTCCTTAAATTCAATTTCTTAATCACTTGATCGAATCTAAGGTTCCATTGTCTTGACGCTTGCTTAAGTCCATAAATGGATTTCTTTAATCTGCATCCCATATTTTCCTTACCTTTCACAACATAACCTTCCGGTTGTGTCATGAAAATTGTCTCGCCTAAGTGACCATTAAGGAATGCGCTTAACATCCATCCGATGTAGCTCTAAATCAAAATGAGCCACTAGCGCCATGACGATTCTAAATGAATCTTTCTTAGACACGGTGAAAAGTTTCATTATAATCAACCCCTTCTTTTGTGTATAACCCTTTGCTACGAGCCGTGCTTTGAATTTATCGACATTCCCTTTAGAGTCACGCTTAATTTTGAAGACCCACTTACAGCCTACTGGTTTGACTCCATCAAGAATTTTGACTAAATCCCATACATCATTAGTGCTCATAGACTTAAGCTCATCTTCCATAGCCTCAACCCACTTAGCGGAATGCTCACTTGAAATTGCCTCTTTGAATGAGACAAGATCATCTACCTTCCGACATCATACATATCTTCACTTAAGTATGTCTCATTGTGATCAGAATGGCGAGACATTCTTGGCCATTGTGATCTTCTTATAGGCTCATTCACAACTGGCTCAGAAATAGGTAGAGGTTGCTCAACAGGGTTTTGCACTTCATTATTATGCACCACTTGCTCTTGCCGTGGCACAATCCTTGGGCTTGTGGTGCCTCAACTTGAGTCAGTAGCACTTGAAGTGCGAGCAGGAGGATAAGAACAATGGCACTAAGCCGAGGTGTCACTGATTCTTGAGTCACCGGAATAGGAAGCTCAGCCCGGATTTCCTCAAGACTTATTTCCCTCGTTGGAAAGCTCCCACTGATTTCTGCATCCTCTAGGAACACACTGCCTAGTCTCTACGAACTTAGTGTGGCGACTAGGATGAGAAAGCAGTACCCCTTAGACTGATCGGGATATCCAATAAAATGGCGACTTATCGTCTTAGTATCTAATTTCTTTTGTTGTGGATTAAATAATCTAGCTTCACCGGACAACCCCACACACGTAAGTAATTAAGTGACGGTTTCCTTCCAAACCACAATTCATAAGGTGTTTTGGGCACTGACTTACTAGGAACCCGATTAAGAATGTGTGCAGCTGTTTTTAATGCTTCCATCCACAACTCCACTGGCAAACTAGAATAGCTAAGCATGCTACGCACCATGTCCATAAGTGTGCGATTCGCGACCACTCCATTCTGCATGGTTCGGCATAGAATCGGGCCTTAATACCATTTTCCTCAAGGTACTTAGCGAATGGTCCAGGAATCTGGCCATATGGAGCATGTCTCCCATAATACTCACCACCTCGATCTGATCTTACTATTTTAATAGTAATACTATGCTGATTTTTCACTTCAACCTTATAAATCTTAAATTTATCTAATGCTTAAGATCGATCGCGAATGGGGTAAATATGACCATAACGAGAGAAGTCATCAGTGAAAGTAATGAATGAATCATAACCATCCACTGAAGTTACTGGGAATGGGCCACAAATGTCAGTGTGAATAATTTCTAAGAGGCCCGAACTCCTAGTAGCTCCTTTCTTAATTGTCTTAGCAAATTTCCCCTTAATACGATCGATGCAGCTCGAGTCTAAGAAATCTAATGAATGTAGTATCTCTTCCCTAATGAGACGTTCCATTCTCTCCCTCGAAATATGGCCTAAACGACAGTGCCATAATTTCGAAGAAGTCTCATCATTTCGCCACGCTTTTAGACACATCACTCACATTCATCAGAATAATCTTTATTAAGAGAGCATATAAAGCTTGCCTTGCAAATAACCAAGACCAACATTTATATTATGATACTTAATATTACACTTATTGTTGCCAAACTCACAAATATGTCCCGAATAATCTAATGCTGAAACTGAAATGAGGTTTCTCTTTAAGCTAGGAACATAAAGGACATCATCTAATTGAAGACTGAAGCCGCTTGGTAGCTCTAATGCGAAGTTTCCAATGCCTTCGACTTCAACTTCATTTCCATCAACTCTAAGATTTCGCCCTTCTTATAGTTCTCATCAACCGAATGCTGTAATGAATTGGAAATGTGCACAGTGGCACCTGAGTCAATCCACCAAGTATTCGGGGAAAATCAGCTAAGAATGATTCATCAATAAATGAAACAACATCAGTACCTTTGTTCTTTAGCCATTCCTTAAACGCTGCGCATTGCTTTTGCAGATGTTTAGGAGACTTGCAGAACTTGCAAACTTTAGCATCTTGAGCATTCTTATGTGAAGTGGTCTTATTCACCTTATTTTTCTTAAATTTCTTCTTAGGTCAGTCGCTTCTCGATTCAGCTTGATTTTTAGAAGGATGATTAAACCCAACAAGGTTAGCCACATTCTTCCCTTTTTCAGCCTTCTGCCTTTCCTCTTTCTCAACACAATAGCTGATAAGCTCAGCTATGTTCCAAGTCCCTTTCCGAGTGTTGTAACTTATCTTAAAAGGACTATATTGAGGAGGCAGTGAAGTCATAATGAAATGCACTAGAAAACCATCCGAGATGATCATATCTAGTGTCTTAAGCTTATTGGCCATATCACACATGCTCAAAATGTGCTCTCTAATACCACTTTGCCCATTATACTCAGATGTTAGCATTTTCATAATGAGAGTGCTAGCATAGGTCTTAGAGGAGCTCTTAAAGTTTTCTTCAACCTTATCGAAGAATTCCTTAGCGGTCAACTCACGACCATCCTCATGTTTATCAGGAATAGCACCTCTAATGGCAACAGAGATTTGCTTAATGATCATGTTGGCCATTCTGTTGTTCCTATCCCACTTATCGACATGAGAATTGTCGCATTGGGAGCAAGAGAATAACAGAGCCTCTAGCCTCACGTAAGACTGAGTCATACTCTAAAATACCAAGTATGACCTGCACCTTTTCCTTCCAGCTAGGAAAGTTGGTGCCATTAAGTGGCTCAATGGTGTTTAGGTAGCCGGTCACATTGTTCATCGAAAATTATGGAAAATTATGTTTCAAAGAAATACACAATAAAGATGCACATAAAAGCATAATAATAACCTTACGATGGTCCGATTAAAATTATGCAATAAATTTCAATTTGCATCACCGATGGGCAGAAAACAAACGAAATTTATCATTAAACTCATAATTAAAACAACGATGGTCAGAATTAATTACAAGTGTACTCTAACTAAGCTTCTCGATGGTTCCACTTAATTAGAGAGCATCTTAATTGCATACTGGTGGAAAACATAATTTTTCAGCGAAAATAATGCAAACTAAACAGTAATTAAAACAATTATATGACTTATGGAAATTAAATAAGCTAGAAAATATAAAAGATAAAGGAAAAACTTAAACGGGCTCAAAACCTCAAAACTAGCCCACATATGCTTTGTAGCCCATCCCTCTATTTAGCTAATCCACCCATCTTACGCGGCGGGCCCAACTATCGGCCCACCCCTTCGTCGGCCCGATCCGATGCGCGATCCTGGCCGTTCGTTGCAGATCGGACGGCGGAGGGAAACCGAATCTGGTCAAAGCCGGGCGTGGGGAAACCCTAACTCCCTCGCATTCCACCCGCAGCGCGATCACCCGTCTCCCCTTTCTCCTCCCGGATCCGATCTTGCAAACGCCGCCGCCATGATCCACCGCCGCCGATCAGAGCTCCGCCATGAGCCCCTTCGGCCGGAGGACGCGTGCGACTCGGTCGCGCGTGCCTCGGTCCAGGGGCTCCGCCGGTGGTGCTGTAACAGGCGGCGGGCGCGGTGGCGTTCGAAGGCGGGCGGCTCCGGCCTAGCGACGCCGGCGGCGACACTGGAGGCTGATGGCGCGCCGATGAAGGAGTCGCAAGGGCGGACTGCGGTGGTCTGATGTCGCAGTTGCTCGGCTCGGTGGCCCGAAAGCACACCGACGGCGGTGTGTACGGCGCGGCGCGATTCATGCCGTCTGCGTGCCCCGCCGAGCGGCGGTGAGGAGATGACCGGCGGCGTAGCGATCGATGCTGCGCCGCCATCAACTAGGGAAGCCCTTAATCCCTAGGGTTAGGGTTAGGGTTCGCTGATTTGGGGATTTTGAATTTGGGGATCTTTTCTGATGAATCTTTGTAATTCAATTCGATTCCCTCCTTCTACTTGCTTATGCACTTTCAATTTCACGAATTGATGAGTAATTCCATGAGATTGAGTAATTGCCTAATTGGGGTTAACAGGATGAACTAACCTAATTACTTAACATAATCATGAACTTAAAATTAATTAGGGTCTAATTAACGTAATTAGACATGCAATTAGGCACATGAGCATCTAACTCGGTTCTAACAGATCAAATTAAACTTAAACTTGAACTTTAATCATTAACCTAACTAGATTACATCTAATTTGCATATGATTTGCACTTAATCTTCGCATTTATCTAATAACACACGGATAAGCACAAACCAATCTAATTGCATATCTTAAACTAATCAGGGTTAAAGCACATCAAATTAATCTTAAACCGACTAAAACAGGGGCAAAACCATGGCTTAGGATTAAGATTAGATCATGATAAGGCTACGGCTCTAGATGCCAATTGTTGAATATTTGTTCAACATAAGTAGCACATAAACACGGATCACATAGCCTAAATCACAATCAACGCTAATGCGGAATTAGGTGGGATAAACTTATACCAGTGTTAGTAGCCGCCATGGGAGCCTTCTGAGACAATGTAGTCGGTACGGGTCTCAGCCTTGAAGTAGTAGAATCGATGACGCCCGACTCAAGAACTTGTGATGTTCTTGATCGACAACTTGAATGTATCCCTACGGGCGCCGGCAATCTTGGCCGGATGTGGACGAGGAACTAGAGCTTCTACCTCCTCCAGCTCCCTTAGCAATCGGTGTTTGGCCTTTAGGCTAAAGCAAATTGATTTGATGCGTTGGAGGCTTTGCCTTACCCTTAGTTTTATATGGTGTGGAGCGGGGCCTAGAATCCTAATAGGATTCTAATTGTGTTGCCGATTACGAACACGAGTTCGATCCATCACGTAGAGGAAAAACGTGAGGAACAAGTTCCTCTCGGTTGGAGATCGAGAAGATCACGATAACAGTTTATTTCCAACAAGTGCAAGACACTAAACAAGAGTGACGTATGTGTCATACTTCTTCCAGCTTCACCCACTACAACAACCCAAAATACACGAATTAAAACGAAGCTTCATCCAAAATGCGTGTTAATAAATATGGTCCATAGTACAGGGTTGCTCCGTATGCATATATAGTATCCTCTGGAACAAGTTTGTTCCCCCTTCCTGACCTATATCCCCTGTGAACACCTCTCATCTGTCGTGCATGGTAAGTATCTGGTAATGCATGCGTCCTAGTCAGGTCATCAATATTCATAATAATTGCGTTGGTATATACAGTGGGCTACATTTTCACATATCCAAACTCAATACATCGAAATGATTTTCCAGTCAAAGTTTGAAATAGTTTATTTATTAGGACAACCTCAAAACGACATCTAATTCGAACATAGAGGGAAGAAGTTCATTGTGATAGAGATTTTGCAGCAGGAAATGAAGTACAGTATATGCATGGTTGCTATATATGTCACCCATACTCAAGTGGTCAACTCCAGTCAAGCTGCTACCTGCATCGATGATCAATTTCCAACTTGATTTATTACGCCATTCGAAAGACCCATCTTTAATTTTAGCCCATCATCTAGGTAGGGAGATGAAACAAAATTTGACAAATAAATCAAGGGCCGATGCATGGGTGGGTACGTGCGTTTAGACCTTCTCCTTCAAGGGGAGGATGGGGTGACCGGTGACCGCAGGGCCGGCTCTAGGGGGTGGGCAGGCGGGGCGACGGCCGTGGGCCCATTGAGCTGTGGGGCTCAAGACCCTATATGTAATTAGATCGTAGGCTTTAGTAATTAACAACCAGTCCAAGACCATAATCGTTTCGCTTAGGGTTTGGGCTTCCGGCCAACGTTTCAGATTGCATACCTGAGCTGCAAAGTTATTTTTTACTCGTATTGGGTGTGTATGTGTTTGAGATGGTTATAACTTCCCTTGAGCTGACTCCACTCCAAAACTCCATACTTAAATTGGGGTGTTTGGCTACCAGCACCATCCTCAACTGTGGGTCCCACGACCCACCTGTCAGGCACAATTTTCTCTTCTTCCCTGCACGACGTCCTCGCTCGCCTCTTTCATGCCCGTGGGCTTGAGCTCCTCCCGCCGCCGACAGTGCAGCTCACGCCGCCGCCTCGCCTAGATCCGGGGCGACCTCATCCGACGGGGCTTGCCCTTGGCATCCGTGGCGCAAGAGACTTACAAAGTTGAGGCGGGCGATGACCTCCTTGGATCTGCAGCGCCTCGATCCCCTCCTCGGATGCGGCGGCCCGGCCGGCGTCGGTTCGGCAGCCGCACGGTGCCATCGCATCGACGCACCCGTGGGAAGGTAGAACTGGTGGGGAAATCGACCGGGGTGTTTGGCTAGCTCCACCCGACTCTGGCATGGAGTTTGGCTCTAGAGCCATGCCAAACACGCCTTATATATTATGCTACTTCAATAAGTCATTTCTTCTTGCTTGCCCAAGGGTCCTTTAAATTGTAGAGCCGGCCCTGGGTGACCGGCAGCGTTGAGGAGCACGACTGCACGAGGCGATTGTGGAGGCTCAGAGATTTGGCCCTGGCTGTCAGCACGACGGCTCCGGAGGCGTTGGTGACGGTGTAGCCACTGGAGTTCTGGGATGGACCGTCAGCTGCACCAGGTACGGCGCAGAACAGCGGCGACACCACCGGCACCGGCGCCGTCGCCGGCGCCGGGGCCCAGGTTGGAGCTTGGCAGGGTAGTGCCGCCATCGGTCAGGATCACCGCTTGCTATAGCTCGCCTCGTGCTCGCTGGTTGGTCGTTGTATGTGATCGCTGGTTGTTTCTTTGAAGCGGGCCAGAGTAATTGTGGGGTGTACAACAGGTCAAGGTCAATGCATATAATGATAACCACAAATATTCACAAGCTGATTCTTGAGCCGATTCCTTCTTTAAAGTCTAATGACGGGACAAGCCGCGTTTTTACTAGTAGATGTAAGACGATGCTCTTTCTTTAGGTGAGCAGAGACTGAAGACCACGGACTATATTCGCTACAGACAACATTTCATTCAGGTATCGAATTGACACCTTTTCATAGTTCAGGAACTAAAACGGTCCTTTTAAGAAAATTTGGGGGGACTAATAATATGACTATTTTTCTAGAGAAAATCAATAACATTCGAATGAAGTTTATAAAGCCCAAACTAAATTCCCATCAAGCCGGGACAGACGACGCTAAGAACAGAAAGTGGGCCAGCTTCGATTGTCTAGCCCATAGATATAAGCACGGTCTGCTTAAAGACCTAGCAGCCCATTGATAGAACTAGCGGATCGACTAGGAGTAGATCAAGTGAGTTTTGCCTTTACGTGAGCGACATACCTTGACCTCTGGTGCGCACGGTCATCACTAGTTCGTCGGTGAAGCACTGCAGCGGCGACGGTCGATGCAGAGGTGGTGGAGTGGACGAAGGTGTGACGCGGTGGAGTTTCCCGCCGCTTCTGCACTCCGGGATCGGGCCGAAAGCTTCGGGAGATGGGGAGTGGGGCACTCGAACTGTCATTGGCTTGTGTAACTCCGTGGCTCCCACCTCCTATCTATAGTGCAGGGCGACGGGGGCCCACCGACCAGGAGTCGGTTAGCGTCCCCGATCAGGATGCAGTCAAGGGTCCGAGCAGGCCGTTGGGCCTGACTCAAAAGAGATCAATCTAACACCCATAGCAAAAGCGCCCGCTGAAACGCTTGAAAAGGCCGGGGTCTCACCGGAGGCGGCGATGTTTTCACAAGTAAGTTATAATTATATGAAGGATCATACAAGTTTCTTTTAATATCACGCCACGTGTGAGCATCTTGCATATGTTTAATGGGATTGATAAGAAGTTTATGTGCAAAATCTTGGTTGGAGCATCAGCTTTATGTTGGGCTATTTGGTTAAGTAGAGATGATATAATTTTTAACAACACTCGACATGTTACTTCTTTGCAGGTTATCTTCCGAGGGACTCACTGGATCCGTTTTTGGGTATTGCTGAAGAAGGAGGACCAACGATCTCACATTATTTTGGGGGTGACGTGTGCTTGAGACCACGTCTATAGAGATTTTCGTCTCGAATGGATAGTCTTTTAGTAATAGAATTGCTTAGGGTTGATTTTGGACTTGTTTCAGAAACTGGGTGGTTTGTCTTTGCGTTAGTGACGAGATTGTGTGTTATAACAAACAGCTATATGCATAGTTTCATGCAGAGACTGAGGTATTGAAATATATATATATATATATATATATATATATATATATATATATATATATATATATATATATATATATATATATATATATATTATAAAAAAACTTAGTTCAGCATTTCGCCACAAGTTTAGCAAAAAGAAAACCCGAAAAGACATCGAGAACAGTGAGTGCATTAACACGCACGTCGAAAAAAATTAAGCCAAACGCACCATGATGTTACACAATGCATTCCCTCCAAGTAATCATTGCACAGTAATGGTGTCTTCGTTGGCTCCGGCAGAAGAGAGAAGAGACAGTGGACGCGCCCTCGACGCTCGCAACCAGTACACACAGCTAGCGGACACTACTAGGGAAAGGCGAATGTACTTATTAGTGCCGGGTCGTGTGACCCGGCATATGTGGCCATAGTGCGGACCGTGTTACCAGCCGTACCGCGATGTGGACTAACATGCACGGTTGCTGCGGACCGGGTACTAATGTTTTTATATTTTATATTTTCTATTCAGTTTCTTTATTTCTAATCCCAATCGTATTTGTTTGGTATCGTATACTAATATGCTTATCGTATGTGTTTGGTATACGATACTAATATGCTTATCTAATGCGCGTATAGATTGCATACAACATATAATACATATATATAAGCATATTGTGCAGATAAAAATATTTACAACAAATCAATTGTCGAGAAGATTAAAGTTTGAATCCTTCTAAGACCGTTTGCTTGAAGATCCTTCGCTGCGTTCGACTCTTAGTATCGACCCTAGAAGGAATTTCCTTGACTTCTCCTTCACCTTCTCCTTGTCATTGTCGGCTTTCTCCTTCTCCTTCTCCTTCACCTCCTCCTTGTCCTTGTCCTTCTCCTTCTCCTTCACCTTGTCCTTCCCCTCCTCCTTCTCATTGTGAGCCTTCTCATTCTCCTTCTCCTTCTCCTTCTCATTGTCCTTGTCCTTCTCCTTCTCCGTTTTTCTCGACCGGTTTCAATGCTAGGACTTGAAGTGGCGTCGGTGGTTCTTGTGAACCTTGATGCACCGGAAAAAACTCTCCTCGGATTGATCACCTGCCTAGAAGAAATCCGCACAATTATTCTTGAATTAACCGGATTTTTCTGTCTCGAGAAATCCTTTCTTTATGCGCTCAATCTAGAGAAGAAGTTATTAATTGCATAAGTATTATTGGTAGAACGAAGTATATAAAAATTAAGAACTAGGGATAAGTACGACCGTCATGGCGGCTTCCACCCAAGTAGTTACTTGCAAAGGTATGCATGAACTCACATACGTAGTATAGGCATAGATTGGTACCCTTCGGCTGCTTCATGCACTGCACATATGTGAAAACAAAGTTAATAAATATGTTTTGTTGTATTCGAGAAGAAGTGACATGAGATCGACGAACAAAAGACGTACCTCGACGTCATGGAGGTAAGTAAGTTTCTCTTTGAATTTCCCTTTGTACTGTATGAAGAGCATATCCCATGCTAGGTTCAACTGTTCGAGGAGAGAAATATACCAGTCTTTATATCCGTCAATAGTCATAGACTCGTGACGTGGCCCGCCTTCTTTGGATAGATAACAAAGAGAATCTATTGGAAGCTGCCATTACATATATAAGTATATTGTAATATTGAGTGTAATTTGGAAACTAAATAAATAGATATGTGAAACAGGTTGCTCACTGGCAGTTGTACGGCAAAAGTATCATAGTCTTGTCTGTATCGTCCGAAACTTATACAAATGAACCATCAGATCGTTGGTTCGATCATCCACATTTGCCTCATTTATTTGCATAGGATCCATGAAGCGTCCATGATTCCTTGCTTAAGCAAGATTGCATCTCCATGATGTATGATACAAATGAGAAGATCGGACATACGGTAGTAAGGCTGCATGTAATTTTAAGCTTTATAGTAAAATAAAGACTTACGTCCGACCAAGTCATTAATGTGTAGTCGAGTGTATCTTGATTGAATAGCATATGGAACTCTTCAAAGGCACAAGGAAAGTGCTTGTACCTTGAAAAAATGTTCCTCCAATTCTAACTTCGAGCATACAAGTCCCGTTGTTTCTTGACTCTTCCATGTACCAATTGTGGAACTCGTATTCTAGTTGGAAGATCGACCAACAATCGCTCCCAGCTGCTCACCATGCACATATCGACGTCTTTGTGCCCTGGATGAATTTATAACTCTTAGTCCCTAGAATTTGACGGTGTGATTCTAGCATCTGCACCAAATACAAGCAATTCACGGTCCTTGGTTGAAATAACTTTGAGGCGAGACGGATTGCTTGATTGGGTTCCTAGTTGTGCAACAGCTTGACCGAACTTTCTGCTTTCTTCATGTTGATCTTGATCAGCGCGATCGTAGTCAGACAACGGAGGAGGCACTGGCACTCTCAATTTCTCTTTCTCCTTGCCTACCAGGAAACGCTTAAATTTAACCATGTCGGTTTTTTCTCGGTGGAGGCTTGGTCATGAAAATGATCATGCACTTGTTTGGCCACAATCGCATCGGCCTCCAAGTCTTCTCGTAAGATTTTTTCTCTGGAGTCTTGACTATCTTCTGCTTCTTTGGACGCGGAGGAGGAGGAGGAGGAGGTCTTCGTTTGGAACCCTTACGGGCAGAGGAGTTGGACTCACGCTTGGATCCCTATCACCTGCTGGATGTTCGGGACTGCTGCTGCGTTCCCTTCTACCGGCGAGTCTTGTGCTCGGCCGGATCGTAGAGATGATGCTTCCGGTGTTGTGTTATCCTTATGTGATCCTTGGGCCACAAAATGCAACAAAGGCACCGCTTCTCCTAGGGTCTCTTCCCATCGGTCCTTCTGGTTCCAGTTCTAAGTCATCCCAAGAGTCAACCACTCGGTCCACAAAGACTTTGGCTAAATCGACAGTTATACTCGTAAGGGGGTACTCCATAAATGTTTCCGGTGTCGGTACCTCGAATACCGTAAGCCACCACAAGCATCTTGTTTCTGTTCACATGTGGACCTCTGATGTCATCCGGGCATGCATCCGTGGTCACTGGCGCCCGTGGAAGCGACGCTGCTCTTACGCTTACTAGATGGGCTCATTTCATCATGAGGGCACTCGATGCAGTGCTTGCGACTTGTTGAGTGCTTGCTAAGAGCGAGCGCCACACGTTGATCGATGACTTCCGTCATTTTCGCCTCATGCACCGACGCTGTTGCGACTCTCCTCGTATCTCACGTGCTTGTTGGTCCTTAGTTCCTTTGTGACTTCTATACGAATCAATGTGGTGCGAGAATGCTTCTTTCCATGGTATGACACCCTTGCCTCGCAACGCTCACCGTGTTCTTTGGTACCTAGTGCCATAGTAAGCTCGTCATTCTCTCGATCAGCACGAAAGATCCTTCTCAGACGCCTTATTAAATCAACAAGCCTTCCGCTTGTCTCTCTTAATTGATCGCCGACGAATGTTCCATCTTACGGATTCGGTTTGCCACCATGTGCAAAATAGTAATGCTTTGCTCGCTCGGGCCAATCTAGAGTTGCCGGTATGATTCCTTTAGCAATTATATCTTGTTCATTCTGATCCCATTTGGGAATGACCTTCTTGTAACCTCCCGGTCCGAGCTTGTGAAATTCTTTTTCTTCCCGGCATTGGCGGTGTTGGTTTGTCACAACTTCTTGGCCTCTGTCGATTCCTTGTGTTGCACAAAGGCATCCCAGTGATCTCTTAACTTGGCCAATCCCTTCTTCGTGAAGTCCGGTGTAAGCCCAGTCTTGATGTACTCTGCGGTCAGACGCTTCTTGTACGACTGAAAGGCATTTGCAGCCTTTTGCATCGCTCAATATCTGATGTTAGCCAAGTTTGCTTCATCTGGGAATGTAAAGTGTTTTGTGATCTGCTCCCATATCATGTCCTTGTCGTGTCCGCAACACATCTCCCGCACCTCCGGTGCCACATCATCCCGATCTTCGTAATCGGAGTTTGAAACTCTCGACGGAATGCTTATGGGGATGTTATCCCTGACAATAAAACCAATGTGGTTGACCAATTTCGTCACATTTTCTTCTGGAGCAAGTGGTCTCCCTGATTCAGCGACTTCTGTCATGATGAAACGACCCTCTAGCTTCTTCTTTGGGCCGTGTTTCCTTTGAGACTTTTTACTGCTCTTGCTCGAAGAAGGAACCTGGAAAATGGATAAACTATTATTAATATATGAGAAGTCGAACGATGTCAAATCTTGAAAGTCATCATCCATATTATACCTCCTCTTGTTGCGTCCTCGTTGCTTTCATGGGCATGTTGCGATCGCTTGCTCTTGTTCCCCATCACCATGGGATATTGAGGAAGCTATCACCTCCTTCGAGCCTCGTCATTGTTTTCATTTTGAGCGATCATATCCATTAAGATTCGCTCTGTTTTCGAACTCATCCTCATTTGGATTCATCTCGTAACTACAAATAATGACAAGAATAATTAGACAAGAATAAATGTTTCATGAAATAATGACTACAAATAAGGCGTGTGGGCGGAAGCGTGTCGGGAGCGAGTCGTGCGAGCGAACGTGTCGAGGCGAGGCGTATGGGCGGAGCGTGTCGGGCGGCGGCGTGTCGGGCAAGCGAGCAGTGAGCGGTCGGCGAGCGTGTCGAAGCGGCGGCGGCGTGTCGGCTACCTAATTTCAAATCTAAATCTAAATTATAAATCAAAATGCCCATAAATGTCCATAAATACACATTTAAATGTTCATAAATATCCATAAATACACATTTAAATGTCCATAAATACACATAAATTCTAAATCTAAATCTCAATTCTAAATCTAAATTCAATTCTAAATCTATATTTATAAATCTATAATTCTAAATTCAATTCTAAATCTAAATCTCAATTCTAAATCTATATTTATAAATCTATAAATCTAAATTCTATTCTAAATCTAAATTATAAACCTATATTTAAAATGTAAATGACATTGTCGGCAGCGGCGGGGATCGGGGCGGCGCGGCGGGGTCGGCAGCGCGGCGGCGGCAGCTGGTCGGCAGCGGGGGCAGCGGCGGGGTAGCGTGGTCGGCGGCGGGCGACACGTGGTCGGCAGCGGGCGGCAGCGGCGGCGCGTCGGCAATGGTCGGCAGCGGTGGTCGTGGCCGGGCGTCGATGGCGGTGAGGGCGCAAAGCGGCGGCGGCAACGGCAGTGTGGGCAGCGGCGGCGTGGAACCACCGTGCCGGCGGGCGGCGCGCGGGCGGGGCCGGGCGGCTGGCGTCGCGACGAGGGACGTGGCGGCGTCGGCGATGGTGTGGGCGGCGTGGTCGTCGGGCGTGGCGGACCGGCGGCGGTGATGGAGCGAGACAACGGCGATGGGCGGCGACGCCGGCGGCGTTAGGTAGAAGAAGGGGACGGCGAAATTCGCTAAGTGTTGGGGGAAGAAGGGGCGCCTTGTTGCCGACATTAGTACCGATGCCCAACTAGGCGGTACTAATGTGCACACATTAGTACCAGGGGCTAGTTTGGCACGGTACTAATGTGAGCATTAATCTTAGAACCTAAATGAGCCCGGTACTAATGTGCTTTTTCATTCGCGCCAAATGGAGAGCACATTAGTCAGCCAAACTCGACCGATCTTGATGTGCTTTTGTTTATTTTCGTTTTCGTTTTCCTTTTCTTTTCCTTTTAAATTCCCAAATCTATTTGAATTTGCTCTTAAATTTTTATAAATCATATTGAATACGGTGAAATGGCAGATTAAATCCTATTGTGCTTAACTTAGATATATCGTGGAATGTGAACTTACATCTCAAACTTGTCAAATCTATTAATTTAACTTACTAATAAGTTATTTTGGTCAAAACTCTTATGTTCAATTTAAAAATCGAACATGAATATTTTTTTGCCATGCAAAATTTTACATTCGTAAGACTTGTCGTGTTATTAACATGTATACCTCGATTTAGTCTTGCTCATGTATATTTTTACGTTAAATTATTTATTTTATACCCGACGATGCATAGAAAATTAAAATAATTAATTTTGATCCAGAGAAATACAAGTTCTTGTTACTGAGTCATAGGTACATATTACATTACTTTATTACATGATCATAAATTTAAAAAAAAAACTTGTTACACGTCATCATCTAACGGAACGTGTGTAACCTTCCTCTTCACGAATGTTCCTTGGTTGTGATCACGACGTAAGTACGGAGCGTCCTCTTGGGCTAACAGAAGGCTTGGGTTAACCTTGACTGAAAAAGGAGGAAGATCATCATCGGCGATCATAGTCTTCTGAAAAATCAGTCTTGTCCTCAACTCCAACGATTTTTCTTTTTCCTGGTAGAACAATGTGACGCTTCGGCTCATCAGCATTCGACTTATTATCGGCACCCTTCTTTATCGGTGGTTTGCTTGACATGTCTTTAACGTAGAAAACTTGACTCACATCATTGGCTAAGGCACGAATGGTTGACTTTGTACCCAATCTTGTTGAGATCCACTATTCTCATTCCAAAGTTGTCTGTCGTTAAACCTCCTTTATTGTTGACCCACTAGCACTTGAAAAGAGGGATTTTTAGAGGTCCGTAGTCCAATTCCCATATCTCCTCAATGACACCAAAGTATGTTTCTGTGTTCCCTTCGTCGTCTATTATTGCATCTATACGGACACATTGTTTTGGTTTGTGCTCTTTTGGTCTTGGGCTCTCGTGTAGAATGTGTACCCATTTATCTGGTATCCTTGGAATGTATCTACTGAGATAGATGGGCTCCTAGCCAACCATCGTAGTTGCTCATGAACAGTTTTATCACCCCTTATTTTCGCCAAAATCAAGGCGAAGTATCAATGTGCTTACGTGTCATCCAAGCTTCTGTCTTCCCTATATTTGAGGCCCGAACAATGGACTTGTGCTCCTCCAAGTATGGAGACACAAGGGATGATTGTTTCAGGACAGTGTAATGTGCTTTATCGTATAACTCTGCATCCATGTCCATCCGAGCTTTCTTCCCTAGTGTGCCTGGTTCCTCACGAGTCTCCCCTCATGGCGTGATACAGGCGGGTCAATCGGAGACATGTCATCAATAAAGTCGACACAAAACTCTATCACCTCCTCCGTAGCATATCCCTTTGCGATGCTTTCTTCGTGACCAGGCGATTGTGGACATACTTCTTAAAAGCAGACATCAACCTCTCAAAAGGGAACATGTTGTGCATATATACAGGTCCGAGGATAAAAATCTCTTCAACTAGATGGACCACAAGGTGGGTCATGATATTAAAGAACAAAGGTGGAAAGATCATCTCAAAGCTGACGAGGCATTCCACGACATCATTCTGTAGCTTCAATAGATTGCATGGATGGATTGCCTTATGAGAGATCTGGTTGAGGAATGCACACACCTTAACGATCGCTAGTCTCATATTCTCGGTAAAATACCCTTAGTGCAATGAGTTGTGTCATCAACACGTGGCGATCGTGAGCCTTGATTTATGAATTTTTCTGTTTAAAATTCATTATTCGTTGTATATTTGAGGAGTAGCCCGTTGGGACCTTCATACTGTTCAAGCAATCGAACATTCTCACGCTTCTCTTCCTTGCTTAGGTGTAACTAGTGGAGCCAAGTAATTTCCTTTATCTCTCTTCTCGGGATGTAGGCTTTCGTTGCTTCATATTTTCGGTCCCACGTGCTTCAATTGTATCTTTTGCCTTTCCATATACACCTAGGTGGCCAAGTAAGTTCACGCAAAATTCTTTATCACGTGCATCACATCAATTGCATTGCGAACCTCAAGTACTTCCCAATAAGATAACTCCCAAAATATCGACTTCTTCTTCCACATGGGTGCATGTCCGTCAGCGTCGTTTGGTACATGTTGGCTACCAGAACCCTTGCCAAACACTACCTTCAAATATTTCACCATAGAAAATACAATTTTACCAGCACGGTGCAAGGGCTTCTTACGTTTTTCTCCGACGCCTTCAAAATGCTTTCCTTCTTCTCTTAACGGGTGCTTAGGAGGAAGAAATTGACGATAGCCCAAATACACGATCTTTTTACCGTGTTTTAGATACATGCCGCAAGTATCATCTAAACAAAGGTGCATGCTCGATATCCCTTGTTTGTTTGTCCTGATAGATTACCAAGTGCTGGCCAATCGTTGATGGTTACGAACAGCAATGTTCGTAGATTGAAGACATCCGTTTTGTCCTCATCCCAAACTGGTACACCTTCTTTCTTCCACAACTTTTGCAGATCTTCAATCAACGGTCTTAGATACACATCGATGTCATTGCACGGTTGCTTTGGACCTTGGATGATTATTGGCATCATAATGAACTTCAGCGGCACAACCAACCAAGAAGGTTGAACATGCATAAGGTCACAGGACAAGTGCTATGACCGCTACTAAACTCACCGAATGGATTGAATCAATCTGTACTTAAACCGAACCGAATGTTCCTTGCTTCCCCTGCAAAGTCTTTAAATTCTGTGTCAATTAATCTCCACTGTGACCCGTCGGCAGGGTGCCTGATCTTTGCATCTCGCTGCGTTCTTTTTGTGCCAACTCATCAACTTTGCATTGGCCGCACACCTGAATAAACGCTTCAGTCGTGGTATCACTGGAAAATACCATATTACCTTCACATGAATTTTCTTCTTCTTAGGAACTTCATCACCCTCATTGCGTGGGATCTTATAACGCTTCACTTCGCACACAGGACAAGCCTCCAATTTCTCATAATCGTCACCTCGGTAGAGGATACAATCATTAGGGCATGCATGTATCTTTTGTACCTCCAAACCGAGAGGACAAACAACCCTTTTAGCTTCAGACGTTGACGGCAATTCGTTTCCTCGAAGCATATCCTTTACGATCTGCATCAAATCATTGAAGCCCTTGTCTGAAAGTCCATGTCTAGCCTTCCATTACAACATTTCCAGTGTGCTACCCGACTTCTTCTGCCCCTCTTTGCAACCTGGGTACAACGGTTTCTTGTGATCTTCCAACATACGCTCAAACTTCTTGGACTCCTTCACATTTTCGCAATCTTCCTTTTCACCGCGTAACATCTCACCGAGTTCGTCGAGAGGCTCATCAGCCGGAGCAGCTCCTTGAGTGTCGCCCATGTAATCCTCTCCCATTGGATCATCTGCAAAGGCACCTCCTTGAGTCCAATCTGGAATCTGATCATCTTCTTCTTCATCGTCTTCCATTATGACCCCATTTCCCCATGCTTTGTCCAAACAAAATAATTCGGCATGAATCCCCATTTGTATAGGTGGTCGTGAAGACTCTTTATCGATGAGTAATCCTTCAGATTATTGCACTTTTTACATGGACAAATAATGAAACCAGACAGGGGCTTGTTTGCTTCCGCCACATCTAGAAATTCACGCAACCCATTAATGTATTCCATGGAGATTCTCTTGTCCGAGTACATCCATTGCCGATTCATCTACAAAGTGCGACTTATATATGAAAAATTAAATAAAATCAATGCTAATTGACCGATGTTTCATATTTCCAGAAGAGTAATTGTAGACAAATTTCTAATATTTCTAAACTAACTCTAGCATTTCAAGTATTTTTAAAAGTATTATTTCTAATATATTATTTAATGAAAGAGTTAATTTATCTATCATTTCTAAAATACTATTTAATGCTAGCTTAATTTGAAAAAGTAAATCATATGTTCAAATAGATAAAACTAAAAAAATTCTACCATCACATACAACATCTCATCGAACTAACCTCTACAATATTCTAATTGAATATACACATAAATGGATGGAAATAAGAAAAAATCTCCATCTTTAGCTCATTTTAAATATCATAAAATACTCCTATTTCAACCATTAAAACTTGAAATAAGTTGCATATATCGAGGAGGATGAAGTAACTAACCTCTACACCACTTCAATAGGTGAAATCGTCAAATCAACTGCAAAACCTCCTCTAGGGCGCCATGGAGATGGGGCAGCTCGAGATGGGGAGAGTGAGTGAGTGGCTCGGACTAGAGGAAGAAGAAGGCTGGCATTTTTAAACGCGAGGCGATTAGTACCGGGCCGTGGCTGACGTCGGTACTGATGTGAGCCGCTCCACATCGATCTTGGTCCTTGATCGGCGCCGGTATGCGATGTATCGATCGATGGTCCGTGATCGAGCCGCGATCGATGTGGCAGCTCCACATTAGTGCCGAGCCTGGCCCCTGCGATCGATGCGCCACGTCGTCTGAGACTCCAGCCACGGACCGATCACGATGTGGCTCTCGGGATGTCGGGGTCCTTCCCTGCTACCCGGTACAGATGTGGACATCGATCGGGGCAGACACCGATCGATGTCCGGGACGGAAGCCTCCTTTTCTAGTAGTGGGACTTGCTCTGTGCGTGCCAAAGATATACGAGCACATAGAAGCCCCGCACCCCGCCGGACGATGTTGCGAGCGTGGCAACACCACGACTCAACGAGCCATGCACCTCCCCACGCGAGGTGTCCACACAAGCGCGTCCCCTCCACCATCTCCGACAGCAGATGCATCGACTAATTCTGCAGCATCTCCAGCGGGATGTCGGCATCACAAGTGTGTAATCAGAACATGCCCATCTACATTTCCAAATATCTCCTAGTCCCACCGAGTGCGCAGTGCATGGTTGAGGAGGTGCTGCACCAGTGACACGCTAACTTATATTATGAGCATTATCCCGGCCGGCCACTCCTTCCTACTATATATGGCCTTCTCATATGCAGAAATGCACTGCAAAGACACCAAACAAGAGAGGCCTACGGACCTGCCATATATAGCTAGGAAGCTTCACCCACTGCAACAACCCAAAATACACCCATTAAACGAAGCTTCACCTAAATTCGCGTTAGTAAACATGGTCCACATGGTTGCTCCATAGGCGCATATATATCCTCTGAAACAAGTTTGATTCCCCTGACCTTAGCTTCCCTATTTTCATGAGGTTCCTCGTAGAACAAGAGAACTTTTTTTTTCATGATGACATGGGAAACTGCTCGTAAAAATTCATGATGGCATGGAAAACTGCTCGAAAAACGCACCCATCAGGCTTTGTTTGCATAACAGTGGATTGAGATGGAATGTAAGGGATTTGAGGGGATATTACTTCATTTATGCTCGATCCCCTTCTTTCGGTTGCAATCCACTACTATTCAAACAAACCTTCGCTTCGACTCACGGCTATAATTTGGGTCCTACAGTTTTTTTTTAGTGTGCCATATTGGTCACTTCGTGAGCCTCAAGATCGCATTACACTCATGAACCACCACTGTTGCCGAGATGTGGTGATCACCTATCGAGGCATTAGTAATGTCAGTGAAAACCTCATTCCAAAGTCATAGGAGACCCCTTCTGGTGCCCAACACTGCCTGCGCTGGCTTAAAAATGAAACCGGAGAGTTTGTTGGTAAGAAGCACGGATATTGGCAAATTTAGTTTCTTGCAGCTAAGCAACGTGCCTGGAGGTTGTCGCCATTGCATGATGGACGGTGTCTTTGCGCGCCTGCCTGCTGTAGGCAGACCGGTAGCATTACAACGAAGCAAGTCGAAGGACGTCGCGATGACACAGCCAGGAATCGCTTCAAGGCAGTAGCAGTTGGAGTCTCTGCAATGCGGCTGCAGTTTGGCTCTTAGACTGACGCACTCATGTCACTTTGTATATTCCTTCAAAACAGAATATTCCTTCCTGATCATCAAGATTCACTCCTTTATACAACTTCCTCCCGCACTCGTTCTCCTTTATATCATCTACTCTATATCAACTACCAGTATCAGGACCCACTTGTCATTCTCTCCCCCTCTCTCTCCCTTCCTTTTCTCCACCACCTCGTCGCTTCCGCCCGCCTCGCCCACCCATTCTCTCTCCCTCGGGGTGGTTGCTCTCTCCCCTCCCAACGACGGCCGCCGGCGCGGCCCTCCTCCTGTGCGCTCGTCGTCAACCCTCCTCCTGCGCAGCAGCTCCGACGACGGAGTAGGGACGCGGCGGCGCCGTCTTCTTCTCGCGCATCCGCGAGGGGTAGGCGCGCTGCCAGCACACCACGGCGAGCTCCAGGATGGCTCGCGGCGGCTCGGCGGCGAGGGCGAGCTACTGCGCTGGCCGGATCCGGCGCCAGCGAGCCCACGGCGGCGCCTGCTCCTCCGCTGGCGAGCGGCATGGCGATGGGAAGAAGAGGCGGCGGCTCCTGCAGGCGGTCGATGACGGAAGCGGATGGAAGCGGATGGAGGTGCAGGTCCTGAATCGACCTCGTGCTCCTCGCCGGAGGCCGCCGAATCTTGGTCGGCTCCTCTCCCCATCGAGCTCCGGCGGGCCGCTCCTCTCCAGGCGCGACCAAGCCAGGCCGACGGCGTCCACGAGGCCTGTGCGGCATAGGCCATGGCGGAGGAGCATGGCCGCCCATCTCCGCCCGCAGGGGCCTCGCGGTGGAGGAGCAAGGACACCGGCGGAGTGGAGCCGGAGCTCGGCGAGGCGGTGCAGGCGCGCACACACGCAGCGCGGAGGAGCTCGTCTTCCCCATCTCCGACGGCTGCATCGGTTCGTGCGCCCTCGGATCCGGCGAAGGAGGACGGCTACGGCTAGCCCCCGGATCGAAGCTCTCCTCCTGCTCCTCTCTCTGCCGAGCTCGCAGTCGCGTACCCGGTTCCAGCGTGGTAGCCATGGACGGCGGAGGAGGGGCGCGGGGTGCGCTGCTGCTGCTCGGCGACACCTGCTCCTCTGCGGCGGAGCGGCCGTCCACGGCGGCCCTGCTCTCTCTCTCTCCCTTCCCGGTCACGGCGCGGAGGAACGTCTCCGGTGTGGGACCCGCGCCACCTCCGCTCAGAAAGGCGGAGACGGGAGGCTGCGCGGCGGTAGCGGGAGCGGGAGAGGAGACCGCTGCGGAGCATTTTCCGCTAAGGGTCTCCTGGTGGAAGCGGGAGGCAAGCCGCGGCTGATCGATCTTAGGATCGGGGTTTTTTATCCCAACTTTGGACCGAATCGCCGGCCTCGGCTCCGCTAACCGACGGTTACCGAAAAATACCAGCCAAATTCGAATTTCTAACAAAAACGCTAGTTCAAACGGTTCGGATCGGTTAGCCGGCCGGTTAGCTCTGGTTACCGGGAGGTTAGCTCTGGTTACCGGGCGGTTAGCTCATTACGGGGTTTTGAAAACGCAGTGAAGAATTTGACGTGTTTTCAAATTTGAATTAAAAAATTAGAAAATAAAGAAAAAATTCTAAAAATATTTCAAGGTGCGTAGAATCTAATGATGTCAAAAATTTTCAAATATTAGTGCATTCAGTATTTTTTGCGGGCATTAGAAGTTCAAGCCGCTAATTTTTTTCTCCTTTTTCATTGTGGTTCAACTTCTAATGCTCGCAAAGTATACTAAATGAACGAATATTTGAAATTTTTTTGACACTATTAGATTCTACACACCTTGAAGTATTTTTGAGAATTTTTCTTTATTTAATTCAAATTCAAATTTTGTATTTGGATCGGTAGCTAACCGACCGGAACCGGACCAGACTGGTTGGACCGGTTACCACGGTATCCGGCCCGGTTCCGGTCGGTAAATTTAACCTTGCTTAGGATTACAACCAAATTGAAGATTGTCAATGTCTCGAAGCAAGTAAGCAACATAAGAAGCAGGGCAGCCACTACTGCCTAGGAACGACGACTTAACTAGCCCAAGAAAAGAAGGGACAACAGCTTCTTCGGAGCCACGACAAGGTCTTTCATGTCATCAACGATCCTCGTCTGTACTAGGGAAAAACTTTTTTAAAAAAACATGCAAAGCACGTTTTTCATTAAGAGAAAAGATGATTTTTCATTAAGAGAAGAGAATAAGTTTGTTTACAGACACAGATTCACAAAACAGAAAAAGACAACGGAAACAAAGCGAAACGCCTAAGCGAAGAGCTTCACAGCCCTTAGAGGGCGCACACCCAGTAGGCGAGTAAGAGGAAGGAAGCCCGCACGCGCCCGAGTCTTGGCCTCCTCTAGGATTGCCGGTACGAGCGCCATAGGCATGAGCGCCTCCGTGTCATGCACGTGCTTGTTGCGCTCCATCCAAAGCGACCAGGTGACCAACCAAACAAAGGTATCAAAGCATTTCCTTCGAACCTTAGCGACCTGTTTCCTGACGAAGCACCACCAAGCTGCAAAGCTCAGAGGGCGGTCCGGGGCAAGATCATCCTGCAAGAGTATATGCCTGAGAGATCTTAACCAAGTATCACGACGGTAGACACAATCGACGATAAGGTGATCTAGTGTTTCGACCTCTTGCACGCAGAGCGCGCAGGTATTTGTATCCTTCAACCCGTGACGGTGAAGCATGCTTGACGTCCAACAACGACCATGCAAAACCAGCCAAGCAAAGAATTTGCATCTCCCAAGCATATAGACCTTTCAGATTTGACATGCTCTGAGGATATCAACACGACCAAGAAAAAGAGCGGAATAGGCCGAAGCTGAGGAGTAAAGACGGTTGGGCGACCACTTCCAAATAAACTGGTCATGCTCCGGTGTGAGCTAACTTGTCGCACAAGATCCCAGACGGTGAGGTATTGTACGAGGACCTGCACGCCAAGCGTAATATATATCCGCGATCAGACCCACACACGCCTCGAGCCCCTCAATGACTGTGCGGGAACACCGGATCCTTGGCGAGACGGCTGCCCAAAAATTCGGGGCCAGTGTTTTGTTCGAGCAGCCAACAATCCAGCTGTCCTCCCAGAATAAAGCCCGGGTACAATCCCCGACCAGTGATGTAGGCGTCAAAAAAGACCTACACAGCGCGGTCAACTGAGAATCGGAAGGTCGCCCACGTCCTGTCTGGATCCGTACGCGCCAACCAAAGCCATTGTAGGTGGAGGCCGTCCCAAAGGTACGAAGATCGGGCAATCCCAGGCCACCGCAGCGCGTAGGGCAGACGACGTTCACCCAAGCCACCAGACAACAACCTCCCGAGGCAACTTCGGTACTGCACCAAAGGAAGCCTCGGATGAGGGTTTCGACCGCTCACAGTGCCCAGGGTGCTACGACGATCGCCATTGAAATATGCATCGGGATGGCCGAGAGGGTGGATTTGGCGAGGATCAAGCGACCGTTTCGATTCAGCAGTCTCCCTTGCCAAGGTGGGAGATGCCTAGCGACCTTGTTGACCAGCGGCTGCAAGACAACTTTGGGTAGCCTCCTGATGGAGAGGGGAACTCCGAGGTAGGTGCAGGGGAAATCAGCGATGGTACAGGATAGGATGGACCGGACCAAGAAGAGTTGATCCTTCGAGCAGTTAATGGGGTAGACCTGGCTTTTTTAAAATTGTTCGCAAGGCCCGAGGCTTTCTCGAACAGGGACAACACCCCCTTGATGACCCGCAAGTCAAGCTCGACCGAAAAAAAGAAAGCGACCACATCATCAACATAGAGCGAGACGCAGAAGCAGACGTTCCTACCCAGCTTTTGAAGAAGACCACAGGACTCAGCCTTATGGATCAGAGAGTGGAAGCATTCCATGACCAACACAAAGAGCATGGGAGAGGGGTCTCTGAAGGCACGCCATGACAGATCCACGCCTTGGAACCCCATTAAGAAAGATTTCGGTACTAGCGGTGGAAAGAATGGTTGACATCCAGTTAGTCTAGGTGCGTGGACAGCCGACCGCAGAGAGGAGCTCCAGAAGAAAGACCTACCCGACCGAGTCAAAAGTTTTGGCTAGGTCAATTTTGAACATGATCCTGGGCAGCTTCCGGCTAGAGAGCGTTCTAGCCATTCCGAGAACATATTTGAAGTTGTCATGAATAAGGCGACCTTTGATAAAAGCACTTTGATTTGGGGAGATGAGAGATGGAAGATGGGGGGCAAAGTGGTTGGCCGCTGCCTTGGAAAATATCTTCCCAAAGCTATGGATAAGACTAATGGGATGATAGTCTGAAAGAGCGAACATGTCGGGTTTCTTGGGGATCAGAGTGAGGAGGGCATCGTTAAGGTGGTGGAAGCTCCGGGAATCCAAATCCGGGAGTGCGTTAAACGCCCATAGCACATCTTCCCTAATGATCGACTAGCAAGACCTATAGAAACGACCAGTGAATCAGTCAGGTCTGGGAGCTTTATCCAAGGGCAGATCCTTGATAACCTCTCAGACCTCGGCCTCCGAGAAGGGATGGGCAAGACTGGAGGTCCAGCCCCGGGAGGCCGAGCTCCTCAACGTCGAGCGCACAGGAGCGCTCATGACTGGTTCCTAAAATCCCGTCGAAGTACTCGAAGGCCGCAGAGGCCTCCTCATCTTCGCAGAGGAGAGTGCGACCATCGACCAAAAGGGAGGGGATAAAGTTCTTTCTCCTCCGGTGGTTAGCGTGGAGGTGGAAGAGCTTGGTATTAGCGTCTCCCAGAGAGCCACACGAGACTTGACTTCTGCTTAGCGATCGTGAAGAAAAGTTAGGCCGAGGTAACGGAGCTTGAGAAAGCGCCTCAGCGACAACTTCTCAACAGAAAGCGACATAGACTCTTGCGCGACCTCTAAGCGAAAAATAACCTCCTTAGCAACCTGGATCTGCATGCGGATGCTACCGACCACTTTTGAACTCCATTTAACCATCGCCTTCGCCGTCTCGTGAAGCAGGTGGTCAATCCAACGCAGGGAGACCGCGTCAGGACGTGGACCCGCCCACACCGCTTTGACGGTGTCGAGGAAGCCCTCAACCTTAGGCCAGAATGCCTGAAAGGTGAAGCGTCTCTTGGGGTGCACCCGGTGGTCGAGAAGCAATGTATAAGGGCGTGGAGCACCTAGAAGAAATCGCGTGCATGGTAGAGGAGGGGAAGAGGAGCTCCCAATCTGGGGAGACAAAGACCCTGTCGATTCACTCGAGCGTAGGATGCGTCCAGTCATTACTACAGGTGAAAAGGCGACCTTGAAGATGGAGCTCCAGAAGCTCGAGATCATTGAGAAAGCGACGGAAGCGACCCATCATCCGGCAGGACAGACGACCATTATTCTTATCAACCGCCTGATAGATAAGGTTGAAATCTCCACAGAGAACCCAGGGCCCCGAGAGAGTGGGGCGCAGCGCAAGCGTCCGAAAGAGATTTTCTCAGCGTCGGTTTGTGGTCCGTAAACCGAGGTAGCCACCACGTTTGGGAGGACGCAGAAAGGAGGGCAACCTTGACTGTAACATGGTTGAGCCCAAGCGAGGGGGAGGAAACGAGCCAAGTATCTTTGCGCCAAGCGACCAAAATACTACCACAACTACCGACCGCAGGCAAGGCAACATAGTCGAAATCAACGCCTAACATACCAAGAATTAAGGAAGTATTTACAACAGCGAGTTTCGTCTCTTGAAGACACAGAAGAGAGACTTTCTCCGACCTAACTAGCTCATGAACCACCGAGCGTCTAGCACGTCGGTTTAGTCCACGAACGTTCCACACAACTATGTTGATATCCATAAAAAACTATTACAAAAATGACCCCGGGACCTACACATACACAAGTTTGTGCGTCCTCGGCCAACTGCTCCTCAGGGAAGAGCTCGTGCACCGCGCCCTGGAACTCGTCGTCCTTCAGCACCGAATATTGAAACGACCCGTCGGTCTGCACACCGAAGAGCTCACGAATGGCACTGTACTAGACAAAAACCAGTAACTTCCCATTGGTCTCTTCCCTCTGCTTCCCAATCCTAACTCTTTACCCTGATTAGATTCATGCTTGTGTTCGTGACTTTGAGACATTCTAGTGCTCTATATATGGCCCCGCCGGCCAGGACATGGATGATGGTGTTGCGTACAATAAGTAGTAATGCTTCAAGCTACAAGGAACAATCAAACATTGTCTCCAACTTCCACAGTGGCACTGTGATCGAACGTACATTTGCAATCAGCTAACATAATTACTTCACCCACCACATGTATCTATACGAAACAAAGCGTTGTGACTGGGAAATCACTGCCACTGGCTTCCGGTTGCTGGTCTACTATCGGCAGCTACCGTTTCTCAACATCATAAATTCATAATACTGACGGGCCACAATGGAGCGCATCATTTCTCTGCAAATCGCAACCACCAGATTGTGATCCACAACCAGAAAATCAATCGCTGACGTGAGCTCAACGTTTTGCCGTGAGCTTTTCGTCAGGCTCACGGCACAATAGCTTTTTGCTGACGACCAACAGTAAAACTGACGGCAAAAAGGAATTCAACGAGAGTGGCTCATGGCAAAGAGCCTTTTTGCCGTGAGCTTTTATGGCCGACGGCAAAACTCTATTTTGCCGAGAGTGGCTCACGGCAAAGAACCTTTTTGCCGTGAGTCTTTTCGTAGCTGACGGGAAAATGAGCTTTGCCATAAATTGAAATCAAATTTTGAATGAGTAAATTAATTCAAATCAAAAAACTTTGAATTACAAAGTTTCATTACTTTCAAGATGTATAACTCTTATTAAGATAATTTTTTAATTTGACAAAATTGTAATAATTTTGTTCACAAAACATATATCTCTTATATAGTTTCACGAAACTATATGAGATATGTATAGGATTTGTGAAAAGTGTTACTACCACAACATCGGATGATCAAATGATCAAAATAAAAGTTGTCGGTCTTGAGAACTTATGTAACTTTGTAGTTCAATCATTTCTAATTTGAATTACTTTCGTCAACGAAAAGTACGTCTGAATTTCTTGAATTTGAAAATTTGAATATTTGAAACGACCTCGAATGGGGAAACATTGTAAATAAAAGTTGTATATCTTGACAAGTTATGAAACTTTTTTGAAGTTGTATATCTTGACAAGTTATGAAACTTTGTTGTTTACAACTTTTGAATGTCAACGAAAATATTGTCAACGAAAAACTAAGTTGATTGTTTCAAATTTTGTAAACTACCTTGAATGCAGAAACTCGCAATATGAAAGTTGTGTATCTCAAAAAATTATGAAACTTTGTATTTGACAACTTTTTAATTTGAAGTCGTTTGCTATACTTAAATAATTAAATACATTTGATGGCACTATAATCTCCTCCTCCTCTCCACCCCCACCAAACCCTAACCCGCCTCCCTCCGCTACGCCAATCCCCTCCCTCCTCCCTTTCTCCGCCACCCTCCCGCCTGTCCCCTCTCAGCATCCCTCCGCGGGCCGAGCTCTCTCCCTCCGCCGCCTCACCTCGTGGCGAGGAGCGTGGCGGGCAAGGCGCATGGCGGATCCGCCTCGCAGCAGACCGCCATCTCCGGTGTGGCCTCCTCCCGTGCGGCCTCGACCTTAGTCCCGGCGTGGTGGCGGATCCGGCGGCCAGACCTTCGTCCCGTGCGGCGGCGGATCGCGCGCCTCAGAGATCCCAACATGGCGGCGGATCCGGGCGTGTCCGGTTTTTCTCCCTCCTCTCTCTCTCTCTCCTGTGGTGGTGGTGGCCGCGCGATGCGGGAGGGGCGGCGAGAACCACGGGTCGGTGGGGCCTCCTCTTTCGCGGCGAGATCTGGCGTCACGGCACGGCGGTGGTGGGCTCGGGTTTCCACTTTCTTTTCTTTTTTATTCTTGCAATAAAGTTTGCCGATAGTCAAAACTTACACGCGACAAACGTGTGTGCCGTGGGGAGGCTCGGCAAAGAGTTGTTTGCCGCAGAACTTTACAGTGAGTTCTTTGCCGGTGGTTACTCACGGCAAACTGGTTGCGGTGAGTAAACCGGCCTTTGCGGTGAGTACTGAGCTCACGGCAAAGCTTTGGTTTCCGGTAGTGTGATCAACACGTAGCCATCAAGACATCAGCAGGTTCAGAATCAACTTTGATAAAGAAAGCAAAGTTGGAAAATACATATATCCCCAAAGTACAACTTTGTTTCGCCTGGTTTCAGCTAGAGTACAAGCACATAAGATTACATGTTCAGCTTAGATTAGAAACAGAAAGGCTCAGTATCAGCTATGCCACTGCTACTTTAGTTGAATTTCGTTGGATTTGGGTATAGCGTCTTTCGTTGGATTTCAAACAAGTTTGTTTCCCCTCCCTGACCTTATATTAGCTGCCTTATTCTCATGAGGTTCCTTATTTACCCAACCGAATGCACATTATCCTCGAGTTTTTAGTTCGTTCTGGATATGATCATGTTCTGGGCAAGAACAAGGCAACGAGCAAGTGGTGGATATCTGTTCTTTTGCCAGTAGTCCGATGAACTAATTCTCCGAGTCTATATATCCTGCTCCAGCTATTGTTAGGTGTCCATTCTTTGAAAAAAAAGGTACTAGGTGTCTAGGGCGGTTTGTGCTTCTTGTAAGCTGAAACCTGATGGTTGATGATGTAAACTTGATGCCCATCAATTATATTTTCATGCACGGCTGTTTGGTCCTATACTCCTATGCAAAACAAATCGGGCCATCGGGGCATGTTTTTGTCAAGCTAGAACTCTAATCGACTGCCACCGTACCGTCCAAAAGTATGAGCAGCATTTCTAGGTTTATTACTGTATAAGCGAAACCATCTTCTGCTTGACTTAGATCATACTCCCTCCGTCCCTGAAAAGGGGTCGTCGAAGCTACAGTTCCCTGTCCCAAAATAAACGCCGTTTGTCTACCGGCTGCTAGCCTCTAGGTACACTGCACCACGCAACTGTTGCTGCTTTCTCTGGTTGCTAGCCCCCTATAGGTGTGAAATGAGTGTTTGGCTGTGCTGCATGTTTCGTAGGGGTAGCAGGGTCTTTCCTCTGCTTGCATTGGTTACCACCTCCCTCTTCCGGCGACTATTTTTGGGACAGAGGGAGTAGAAAAGATTACAGTACTACACTACAAGGTTACCTGCAGAATCCCGACATGACTTCTAGCAACTCCTAGGAGAACAACTTCATCGAGTGTTTCAACTCATCTCGTAACAACTGCTGCACACTAGAAAACCTTAGGAAGGACAATTTAGCTAGTACTCCCTCCGTCATATATTTAAGGATGGAGGGAGTAATGACGAGGTCTTTGATGATATCAACAATTCTCCTCATTTTGCTAGACAAAAACCAGTAACTTCCCATTGGTCTCTTCCTTCTGCTTCCCAATCCTAAGAGTAACTCTTTACATTAGATTCATGCTTCGGCCATACCAGGTTGCTTCGGTCCTTGGATTAGAATGGTTAGCAAAAGGACCTTTCTCTTGTGACATAGTCAGGTGAAGGTTGTATATGGTCATCAAGATGCCATGTGTCAGCGTCGCTTCTTTCACCAAATGGATTCATGCCATCTGTACTTAACGTGAACCGTATATTTCTTTTTTCATCTCTAAAGTCTTTATGCTCGAAATCAAAGGTCCTCCACTGGCGAGCATAAGAAGGATGTCTAAGCTTCCCATCAGACTTCTCTGGGCGATCGACATGCCAAGTCATTAGTTTGGCGGTCTTTGGGTTCGAGAACAATCGCTTTAGACGGTCCTCCACCGGCAAATACCACATCACCAAGGCAGGGACTTTACGTTGACTAGTCGTGTCAGTGGTACCAATACTAGACTCATCCCCCACTTGAGCACCTGCATTTTTCTTTTCACCCTTCTTCCTCTTCCCGCCTTTTGTGCTAGCGACACGTTCTGCGTCGAAATCAGCATTACTTTTGTAACGACTAGCCTCACAATTAGGACACTTCTTCATTTCTCCATAGTCACCGCGGTACAATATGCAATGGTTCTGATGCGTGTATTCTTTGCACCCATCTTCAATGGGTTGATGATCTTCTTTGCTTCATATGTGTTTTTTGGCACAAGGTTAGGCTTCGGGAGCAGGTTGGCCAACAAAGTAAGGAGTTCGTTAAAACTATTGTCAGACCATCCGACTTAGCCTTAACAATCGAAGATTGAGGATGAAACGCAACACTGTCCACTCCTTCCCACAACCCTCATACATACGGTCCTTTGCTGCCTTCTTAAGTGTCTCGAAATTTTCTAACCCTTTAGCACTGCACCAACACCTACGGTTCAATGTGGCGCAACATTTCCTCATATCAACATCACATTCATCGTCCACCGTGGTGCATACGTTTCATTACCATTTTCATCTCCACAGTCAAAAGCATCATCCATCATAACATGATCATTTTCATCTTCGTCACCCACTTCATCATACCCGATGCCAATATGTCTCGCATTGTTGAAAGTAGACCGCCTCACCATGGTGGGACCAAGTTGTGTATCCTTTCATAAAACCTCGCTTTATCAAATGCATCTTGATGTCATTAGGATCCTCCCATACAAGTTTGTTGCAACAATCACTACACGGACAACGTATTTGCTTTGACTTGCAAATGTGAGCATGCTTCTTCGCAACCTCGAGAAATTTTGATAACTCTGTCATGAATGTAGAAGAATGTCTCTGTACGCCATACATGCATGCTCTGTGATCCATGTTAAACAATCTATGAAAAATTCTACATTTTAGAAACTAATTTAATCATATAGTATTAATAAATGAGTCACAATAATTAAAAAACTCAATTCTACCTCTTATTTAATGAAACTAATTATATTAATGACAAACATAGCGAATCTACAATTAATTTGCATAACACTATACTTAAAAAACAATCTACAATTAATTTTCTCTCTTTTCACTCCTCTCTCTTTTTTATTTAATAAAACTAATTATATTAATGACAAACATAGCGAATCTATAATTAATCTGCATAACAATCTACTTAAAAAAATAATCTACAATTAATTTTCTCACTCTTCACTCCTCTCTCTCCCCTAGCTAGCAAACCCTAGATCTAGAGAGCTAAATCTATAATGAAGTTAGAAATGATGGATAAAAGGTAAAAAAGAAGGTTGGAATAGCACAAGCTCACCTTATATAGCCACCTCCTCAAAGGAAATCAAGTGCAAAACTTTCCCCCCATAGATTGGGTGTTTTTGGAGCTTTTCCTGAGCTCCTCTCGCAAAGCTCCAATGGAAGGTAGTCAGAAGAAGAAGTTGTCGGGTTTTATAGAGGGCACTCTTTGGTCAAGGGCAACTTATGGCAACCGCCAGCAGAAATCGTCCCCATTTCTGCTGGCGGTTCCTTATGTTGCCCGCCAAAGATCATATGTTATCAGCGGGTGATGAACCGCGCCTCAAGCAAACGTCTTGGCGGTTGCCAATTGTACCCGCCAGCACACTAATTTGCAAGTGTCAGCACAAATCGTTTGTGGCCTAGTGCTGCTTCAGCTATTGTGGTGCCCATTTTCATGCATGGCTGTTTGGTCCTATGCAAAACAAATCGGGGCATGTTTTTGTCAATGCTGGAACTCTAATCTACTGCCACCGTACCGTCCAAAAGTATGAGCAGCATTTCTAGATTTATTAATGTAAGCGAAACCTTAAACCATCTTCTGCTTGACTTAGATCATAGAAAAGAATAGCATCTGCTCCAAAAGTCGTGTAATTAGAGGCTAATCAAACGCCAACCAAAACTATCACAACTCAGCTCAAGGGTTACCTGCAGAATAACGACATGACTTCTAGCAACTCCTATGAGAACAACTCCATCGAGTGTTTCAACTCATCGGAACAACTGCTGCACACTAGAAAACCTTAGGAACGACAACTTAGCTGCCCCTTAGGGCCTAGTAATGACGATTTTTTGATGATATCAACAATTCTCCTCATCTGCGCTAGACAAAGACTAGTGACTTTCCATCGGTCTCTTCCCTCTGCTTCCCAATCCTAATAACTCTACATTATTAGATTCATGTTGTCTACTAGTGCCTTTGAAACATACTAGTGCTCTATATATGGCTGCCGGCTGCTGGCTGCCGGCTGCCGGCCGGGCTACAAGTAGTAATGCTACAAGGAATAATCAACATGTGTCAGTGGTGGAGGAGAGAAGGGCTGGGGCAAAATGGTACATTCAGTTGTGTTGGAGATGGAAAAAGAGAAAGAAAATTCCGAAATCCCAAAAAAAGTTGGAAATCCCCCAACTCGAAGAGTTCGCGTGCCCCAGGGTTATATTTCGAAAAGCTTGCGAACTTGAGGTCATTTCGCGTGAGGCGTGCGAATTTAGGGTTGAATTTCGAAATTTCTCGTGGAGGTGTTGCACCAGTGACACTAACTTAGAGCACTATATATCCACTCCTTCCTATATATGGCCTTCTCATCCTCTAATATGCAAAAATGCACTGCAAAGACACCAAACAAGAGTGTGCCATACTGCTCTTTCAGCTTCACCAACCCAATTACCCAATAACCCAATTACCCAAGATACACCAATAACGAAGCTTCATCTAAAATGCGCAATAAACATGGTCCACAGTAGGTTGCTCCTCCATTCTCATGAGGTTCCTCATGGTCCATAGTATCCTCTGAAACAAGTTTGTTTCCCCTGAACTTAGCTGCCCTATTCTCATGGGGTTCCTCATGGAACAAAAGAAAAAAAATCATGATGCTACTCCTTATTTACGATCAACCGAATGCACATTATCCTCGAGTTTTTAGTTAGTTCTGGATATGATCATGTTCTGGGCAAGAACAAGGCAACGAGCAGGTGGTGGATCTGTTCTTTTGCCAGTAGTCCGATGAACTAATTCTCCGAGTCTATATATCCTGCTCCAGCTATTGTTAGGTGTCCATTCTTTGAAAAAAAAAGGTACTAGGTGTCTAGGGCGGTTTGTGCTTCTTGTAAGCTGAAACCTGATGGTTGATGATGTAAACTTGATGCCCATCAATTATATTTTCATGCATGGCTGTTTGGTCCTATACTCCTATGCAAAACAAATCGGGCCATCGGGGCATGTTTTTGTCAAGCTGGAACTCTAATCGACTGCATCCCAAAAGTATGAGCAGCATTTCTAGGTTTATTACTGTATAAGCGAAACCATCTTCTGCTTGACTTAGATCATAGAAAAGAATAGCATCTGCTACAAAAGTCGTGTCATTACAACTATCACAAGTCGCTCAAGATTACAGTACTACGCTACAAGGTTACCTGCAGAATCCCGACATGACTTCTAGCAACTCCTAGGAGAACAACTTCATCGAGTGTTTCAACTCATCTCGTAACAACTGCTGCACACTAGAAAACCTTAGGAAGGACAATTTAGCTAGTACTCCCTCCGTCATATATTTAAGGATGGAGGGAGTAATAACGAGGTCTTTGATGATATCAGCAATTCTCCTCATTTTGCTAGACAAAAACCAGTAACTTCCCATTGGTCTCTTCCTTCTGCTTCCCAATCCTAAGAGTAACTCTTTACATTAGATTCATGCTGTCTACTAGTGCTTTTGAAACAAACACACTAGCGCTCTATATATGGCTGCCGGCCGGGCTGGACAATTTAGCTAGTACTCCCTCCGTCATATATTTAAGGATGGAGGGAGTAATGACGAGGTCTTTGATGATATCAGCAATTCTCCTCATTTTGCTAGACAAAAACCAGGAACTTCCCATTGGTCTCTTCCTTCTGCTTCCCAATCCTAAGAGTAACTCTTTACATTAGATTCATGCTGTATACTAGTGCTTTTGAAACAAACACACTAGCGCTCTATATATGGCTGCCGGCCGGGCTACAAGTAGTAATGCTACAAGGAACAATCAACAGTGTCCTCTCCTTCCACTGTGGCACTGTGATCGAACGTACATTTGCAATCAGCTAACATAATTACTTCACCCACCGCATGTTTCTATACTACCAACAAAGTGATGTCCTGATTGATCGTCTTTCCGTGAAGTCACTGCTACTGGCTTCCGGTTGCTGATCTGCGTACCAATTTAGCATAGCAAATTTAAGGATCCCGTCCTGTAAGAATCAGATCATAATTATATATAATTTTGAGCTAAAAAATAATAGAACTAAGTTGGATTGTGAAGAATGCATTAGCACCATGACCCATTACCACCCCTAGCTACCAGCAGCTAACGTTTCTCAACATCATAATACCGGCGGGGCCATAATGGAGCACATCAGTTTTCTGCAGATCGCAACCCACGGATTCAGATCAATGCATAGCAATGAAGGCATCAGCAGGTTCAGAATCAACTTTGATAGACGAAGCAAAGTTGGAAAATACATATATCCCCAAAGCACAACTTTGTTTCGCCTGGTTTCAGCAGGAGTACAAGCTCATAATATTACATGTTCAGCTTAGATTAGAAACAAAAAGGCTCAGTATCTGCTATGCCACTGCTACTAGAACATCTTGCAAGTCTCTGCTGTTCAGGATCTACCAGACTATCTGTACTGCTCAGGGAGCCGATAACCCGTCATAACAATCTTATCGGCAAACATCTTGCCCGTCTTTGGCATAATGTGCCAGTGCATTGTCAAGTTAAATTCCTTGCCCTTTAGATTGCTTCCCTGTATAATGATAGAAAAAAGCAGGCATTAATCAACCATTCAATGCAAACTCTGAAGAATCATGTGTAATTGGGCTGATAGTTGCAGTGTACAATACGTACGCATTGAAGTAATGAAACGGGACATAGAGCATACTACCAGCTATCCCAAAATTAAATAAAGGAAACTGATATCAAGCAAAAGATTGGAGTCAAGTACACCAGAAAGTGAATATGTACTGATATAGCTATCTAAGATTAATGTCAAAGGCCGAAAGATGGTCAGATAGAAATGGGAGTGGGTTCAGGACTAACTAATGTTCTACCAGAATGTACGAAGATTCAGAATTTCTATTGAATAAAGACTGAGCCATGTAAGATATTTTCATTCATTCAAATTTTAGAATAATCATCCCAAAATGAATCATAGACGCAGTGATAAAATTTCATACAATACATTAAATTAGCATTCGATTTATGTGATGGGCTTGCCTGGTCAATAAATCTGTACTTGTTTGTGGTATGGATCAAAAACTTGGCATGCTCCTTGGCCGGTATAATTCCATCCCAAAGAGAAACCTGTGACATAAATCAAATACAATCACTCACAGTACAGTTGTAAGAGGAAAAACTTAAATATAATAGAACATCAGGCAATAAAATGAATCGATTGGGTAGGAATGAACATCATACTGGTACAGGTCTCTATAAAGTCATAAGATTGTATCACAGAAACATATAGTACAGGATCACACCTAGGGCTGGATATCGAGCCGGCTCAGCTCGGCTCGGCTCGCTCCGGCTCGTTGGGATAACGAGCTGGCTCGGCTCGGCTCGTTATCTAAACGAGCTGAAGAGGCAGCTCGGCTCGGCTCGCCAGAAGCTCGAGCTGGCTCGTTTGAGCTCGCGAGCCATCAGTTCTAAATACACAGGCTCTCTGGCTCTGGTAGTCAGGTACATCCGTTCAACATTTGCAAAGCAAAAATTGACTAAAAAAGCTCCATGAATGGATCTGAGGGCTCACGGAATTAAGAAAAATGTGATTTTCATCAATCTAGGACTCACGTAGAAGGCTTCATGAGCAAAATCGTGCAAAATGAGGCAAACGAAATTAAGTGTTTGTTCGGCAGATCTTGTGCTGATTTGTATGGCAGATTTGTTCCGGAAGAAAAGTGTTGTGTGCTGATTTGTACGGCAGATTTGTTCTGAAAGATAAGTACTGCACAAGAAGCTGAGAAAAGACAAGCCGAACACTCTCTAAATCCAGAAAAGGAGGGAGCAAGCTCTCGTCATTGGTGACAAATCCAAGCAGGTTACGGAGAAAGGCTTACTTGAGCATGTTCTAGGGGCAGTTAATTGCTTTTGTGCTTACTGGTGCTTGCAGGTCACAACCTCGCAATGAGTGGAGTTAGGAGGAACGACAGGGATGGACAGGGTCACGAGGAGGAGAGGAGCTGGTGCTTGCAAAACCTGGAGGGAGGAACAACAGGGACGGACAAGCCACGACTCACGAGGAGGAGAAGAGGAACTCACAGAGGCATCGCCGGGAGGAACGAGCGGTCAGGCAGCATGCGAAGGCAGGAGGGTGTTCCGGCGGCGGCGCGCGAGAGAGAGAGCGAGACCGAGATAGACTGGACAGGAGGTCACCAGACGCTAGGGTATTGCTTATTGGGCTGGGCTAGACAGCAATGTGTTTCGTTGGGCAGCCTGCTAACGTCCAGCACCTTGGCTCGGTCAGCTCGCGAGCAGCTCGAGCTGGCTCGTTATATATAACGAGCTAAAATGTGAGCTCAGCTCATTTGAAAAATACAACGAGCCGAGCTGAGCCGAGCCGAGCCAGCTACGAGCCGAGCGAGCTAACGAGCCACGAGCTTTTTGTCCAGCCCTAATCACACCGCTCATCCAAATTTCGGGAAAACAGCAGTAACCATGCATTTAACATCTAGTACACTGTCGATCTGGAACTAAAAGGCTAACTTGGGCCAACTGTCATCAGGCTAAATTTTTTTACCAATTACTGATGTTTGTTTTCATCATGTTTAGCGCAGCATGCTTTAGAAGGACATGCATTAATTAACATTGTGAGTTTCCTACTAACATAATCTTCAACTATAGTTCATCTAGATTTACACACATACCAGTGGAAAAAGCCCCATCAACAACACATGGGAAAGTCACACAACAGAATATGTTAAATTGTGCAGCTTAGATTTAGCACAACCCCACAGCAAAGTAAATCAAGTTTCCACAACCACTACATGCATCTGCCATAATATATATAACATCACCCCTGGAATCCACAAGCAAATGACAACTGGATGACAGTGCACTATTGTCCCCAGCAGAAAACTCATGCCACTGTGGGCAGTTCTTGCAGGCTAATAGTAAGTGATAATAAAATGAGCACCCATAATGGTCCACAGGAAATAAGTATCAACTCAGAATAATCATTGAAGAACTTACTTGGTTCAAAGCATTTTGTGGAGTCTCATACTCAGCTGCCACAAAAACAAACACCTACAATACCCAACAAAAGTACAGTTCAGCAGACAGAAGCATGAGTACCTTCTTAAGTTGCTTGGACAGGATTAACAGATCAAATGAATTTTATGATGGCAAATTTCCATTATATTTTTCACCAGATCATTCCACGACAACTGACAACTGTTACAAATTATAGTAACCCCAAAATTCAGAGGCACAATTCTCATTACTTCGGATACTATAGAAATAGGTAACACTCCTGTGCACAAATTGTCACTACGTCTCGGACACTAACAATTTATTAATAATACTTCCTGTGCTTGAGGATTTCTCTCCCGTCTACTTGTCAGTTTTCCAGTAAATCTTATGTTTCACTACATCAGGAAATGGATAGACCTTGTACTGAAGATGATACCATATAGTGAACACTGAAATGTGATAAATTACCAGAAATACACATTACCTGTTTTGTGTTCCATGTGAACAGAGACGAAAGGTCCGCTGAGATGTTCAGCGTCATGCTAACCTGAAACACAACAAACATAGTATTCGTAACAAATTCGTGACATAAGAAACCTCTTGCTGGTTTTGGTCAATTTTGCACAACACAAAGGATACGGATATTAGATACCTCGTCGTTGCCGTTTGCCTCCTTCTGGAACCAGTTTATGTTCAAGATCTGCGCAGTTCAAACGACGGGGATCGCGTCAGCACAACAGGTGAATTCGCCAGAGGGCGGACGAGCTAATCGACCAGATTCTACAGGCAGATCGAGCAGCCACGCCCGTAGTTCACAAATCGAGCCTCGATACGGCCCGTGCGTGACCGCGGGCGCAGAGACGAAATCGAGGGAGGCGGCGTTGGTACCTTGACGGAGGCGGTGGGGGTCGGGGTGTTGAAGTTGTCGGAGAAGGAGGCGGCGAAGCACATCGCGGCCAGTATGGTGACCGCGAAGGTCGCCACCGCGTTCGCGCGGTGCCCGAACGAGTGCATCCTGCCGCGCGCCTCTTCGCTTCCTCCTCCCTCTCCGCGCCGCCGCCGAGATCGCCGGGCCCCGCTGCCGCTGCCGCTGCTAGCTCCTGCCCTGGGTCGCGGCGGCGCCGGTGACTTCACTGCAGTTTCCTGTCTCTCTCCTCTTTTCTTTTCGCGTACTGTTATGGAAGAGAGAGAGGTGGAAGCCGTGTAGATACCCGTGACGAGTGGGACCCGCACGTCAGTGAGACCGGCGGGCCTGACATGGCACGAGCCGATTGGTCGAGGCACGTCACGGAGAGAGCGGAGAGGGTCGCGCGCAGTCAGCAGCAGCGGTACAAATGGGCCTATTGCAGCCCATTTGTCACACGAGTCAGCCAGCCCAGCAAAGCCACATGCGTGTAAATGGGGCTCGGGCCTGGCCCATTCGTTACTTGGCCGGTGGGTGGGAAAGGGGAATTTTTTTTATATTTATTTTATCGCGATTTTGCAAAAATATCAAATTTTGCAAAATATACACGTCCGCCGTATTACTGATAAAACCTTGGGGCCCGCGGCGTTACGACCTGACGGCGTAGGCCCGCGGCGTTGGGGTCTAACGCCGAGCGGCAGCGTGGCTGAGCGAGCTAACGCGGCCAGCGGCGTTATCTATTCCTGCCGCCCGCCTGCGCGGTAGGAATTTTTTTAAGTTTCAATTGTTGAAGGATTGATAAAACGACGAACCATTAATACTTAACGCAATTTAGATGAGCCCACCCACGGTAGGAGCCTTAACGCCGAGGGCGCGGCGTTACGACCACGGCCAGTGGGCCGCGGCGTTAGGGGTCTAACGCCAGCGATAGCGTGTGTTGAGCTAACGCCGTGACGCGCGTTATTCTTCCTGCCGCCGTTTCGCGGCGGTAGGAATTTTTATTTTTTTAAGTTTCAATTGTTGAAGGATTGATAAAACGACGAACCATTAATACTTAACGCGAATTTAGATAAACGATTACAACATTTGCAATGGCACGTGCGACACAATTACCCTAACTTTGTGCCGCTCTTGCTAGTCCTAACGTGCCTTAGGGGATTTAAATAAACGATTACAACAATTGTAGTTTAGTTATACGAATAATACCCGAGAACCCGGACATCATAGACCACGAGGTCCGGGAGGGCATGTACCGACGGGGGTGGAGTTGGATCGAGATGGTGGCGGGGTGGAGTTGGTGGAGTGTTGTTCTTCTTTTCGTGGCACGGACAACGGCGATGCTCGTCCTCACAAATGCGCCTTCACCACCATTGGTCCGGCCACCGATCCGTCGTCACCGTTGGTAGATGTCGGATCTGGAGAAGCCAATGCCGACGCGAGTTCTTGCCTCAGGTTGAAGATGACAACATCGTCGAGGTAGTTGATGTACTCTTGATACGGGTGAATAGTGGGGATCCACCCATTGCACGAAACCGCAGATTATCCGGTTGTTCGAGTCTGCGAGAAACCGTGATTACATTAGTAAATCATAAAATGATGAAGGACAGAGGTCATGGAGTTTTGCCTGCCTACCCATGCTCGTGAACAATGCCAGAAGCGGCGACCAGAGTTGTCCCATCCCTGATAAACTGCATCACACAGAACTCACCGTGTGCACACCTTGGTCAGTTCACCGTTTGATTTGGTGCGTACTTTCTAACATCACGCATGGATTTGAAATCTCTCTTGTCTAAGACTGGAAAATTGGTGTTGAACTCTGGATCTTGCCGGCTCCATAGTCTGGACCGATGGAGTCATCATCATCGCCCCTACCCGTAAACTCATTGTTGCTTGTTGTGTTGTGAAGTGAGACTGGAGAAGAGTGCTCACATATATATAGGCGGAAACTGGATGGTGGGCCATTCGATCCGGGGCAAGAAAACGGTCAGTGACTCAGAGGAAACACACCCTAGTACTAGGTACACTGTTTGGTGCAGTAACTCACAGAAAACACACCCTATGTGTTCAATATTTGGAGCAGGTTCTGAGAAAACACAACCTAGTACGAGTTTCTTGTCAGCAAAAATTCATCTTAAATCAAGTTCTTAAAGATACAACCCGACTCTAGAGAATGATGAAATGAAATCATAATTTTTTATGGATACAGTAGCACTCGGCGTCGAGTACTCTACGTTTACCGGGTACAACGGGGTATTTCCCTTCCTCATAGCATCCGGCCCGACTTCCTTAGCCCGGTGAGCTCTCTCCTCTTCCTCTCTATCTCGCAGCTTACGGGCCGCCCGCTTCCACGCTCTTTTGATCTCCGTAGAATGCGACTTTCCTCCTGCCGCTCCTTACATTTTTGTTCTTGTTTTTCTCGCCTCAACCATCCTTTGCCACCTCTCACGTCTTTGAGCGACCCGTCTCCTCGACGTAACGCTTGTCTTGTTCGGTTGCTCACAATCTAGCCAACGCATGAAATCACAGAGAGGAGGTGGAGTCTTTTTTCAAAGACAAGTTAGCACATAATAAAATAGCAATGACATAATATTTATTTAGTAATGCAGTTATTTCTTACTTTTGGTCTAACATTGCGACATGGTGGGAGGGGGTCATGCTCGTAGTTCTCGCACATGAAGAACCTCATCCCGTAGCGATGCGAGAACGTTGCACTTGACAAGCTTACAGTTGTCACCGCAGTAGCACATAGGAGTGTGGATTCCCTTTGGCACCTCAACTTTGTCCTTCCTACTGGTGAGCAACTCAAAATCCAACTCAGGACCCGTTGAAGCTATTGAAAGCCTACAAAACAGATGAGAAATATGATAAATTCATTACTTGTTTCATTTGAAATTATAGAACAAAACATAACCGGATATGATAAGAAATTCGACGGCAAGAATAAAACAACAAGCAAATGAAAAGGTAGTTCAATTATTACAACACGATAACATGCATAAGTTCAAATATTACAAGACCTTGCAAGATAAAATTGTTCAAATATTACAAGACGACAACATGCATAAGTAGTTCAATTATTACAACACGGTAGCACAAACAAGTACGGTCCACTTTGCATTCCTTCGTAGTAGCGGCGGAATGACGACCACGTGCACTAGCTGCAGTGGTGTAGAAGTGGGAGTGGAAAAGTAAGATGCTTGATTGCATTTCTTGTAGGAGTGTCCAGATTGTTGCACTTGGAGCATATCACGCACGGCGTCGGCTTGACCTTTCATTCATGTTGTTCCTAATCCTCTTCTTCTTGCGACCGACACCTTGACACATGGTTGGATCGGATTTAGTATGTACAATGCAATTTGTCTTTGGGGTCTTGAGTGAAAGTTCCAAGATGCGGTAACCCTCAATAGTGTGGTTCCAAGTGTCTAGAACGGTTTGCTTAAAGTATTTAGGCACGAAGCGGCCCCAATGCGATTCTTTGTTGCAAGGCATGCGATCACATGTGAGGGTAGTGTAGCAGAAGTGGCTTCCGCAAGAGCATGAGCATGTCTCGATTCCCAATCACTGTCAGATTGTTATTTCACCTTCTAAGGGTAAGCTCTGTGAGAGAGAGCAGTCTTCTGTTTTTTGTTCAAGTACTCAGTCATCCATGTTGAATACACCTTCGAGGGTTCTGCATTGCATGCATGTCTGCATTAGCACGGTCAAGAAAGTACTTCATTGTGCGGTACAAGAAGAACTCAATGATACCAACAAGAGGTTGAGCTCGCACCACGCATCAGCGTGTTGTAGACCTCAAAGAAAATTTGTTGTCATTATCCCATGCCTCACACCTCCCTTATCAAACAGAGGGACCATTTCTCCTTAGGCTCATTCTCGAGTCCAGGTGAAGGTCTTCACAGACGTCCCCTTCTCCTTCCGACATTTGGAGCATCTAGCCCCACGTCCTCCGTAGAAACGGCTCTTCCCGGGTTCGATGAGTGCTTCTTAGCTATCTCTTCCGATGCTTTCTTCGCGCCGATCATCTAATTTTGCCATAGGTCAAGAATTTTTCTCCCGATTGGTCGAACATAAGCGCTTGAACAATTTTGTAAGTTCTTTGTTCTTGAAGCTATGAAAGTTTGCTCCCATATGCCTCATGCACCACCGCTATGCACATCCGCCATTGTCTCGCCGTAACGCTCTTCACTACCTTCTTTGATGTCACTAATGGCTGCAAAATACCTTTGTGTCTATCGTGTATCACACACGTCGACACATCTCCCACCACCATTTGCTTCAATCTCTCCAAACCAATACCAACTGTCACCATTCTCTCCTCTCAAAAGCAATTGCCAATGGCAACAACCGATTGTTGCCATCTCGCAGCCACAGCTGTAAGGATTGTGCCCTTGTATTTTTCTGTTAGGAATGTGCCATCTATGCAAATAACTGGTCGACACTGTTTGAATGCAGCAATAGCAGGACCCAATGCTAATAATGCCCGCTGCAAGACTTGCTTCCCTAGCCTTGATACAATATTATAAGTCTTGATATCATAATAACTACCGTGATTTAGCGTGGCAATTGTGTTCGAATCGAGGCAGATTGTCAAAGGATGCTTCATAAGTTCCGCACCTCATCTCCATTACCTTCTTCTTTGCCATGTATGCCTTACCATAACTTATCGATACCTAAATTTCTCCTCAATTGCCAAGATAATGGACTTAGGCTCAAAAGGATTTTCCACAATCTTAGCAAACATCGGCTAGCCACAAAACCGGATGACAAATTACGATGGCTTGCTTCCGGTTGCTCAAGTACACAAGTGTGATCCACAATGATTTGATCTCCCAATAATTTTTCCACTTGCCCTTGGAAGCATACACTCGAAAAGGACAGTTGGACTTGGACATTGTACATCATATATATGTGGAGAACTCTTCACTACCCCGAACTCTCTGCAGAGTAAGGGTGGACCACCCCTTCACCACATCCTTCACCTTTACCGCACTCTTATACATGACGCCAACAAACCGCAGATTTTCTATACTCCCAGCCACATTCTCACCGTGATTGACAGATAGTGAGAAATTGTAATCGTCCCCAATCCTTGAACTAGCGGGTCATCCTCATCATCCGAGGAGTCCTCTTCCAACCCACGCTCATCCCCATTGGCCTCCATTTCGCATCACCGAGTAGTTCTTCATTAACTTCCCCTCACAATCGCACCTCAAGTGTGTGTCACCATCTCCTTCTTCTTCCTCACCGAACCACCATCTTCTTCTGGCTCTGCAGACCATCTCCCCGCTTGTAGTTCACCTCACCCCGGTGAGCATCACCATGTGCACTTGACTACTAGACCCAAATTTTATGAACAACTTGGATAAACAGATCACAGTGCAAACCAATTTCACATGCCGCTTTGATATAACTCCTCCAATGTTCAAAGGCCTTGAAGTGGCATAAGCTCCCAATATAATAACTCACCCCGCTGATTAGAGCCATAATGAACAAGTCATGTTGCTCGCATCTACATGAAATGCCCTAAAAAAATTGGGTAATGGACCCCAAGTTCTTGAGGTCGCTTCTAATCACATGGTCAACGAATCAAATTCTCGACAAGTCAACTCCATGTTCACCATATCTAATCTCGCCCATTACCGAAATACAACTTGACACCGAGATCATCGATATGTCCGACAAAGATGAAAAAATAAAACGCTATTAAGAAGTGGATCCGCAACTACAAAATATATCTACCGTAGCTACACTAAAACTATAATTTTACTAAGCGATCTACACTACAACTATAATTTTCTAAGCGATCTACACTACAACTATAATTTTACTAAACAGATCTACACTAAACTATGTAGTTACTAAGCAGATCTACACTAAAACTATGTATTTCTTGGCATCTACACTAAAACTATATATCTACTAAGCACATCTACACTAAAACTATTAAGTATCAAAGTATTACCTCTAACAAGACGAAAAAAACCCAGAGCGACCTTCACCACCTCCTCCTCACCCTTCTCCTCTTCCCCTTTTTTTCTCGAATTATTATGACATTTTCTACCGAATTTCTGTTATATAGTAGATCCTAGCTGGCCACTTGGCCAGTTAGCTGCCCTCCATGGCGCTAGACCTAACGCCGCATGGCCAGGCTGTGACGCCGTGGCATGACGGCTATGTTTCGCCCACGCTAAGGGCCCACTCGGCGGCTCCTACCGCGGCCTACGGCGTTATGTCCTCGACGCCGTGACCTACTACGGCGAGACGATATTTTGTAAAATTTATGACGGATCATATATTTTTGCAAAATCGCGATAAAATAAATATAAAAAAAAATTCGGGAAAGGGGAAAGGGAGGGGGAGAGTGAACGCGACGCGACGCAACCGACTAACCGAGGCGGGAAACCCTAACCTAATCCTTTGGGGTGGCGGCGGCTTAGCGCGCGCTTAACTTTTAACGTTCCTTGACCAAATCAGGTGATGACGCGGGAAGACGCCGTTTGGGCGATGTCACCATCGGCGGTCCGGCGCCAACCACCGGCCACCGTTGTTGCTTCCCCACCACACGCACCCGCAACCGCGAACGCCCAGCGCATCGGCCGGCTGGCGGCGCCCGCTTCCTCGCTGTCACCACACGCGCCCGCCGACGACGCCGACCGACCAGGTCCCGTATACCCGCCCGTTCGCCCAAACCAACCACACACGCTAATCAAAAAAAGATTAGCGGCAGTGCAGGTGCAGCACGGCCCGACCGTTCTTTTTCCCTTCCTTTAGCGTGAGCGCACCAGCTCCTTCACGCGACCACGCCACCGAGAGAGGAAGAAGATTAGAGCAGAAGCTTAAGCCCGGCGGCGACGGGAAGATAGTGCCTTCTTGTGGCTTTGCTTAAGCGCGTACTCGCAGTTTGTTCGTTTATTCCGTTCCACGCATCCCAACAATCCGTCAATTCCCCCACCGCGACAGAGGGAGAGATTCCCTTGCCTCGACCGCGTCTTCGTTGGCTTCCGGTTTGTCCTTCGCCAGCTTTGACTTGGGTAGTTGGGTTTCCTCTTCTTCCCCCACCTCCTCCACCCTTATTGGGGATTTCGTTGGCTCTTCTTGGGTTTTGAGGAGACCGGCGGCGGCGGCGGCCTTGAGTTCTTGCTTGGAGTTGGTCCGTTTGGGAGGGTTTGCTGGGGGATTTCTGTCGAATTCTGCCTTGGTTCCGTCAAATTTGGGAGTTCTCCTGAGGATTCGAGGCGGCGTGCGGTGATTTCAAGAGGGGAGAAAGGGGAAAGGAGGAACCTTTTTTCGCTGTAGATTTGTCGCCGGAGATGGGCAAGCCGTCGCTGAAGAAGAAGAGGGCCTCCGGCGGTGGCGGCGGCAAGTCCGGCGAGCACGGGGGCAAGCCGGCGCTGGAGCGCTCCGGCTCCAAGGTCCTCGACGGCGACGAGATGATCTTCGCGGACATGGCGCAGGAGCACAAGGAGGAGGGCAACAAGCTCTTCCAGCGCCGGGACTACGACCGCGCGCTGCTCAACTACGACAAGGCCATCAAGCTGCTCCCCCGGGCGCACCCCGACATCGCCTACCTCCACAGCAACATCGCCGCCTGCTACATGCAGATGAGCCCGCCCGACTACTACCGCGCCATCAACGAGTGCAACGTCGCGCTCGAGGCCTCGCCCAAGTACGCCAAGGCGCTGCTCAAGCGGGCGCGCTGCTTCGAGGCGCTGGGCAGGCTCGACGTCGCGTGCAGGGACGTCAACAAGGTACTCGCCCTGGAGCCCAACAACCTCACCGCGCTGGATGTGGCCGACAGGGTCAAGAAGGCCATGGAGGAGAAGGGGATTGTCTTGGACGAGAAGGACGTCATGCCCACGCCAGAGGAGGTGGTGGCCGCTGCGCCCAAGCAGAAGCCCCGAAAGAAGAGGGGAGGCCGGAAGTTCGCTGCCAAGGCTGCTGCGGCGGCTGTGGAGGAGGCTGAGGAACAGAAAATGGCAGAAGCTGTCAAGGAGGAAGAGGTTGAGGAGCTCCCGAGGCAGGTGAAACTTGTGTTTGGGGAGGACATAAGGTGGGCTCAGGTGCCGGCGAGCTGTAGCATGGCACAGCTGCGTGAGGCCGTCCGGAGCAAGTTTCCGGGGCTGAAGGCTGTCCTTGTCAAGTACAAGGACAAGGAAGGTGATCTTGTGACAATCACCAACCAGGATGAGCTGAAATGGGCTCAGGAGTTGGCTGAGCCTGGGAGCTCACTTCGGCTGTATGTCACGAGGCCAATCCGGAGCACGAACCTTATGTTGATGATGCTAGTGGGCCATTGGAGAGAAATGTGAACAGTGCGTCTGATAATGGAAGTATCAGAAGCAATAGGCAGGATGAGGATAGGAGCACGGTGACTTGCATTGATGATTGGATTGTGCAATTCGCCGGCTTTTCAAGAACCATGTCGGGGTTAGCTCTGATGAGTATCTGGATCTCCATGAAGTTAGTATGAAGCTCTACACCGAGGCAATTGAGGACACTATTACAACTGAGGAAGCTCAAGAGGTGTTTCAACTTGGAGCGAAACTTCCAGGAAATGGCAGCTCTTGCATTTTTCCACTGGGGTAATGTTCATATGTCCCGGGCCAGGAAGAGATTGTTATTGTCAGGAGATTCCCCTAGAGAATTGGTGCTTGAGCAAGTGAAGGAAGCATATGAGTGGGCAAGGGAAGAGTACAATAAGGCTGGAAAGGCATATGAAGAAGCCGTGAAGGCCAAGCCGGACTTTTTCGAGGGTTTCCTTGCACTTGCGCATCAGCAGTTTGAGCAAGCAAAACTGTCATGGTATTATGCAGTTGGTAGTAACATGGATCTGGAAACGTGCTCAACTGAAACCTTGGAGCTCTTCAATAAAGCTGAGGATAACATTGAGAAGGGTATAGAAATGTGGGAGGAAACGGAAGAACAGCGTCTGAAGAATCGGTCTAAACCTAGCCAGGAGAATGTTGTGCTAGAAAAGATGGGCTTGGAGGAGTATATCAAGGATGTATCCACTGATGACGCGGCTGAACAGGCTTCCAATTTGAGGTCTCAGATAAACATTTTATGGGGTATGCTCCTTTATGAGCGCTCAGTTGTGGAATTTAAATTAAGTCTTCCGATGTGGGAAGATTGCCTTATGGCAGCTATTGAAAAGTTTAAACTTGGGGGAGCTACAGCTACAGATATTGCTGTGCTGGTGAAAAACCACTGCGCCAATGAAACTGCCCAAGATGGTAAGAGAAAAATTCTTTTTTTGGTTTATTTTTGCCATAAGAACTACACTTTTTTAAGAATTATGCAGGGATTCTGCAAAGTGTTCATTAAATTGTTCTGATTGCTATTTGCTCTGTGAAGCCACTATATTAGTCACACTGAGTTTGTTAAATTGATAATAGGAACTTGACTTTTGGGACTGCACCTATTATAATTGTTTAAAAGATTATTATGGAGCACATGCATTATGTTTTAGATTGCTTTGAACTTCTTCTCTGTACCTTTAGATATTTTTTTGCAAACATTTTTTAAAAGATTATCGTCTAGTGAATCGTTAACTGTTAGTGGTTGAGCGTGAGCCCAAAATTTGCATTTGTGACTCAACTACTGTGAGGCTGTTACCATCAAGTGCTGAAATTTTCATTGTACCCTATGCTGAATGTTTTCAAATCCTACTCTTATTATTCAAAGTCATCCTTGAGGAATTAACAATTTAAAAAAGTGGAGAACTTGTTCTAAGATTGTGAGATTTTCTTTGTAGGTTTGGGGTTCAAGATTGATGAAATTGTTCAAGCCTGGAATGAAATGTATGACATTAAGCGGTGGCTGCGTGGTGTTCCATCCTTCCGTCTTGAGCCATTATTTAGGAGGAGAATTCCACATTTGCATACTGCGCTGGAACAAATATAGTAGAACAATATGCTCTACAGCATATTGAATTTCAAGGCTTTTTTATCAGTGCCAATTTTCTCTTTTTGGTGAGTATGAGTACAATAACTGCATGTTTATCTTCTAATAGATTGGATTTAAATTTCATATGCACTCATGATATTCATAGTTCTCTTCCTTTACTTGCATCCATGCACTTACTGGCGTTAAATGTTTTAGACCACGGATTCTTTCGGTGCAATGTGGTTTGGAGGACAGTTGATGTACTTTTCTTTGAAGATAGTTGTAGCAGTGATCTGAGTGTGGTAGCACAAGTACTTACTGATTAAATCCATATGTTTTGATATATGAAGTTTATTGCTTTCACACACTGCATCATTGGTGTCCTGGGGTTAGAGCAATCCCCTTTAACCAAAATATAGTTAACCCAAAATGCTGTAATGTTTTGAAAAGGTTATCAGAAAAATCATGTGTGTACTACACACAAAGTAAAATTGAACTTGCAAAATTCAATCCTAAATTCATCTTTGATGTTGAGATTAAAAAGCACAAGTTTTACTGTCAGCAAATGGTGAAAAGTGCAAGATTGATTCTTGTCTATTTTGTTTCTTGACACAGTGGCATCTAGGACGAATTTGAACCTGAATTGTTGCAGCATTTTTTATGTGTGCTAAATACAATATTTTTATGAATTTTTAAACGGTGCAGCATGGTAAATTTACTAATGGGATGCCCCCACCCTAGGATACAAAAATTTGTTGGTGGTCCCCTGGGGTTTGGGTGCCCCCTTTACCTAAAGTATAGTTAAGCCAACATGGTGCCATACTACATCGTCAACCCATAAACTATTCAGACGGATAGGGTTGCTGTTTTGTAGTTGGTGGGGCGACTACACCAGTAGTACAGTTTTTAATGATCTGTTTGAGGGACTTCAACCTAGGCAGTAGGCAGTAATAATTTTACCACTGGTGTAATCTCTGTTGATAAAATTTAAGCACTTTTTATTTGAAGCAGCTTAGATTGCCTCGAAAGGTTGTGGTTTTGTAGAGCTTTACGCCAGTTTGCTGTTCCTTCGTCTAGAACTTTGTACTGTTTAGTACCAGATTACAAGTCATTGTTTGTGCCATGACAAGAGCCCATGATCTTTGCAATTCAAGGCATATGAATATATGTCCTTATGAAATGTTCTAGATTTGTATTTCCATCAAATCATGATGATATTTCAATATTGCTTCCATTTAGTTCTCTGTATCCAAAGTAGCCAGCTTTCATGACTGCATTTAAATTCATTTTCATAAAAGTTACTGTATTTAATCGTTTGACCAAACCTGCGCAACTTTTATCCTCCTATGAGTTACCCTTACTAAATTTTCTGCTTGATGTCACTCTGCAGGTCAATTGCTGCATTGGATACGTTACATGGATTTGTTTGGTTTCATTTTTTTTATACTTGAAAGAGTCTGCTTCCTGGTTGTGAAGCTATTCATACAAGCCTATTCTTTTCACAAGGCTGGTAGTCCTCTGCGTCTTGCATACTCTAGTTGTTTGTATTGGTCAGGTTTGCTTTGTAGTGTGCAGGAAGCTGTGCCTTTGTTATGAATTATTGGTAATGCATATCTATGACATGGTAGTCCATTGTTGGAGTATGGGATTGGTGCCATCCTCCTGTTTCCTTGTATTTTGTCTGTTTTGCAATGTGCAAACACAGCACAGTTAGGCTTGTACTATGGTTACATTTAGGATGTGTCGTCATTGAAATCTGAAAGAAAGAAAGAAAAGCATAAAAAAGAAGCATTTAAGCGTGCCAGGCATGACTACACACAAGCTGGTAAAGAGCTGTCTCTGTCCGCCAGGTGGACCCACTTGTCAGTTACAGGACTTGCAATTCTGCGAAAAGTGAGTGACAACTGAAAGTATTGACAGATTTGTGAAATTGGTACTGGAAGTCCGTGGTTTTTGTGACTGTTAGAATAATAAAACTGCAGTGGGGTCGTGAAAATTTCTCTGTATATATTTGGGTTGGTGCTCATTGTTGCTTTTGGTTCACACGGTGGTCTAGCAAGGAGGGTATTGTATAAGTATGATGGGATATGTCACGGTGCCTCCCCTCTAAACTTAGATAAGTACATTTGCTAGCATGAGGCCATCACATGATCACAAGGCCAAGAAGCACATTGTTATGAGTGGGAGTTGGAGATGGAGTCATAGCTTTGGTTGGCTGGTTGGGACTAGGAGGTATCAGCAAATTGCAGCGGTCACGGAAGCATGCTGCACCGTTCGTGGGTGTTGTCTGAATACGTCTACACAGAGAATTTCGAGGGGGTGTTGTTGGAGCTTGTGAGGGATAAGGAGCTCCGGCCGCTATGCAGGGCAGAACTCTGACCGCGAGGAGGGCCAACGACATCGAAGAAGCGTTATCGCCTCCGTTTCGATAAAACCGGCTGCTGATGCATCTGCATCCACAAGGTTGATTGCCCACTGCGATCTGCATTCTTGTATTAGGAGCTTAACCTTGATCCCAATCAGTCGCAAAAAAAAACTCGATCCTAATCTGGGGGGCCAGACATAGTAAGTAGCTCTAAAAGTCAATGAACGCAATTTACTGTTTACACAATGGAAATTGATATTGAGTAGGGATGGTCATGGCCCTCTGTACATGTAGCCCCAACGACGCTCCACCACTGATTGGTCTGATTTGATTTATCACATGCAGGAAGCTGTGCTTTGTAATTGAACTAGGTTTTGCGTATGTTTATGACATGGTTGTCCATTATCGGAGGGTTTGGATTCCCCGGCGTTCTCATTTTGCTTCCTAGTACTAGTACTTTATCTCTCGTGAAATGTGCGAACTCATTTAGGCTTGTACTACATTTACATTTATAATTCGTTGTCATTTAAGTAAGAAAGAAAACGTAAAAAGAAAAGCATTGTAAGTGTTCTGTTGAGCTTTGCCTCAAACTTTTGGGTTGTTCCATCAGGAGTCTATATATACAACCACTGTGGTCTCGACGAGAACCAACGGGTGTACTCCGTAGTTCCTTTGGATTATTGCTCATGTTACTGCAACATTGAGTTTAGGTTCACATGCCATAGGTCATATATAGCAGGGAGGAGGGTATATTCACTGCACCAATACTTGCTAGCATAAGATCACTAAACATTTAGGCCAAGCCCACACTACATGGGGGGAGAACACTGATACACACATCCAATCCGCACAGATGACATGCATCCAGTTGTCACCAAGCTTGGGATTGTCACTCCTTTAAACAAATATTGGATTGACGGTTGGGATTAGGAGGTATCAGCAAATGGTAGCGTTGAGCCAGTTAACCTAAATGTTTTGTGCGTGCCATCAAAATATATATGTAGCTGTTTGTCAAAATATATATATATATATGTAGCTGCTGAAGATAGGGAGGGCTCCTGCCCGTGCCCAACATGCAGAAGTGGTGCGCGCACGTGCCACGTGCCAGTCCCCCACGATGGAGCACAGTGGCAACGAAAGGTTCAACCCATACACAGGCATGCTACGAGCGGTGGGATGGCATTTGCCACTGCCAGTTACGAGAGTTCTACTTCTAGGTTCTGCAAGAAGCGAGTTACAAGAAGTGCTCAACATATGTTGCACACTTGCACTCTGGAACTCTGATTCTGATGTAGTAATAAATAGTTGTGGTCAGTTTCGTGCGTGGCGGGTCTTCTGTTACCCTGGTTGGAACTTGTTTCTTTTTGTAGTTTATTACATTTGGTGGAACTGAAACTATGCAATTCGTTGCTGAGAAGCTGTGCAGCAGCTGGTTAGTCTTCTTTGGGACGAGATTACCGGCCAGGGTTCGAACCTAGCATCTCTCATGTGTTCAGGTGGGATTTTAAAGCCCCCCTCCTGCCCAACACTCATTTTTTTTAATTCGTTGCTTACGTAATGAAATTCGAGCAAAAGACCAAGGTGGAAAAAAAATTTAATACAAGATATAAAAAATGACATGGAAACTAAAAGAAGAATTCCTAAAGTCGTCCTATATCATGTCACAAAGTTTAAAAATATATAAAAGACAAAAAATCAACATCGGTTAGATGGACCCATTGGAGTAGTTTAGGAGTAAATTAAGTTAATACTTTGTTTAGGGAAGATTGTCCGGGGTAGTGAAATGGATATATTTTCCTATTGTCTGCTTGCATGAGGGCCTGAGGGGAGAAGGCCGCTGGCCATAAGACTCATCACGTGGTCAAACCAAGAAGCAGCTGCATGGCGGTAAAGCGATGTTAGAGTACCCGCACTGGTTCTCCTTCGTCTACTCCTTCAAAACAAAATATTCATGCTTGGTCAGCGAGATTCTCTCCTTCATATCTACTTCTCCCGCACTTATCATCCTTCATATCTCTACTTCATCCCAACAACCGAACCCACTCACATTTTTTATCCCCCTCTCTCCTCCTCCCAACCTCGCTTCCTCCGACGGCCCCTCCCTCCTCTCAATCTCCTGCGGAGGCGGCGGATGGCAAGCGTGCCGCGACCCGGATCCATGGGGAGCTCCGCCACCGGATCCATGGTCGTATTGACCGCGAGCACCTCGGCGGTGGAGCTCCAGCGGCAGCTCGAGCAAGCCACGTCGAGCTCGTCCTCCTCCTCTCCGCCGCACTTCACGAGTTCCCTCCTTCCTCCCGACGGCCTCGTCAGCTGAGCTTCACCGCACTTCCCTTCATTCCGACTTCGAGTGCGAGATCGTTGGGCGGGCCGGCGGCAGCGGGACGCGTGGTGGGCCCGTCGCAGCTTGGCGGAGACCCTCCAGCACGCCAGATCTAGAGGAAGTGGGGGGGGAGCGACAACATTTTCCCGTGCCCCTCCAGGACGCCGCTGCGGCGCCCAAAGACCAAAAAGTCCTGGAGGAGGCGATGGTGTTATTTTGAAGGAACCGGTGCGGGTGGTCTAAGCGCCGCGTCAGCGAGGCAGGTGCAGGTGGCGGGCACGACGAGGCAGGGGGCAAGGGGCTCGAGCCCCCACTGCCGAAGCCACGTAGAACGTAGAGTCCTTCTCAATTTTTTACTTATGTACTTTGATATATTGGGCCGACTAGTCAACATTTTCGCCTAAGCCCAAACTCCAAAGCTCAACAAAGGAAATGCCGCCGTCACTTTGCCTCGTCGCGACCTTGCGAACCCCAATCCTTTCTCCCGACTCTCCGCCTCGCCGTCTCGCGACTCTGCCTCTCGGCCGGCCGGTCCCCGCTAATTCTCCTCCTCCTCCGGTCTCCCAGTGCGGCTCAGTGCCCGGTGGCGCGGCCGGAAGTGAAGACGACGCACGCCGCGGCGGTGCAAAGCTCGAGGGCGAGCCGCGAGCGCCGAGCGGCACGACATCAGGCGGCCATGAGCTCACGAGCAGCAGGCAGCACCGCAGCAGCCAGTAGGTGATTTTTTTCAGCCCCTCCTAAAATTTTTTCTGGCTCCGTCCCTGGGCAGGGCTAACCAGCTTGAAAACCTAACTGTTCTCCAGTGATTTTTGTCCAAAACAAACACAAACTGATCTTGAACTTTTAACCAAAAGTGAAGCTAGTACATACGTCGACAAGTTATGCAGACTTTTTGTGCTCAAGCTCAAAGGATTTAGAGATCTAAGCCTCTGAACTCTGGTAAAAGTAAAACACGACCTCTTTTCTGAACCCCTTAAACATGTTCTTCAGTTAAACATGTGTAGAAACAGTGCAGAGTTCAATCTTTGAACTCCCCAAATAAATATTCAAATCAACATTTCTTTGGCCAAGAGCTACTAGAGTTTGTCAACGATGTATCGCACTTCCCATTTTGAGTGAAATTGTCCAAAGTGTTTACGGAAGATTCCCCAATATCTTGGCGTGAAAGTAGCCATTTACCACAGCATTCAGACTTATATTTGCAGAGGATAACATACTAATCTATCCTGTTCTTCAACGATTTCCATCCAAATCCTTGCTGCAAATGACCTCGAGATTTTAACCAAAAGTTAAAGTCAATTCAATCAGCTACAACCCGCATATAGGATTTTTGTTGCAAAGATCAATGGATTTGGAGATGCAAGCCAAAATCAAGCTCCTTTACATCTGTTCTTCAGTTAACTGTCAGGACCGACATAGGGTTAAGTTCAATATTTGAGCTCCATTTTAAATGAGTTAAGTTCATGCCATTTTGCATGATATTGACCAAAGTGTTAATGCCAATTGATCAGATTCCTGACCCAAATTTGGCTAATCATCACTGTTTTCAGACTTGAAAAATATAGCCATTCAGTCCGTCAGTCTAACTCTTAAACAGTTCAACTATCAAACTTTGACCTCCAAAATAAAATTGAAATACATCTCTTCCTGGATCAACAACTAGACCAAAGTATTCTCTGAGTATCCAAGTGCATTTGTAGCCCAAAAACTTCAAAATCTGTATATGAAATATTTCCAATTCTGACTTTAGGATTTGTAATTCAGTTTTGTCAGGAAACACCCAAACAGTGATAAATGGCAAACTTTGAGCTGCATTTTGAACTTGAAATCTTACCCCTCTTCGATCCATAATTACCCCATAATATTCCCTATATAACCCAGTTTATTTATAGTCCAAAAACCTCTAAAGCTTCATGGAATTTTCGCTAGGAATCAAGATCAAAGTTGAGCTCCCAACTCTGTAACTGGAACTGAATGACCCGCTTCAGTTAGACAGTTTCAGTTATGAAACAAAACTACTTTTAAACTTTGAGCTGCAAGAAGAATTATCAAACATGGTCATCTTGGATTCAGCACTAGACCAAAATACTCCCTGTACATCCAAGTCCTTGTATGGTCCACGAACTCCCAATATTTACATACAAATTTCTTCAAAAGTCAGACTCAAACTTTGATAGTTCTCACTACTTTCAGAGATTTCAGACTTACTTTTCAATCCATCAGTCATAGCCGACAGCACTTCTTTCCATATTTAAAATCAAATTTAAATGTGTAAACAATCTTCTCCTTGCTCAACTAAGTCGTCAAATGTTCACCAAAGTGCGGGGATTCCATTTTACACATCCTGAGTCATGGTCCATATGAAAAATTCTTCAGAAATAAATTCCAAAGTTAGCTAACTGTTACTGCTTTAAACTCTGATTTTTTTCACACAGTGAATAGGAATTTCACATCACTACCTTTGATTGCCAATTTGAGATACTTCAAACTTGAATGTGGTCCCAAACTTGGTCCCACTAAGTTTCAAACATTTTAAATCCTTGATTCCACATTTTTTCCATTTTTTGTAAATTTGAAGCTCAAATTTAATCTTTTGGTCAAATTTAGCCTTTTTACTCATAGTTCCTTGCTTTGCTCCAATGCCATTCTTAGGATCCAGAAACACCTTGTGTTACATAATCTCACCAGTATTTACAGGGTCTATATCCATGAGGTCCTCTGCATCATTAAGGTTGATGGTTGTGCTCTCCTTGTCAGGTTCTTTAAAGATAAAAATAAAAAAAATAAAAATGTTGCTGATAAATACTGTCTTCTACTCCTATTATGAGGAACAGTGTTAGTTACCTTCCTGATGGGTTGAGGAGACAGAACAAGCAACATCCACCATGTTCACATCAAAATCTCTTTCACTAAAATTGCCACCAAAAGTGTCCAATGTTTTAACATCAGGTTTCTGCACATGCGTAACACCCAGATACTGATATGACAATCATCTAAATGAATATGTAAAACGAAGTGAGTAGAATTCTAGTTGTCATAAAGGCATACAAAACTCCCAAGCTTCATGGGGAATTTTGACATATTAGCTGGTTGCCAATAAAGTCAAATTCACAACTAGAGAACTTTCTAGAAGTTCATGATAGCATAAATACAATTATGTAGAGAAAAGTTTATCAAGCATGCACTATCGGACAGAACAAGATATAAGTACACACCTGGAGTTTTATTTTTGTAGCCATGGCAGAGGAACCCATAGCACCCTTACTATTTGTTGAATCTAGATGATGAACTAGAGCTGTTCCATTCACAGGCTGATTTTTAGAGTTCTCTCCATTCGAACATACCTCATGATTGGATTCCAAACTTAGAAGAACATTAACTGACTTTGCCAAACCACTGTCCTGTTCGGCAAAACTATTCCTGTCTTTTGAGAGTGAAAGACTAGATGACAAAACAGAGGTACTGGGATCCACAGCCCGGGGATCCTCAATAAAATTATGTTCCAGCCTACATGTCGGTACATCAGATGAAAGGTTTGAGCAATCTTTTCTGCTGACTCTGAATACACCCCATAGAAAATAGAACATATTCCACCCTTAGAATAAGAATACGATCAATTTAGCAACCACAGTAAAACCATCATGAAAAAAATAAAACTCCAAGTGGTTGAAGAATTCTTACTTTGGAAGTTCTTTGACAGGGCATTGGAAGGGAATATAAGCAACTCAACAGCATCAACACTTCCTCTGAGAACTAAATCATTCTTCAGCATATTTTCAACTAATTTACTATAGTGATTTTCATAGCTGCAAAACATATGAACCATTCAGATTAGAATTTAAAAATAATACAAGATATGAATGACTGAAGGAAATGTAAGGAGAAAAACTGCAAGGAACACCTCTGAATATCTCTAGCAAAGAAGAAAACACCAACATTTTCATATGTTGGACCATTTTCCTGAAATTGTGTTGGCCATGAATTCTGCCGAGGGACTTCCTCAAGCTGGACTTTAGAAGGGAATTTTTTCGCTACTTCCAGCACTAACTGTGAAGCTGAACATGATAAGTGGGCTTGGAAACCATCACATAGCTCAGGTGATCTTCCAGTCCTCCGCAGCTCAAAACCACCTCTGTTGAGACAAAAAAAGGTTAAATATAATGAATGAATCCAGAAAATATTATAACTGATACTCCTCCATTCTCTTTTGATGACCTATTTCATCTTGGCACAATGGCCAAGAAAAATGAACCCTACTTATCATCGAATGAATCATGTGATCATGTACTCCTTGTTATGATATATATGCACCTCAGTATCGATGTCATCACATACATGCACCAATTATTTTTCTAGAGTTACCCTACACAGGAATCGAACAGTCCTCTGTGTCAAACACGAGACGACAACTCAAATAGGACTATCAAAAGATAAAATTTTAGTTTTGCAAATAGCCCTATCAAAAGAGAATGGAGGGAGTAGAAAAGAATGCACGTTCAGTTACTTGAGTGATAAGCAGGTGTAAAAAAATCGAATCAATTATGAAGCAAACTTGAGAATTGAGATCATATAATATGAACCACAGTAAGCATGTGGAAGTGTTATTCGATTAGGGGTTCTTAGTTGATGTATTGGTATGACATGTAAAGGGAGACTTATGAATATTTTAAAATGTTTAAGTAAATAAATTCCACATATGGGATGGAAAGGAGAGAATATTCATACTGCCATATCCAGTCCAGCTCTGGGACAGTTGAAGCCATTGGTTCATCACCAGATGAAAAGGCTTGAGCAGATTCATCCCTTTGATCACTTGGCATATTGCAACTATTATCAACAGGGATTCCTGTTGTGACAGATAAAGTGGGATGATCATCCTTGAACTTCAGCATGTTATAATCTACTGTACCTGTGCTCCCAGGGTTGGACAAAATATATCTCATATCCTGTTCATTCACTCGAGCTGACAACGGGGAGAGCTTTTTCACATGGCTGAATAAGGCAGGTAAAACATCTTTAGGCCCAGATCTGGAGGCAGCTTTTTCAGTAGCCTCTGAAGTACTAGTTTCGGAAGTTCTAATTCTTTTGGCAGACGCATCCTTCATGTTTCGCTCAATTAATGGTTTTACTGCAGAAACACGAAGTTTGTCACAAATTTGTGTAGAATGGCCTGCTTCATTACATCTTTGGCAACGGATTGTGCGATTACTGCTAGAAGCACCCTGTCTGAAGCCACTGGAGTCCTTTATTTTAGTATCCCGATGTGAAGGATCTGAGTTTTGAATTACTTTTCTCTCAGCACTGAAACCAAGAATACCACCCAAGGCTCTTTCAGAATTATGTGGTATTGTACTTCCAGGCACTTTTGCTAAAAGTGACTCCTTTAGTTCATTGTTTCCTGTAAGAACAAATTAAGGTTACTACACTAAAGTGAATGCAATTAGAAAAATAAATCATCTACGACACATTGAAAAATGAGATGCAGGGAAAAGGAGGGGGGAAAGTAATTTACCAATGCAACTTTTACCACCCTGTAAATGAGCAGTGCCTAAATTATTTGAGTCAGCCCTGTTATTTCCTGTATCAAGGGGCTGAGCTGTGGTATCAGTTTTTGAAATAACAGGGAGAGCAACCATTTGCACAGTAGTGGAGGGAGTCCCAATATAGAAGAGCATTGGTCATTTGTAGCATTTTGGCTCACCAGCTGATTCACCGACCTTGGATCCTCAGCAATTGACAAGATGGAAGACTTTGCCTTGTTTGCTGGCTCACAAGGCTTAGGCTTTTTGAAGGTCGCAGACTTAGTAGTCATGCTGATTGGCCCTTCCTTTTTAATGATCGAAGACCAAGAATCCTTGAAACTTCTGGACTTCTGAGGAACTTCATTCAGTAGCTGTTTCACTTTGGGAACCTTTGAGTTGTTGAAAGAAGTGGATTTGGTAAGTTGACCTGCAGTATACCTTGATTAGTACAGTTTCTTTTAATGGCATGTCTTCAGGGCAATCCCAGAAGCCAGAAATTGAACATTCAGGATTTTATGTAAAGAGTCTATCTGAAAATAATAATATTAAAAATTTACCACGAGGTTGTGGTGCCTGATTCTTTGGAGCACTAGACGCCAACGAAGTTCCCACTTGACTAGGTTGCTTTCCTTTGTTAGCATCACACCCAAATGAGCCCTCGCGTGATGATGGCATTCTTTTTCTGGAGTCAGACCCCATGTAAGCGCCACCGATTTCAGAAATAGTGTCCCGAATTGAGGATGTAATCGTAGGATCATCTTCCATCCTTTTTTTGACCATATCATTCCCCTTCTCCTCTGACTCTTTGTTGCCTGCATTCTCAGCCTCCAGTTCATTGTCAGAGGAACTTCTGCTTCGCAGCAATGGCAGGTTTGTTCATTTCCCTTTCAAATGACTGCCCTATTGATGTGCCAACTTTCACCTGAGATTTTTCTAGTTTCTTCATCTTTTCAGATTCTACCGCAGTTTGGCAGTCTTCACACAACCACTCACTCTCTGGAATACCTTCCATCATTACCCGCATACAATACCTAAAGTAAAGAAAAGTTTGAAAAACTCATAGCAGATTAACAGCACTTTCTTTTGAGAAGAAGACATTATGTGGACAAATGCAGAAAAGTGCAATTTCTTCCTGCCCGGAGGTATATATCTGAAGATAATAATGGTGTAAATGTATTATAAGCGCATTGGCATGCCTCATTATGCCTTTAGCCTTCCAGACAGCGACTAAAAATAAATAAAAATAGGCAACTTGAACCATTACCATACAGGATACCCAAATGCAACTGAACAGTTGTATAGAAAGGAAACCAATGCAGCAAAAAAAAAACATTACGTATGCTCTGCACCGTCATTGCATCTGCTACAGACAGCAAGCTTCTCCTCCTCACCAACATCTCCGCATATGTCGCACACCTTCAACTATTGTTTTTAAACAAGTAATACAGTACAGCCGATTCAAAACTCAGGCAAATTATTCAATTACAGAAAAAGAAAACAGAGAAAAACTGAAAAAGTAACCTGATCTAAGTGCAACCAATTGTGGTCTAGTACCGTAAAAAACAGAACAGAAGTTTAAGGTTCTCAACTCACATCTTCAACTTCGGAACTTTTATCATCAGAGGATGTTGTGTTCACTTGTGCATCAGATACCTGTTGAATGTTGAACATTTACAACAAACTTAGTTGCTAATACAAATTGAATTCTAGACAAATTGTATGCTTGGATATAAAGCAAACAAATCATTTCAAGATGCATAATAACTTTGCAACAACAAGGCTGTCATCATAGATAAAATGAAAATGCTAGAATAAATAAACCTATAAGACTGAGGAACTCACATCATCCTTGACTTCATGAGAGCCTTTTTTGTTATCAACATCCTTTTTCGCAACAGCAGCTTGTGCATGAGAATCATCTTCATCTGTACCTTCCTGATCCAAATGATATGTGACTTGCTTGCTTCTCGGTGAACTTGCAGAAACCTTCTTTGTGGTGTCAGAGCTACCTTTTCGGAGGATATGTTTAGAGTTTGTTAAATGGTCTTGTTCTTCTGAAGCTGAGGATGGACCAGCAGAAGAGTTACCTGACTGGCCTACTTTTTGTAAGCCATCACTCCCATCCAAATTCTCCTCACTGTGCACAACAGACTGACTTTTACCAACCTGTCCTTCATCTGTGTCATCAATATCACTGTCAATCTCCGTATCCACCTTTTTATCATGCGATCTTTTAGCAGACGGAGGTGCTCGTCTCCCCCTTTTCTTCCTTACAGCCACATTAGATGTGTCTTCTATCTCAGAGATCCATGAAACAACATTATTGCGACGATCTGAGCTACGTGCCGCCCGGTCTGCATTCCTTACTGAATATGAATAACCATTAGTGGTACTGCTGATTCCGATTGTGTTTAGAATGAAAAATATCTAAGATGCAAACGGGATGAGAAGGAATGAAAGCATACATCGCATGTCCTTTTATTACGATTTATGACAGATGTTCTGGCTTGCGAGTGTCCTTCCTTTCCAGTGAGGAAAATTGACCTATTAATTCCAACACATAGAGCAAATAATAAATCCTTGGCTAATAAACATGGGAAGAAAAGGAGAAAAATGAAAGAAAAATTTGACAAACTATAATGCAAATATGTTAGGTGATATCAATGATAAATATGCATATATAATTATAAAAATAAATCATGAGCAGAATGCAATACAGATTCGATATTTTGTATTTACTGCAAACCTTGTGCATGTACCCACTTGCCTCATTCTATATGATGTGAACATTGCAGCTACTCTAAGAATGCAACAATGTGCGGGCGGAGTAAAAAAGTTCTCCAAAATTAGCGGATACGACTACAAAATGATGACAGCTTAATATATATATGTACGTATATAAACTTTTGTGACTGCATCTATGATCATTATTTTGTTAAAATCACTGTAACCTAGGTAATTCTTGTGCCTATATGTAGTCTTCCAAAATATGTACTACCTCCAGCCTTATATATGGCGTTTAGGACAAGCTAGTTAGTTCAAAGGATGGAGGGAATATTTCACACCTTTCACATTGCCTATGTATGGTTTGCTGGCTGCCTACTCTGTGATCAATCTCATTCATATTAAAGTAACATGAATATATTTAATACTAACTCTAGCTAGTACCTGCATGCAGCACATAGCTACCCATGTAGAGAAGCCATATGAATGATGAAAGGCCCGCTAACTTTTCAGATGGATAAAGCACTTTCAAGTTTCAATTATGCATATATCAGATATTATAAAATGGGTGCAGGTGTAACCATATAAGCAATAATTTTAGGAAAAAGTCTACTTCACCCCCCAACCTATGAAGGGTGGAACACATCACCCCCCAACTTATGAAAATAGATTTTTTACCCTCTGAACTTTCTAAAACAGAACAAATCACCCCCTGAAGCAGTTTTGAAAAATCATAGTAAATCACAGAAAAATCATAAAATGAAAAATCAAATTGTGTTGGACTTTAAATTAGTAGTTCTACGCAGTGAACATACAATATGGAATGCTTTAGTACATATTTTTTGTTGTAACTTTAGATCTATGCTTTTCTTCAAAACTGTAAAAAAAATGTACTAAACATACCATATTATATGTTCATTGTGTAGATGTACTCATTTAGAATCCAACACAATTGGATTTTTCTGTGATTTACTATGATTTTTCAAAACTACTTCAGGGGGTGATTTGTCCTGTTTTAGAAAGTTCAGAGGGTAAAAAATCCATTTTCATAGGTTGGGGGATGATGTGTTCCACCCCTCATAGGTTGGGGGTGAAGTAGACTTTTTCCATAATTTTATAAGAAAGATGTGCATGGTTACAAAAAGTGGAGTATATGTGAACACTAATCCATGTGTCAAAAAATCGATAGGCTAATTGCAGGTCTGAAACTTAACTAGTATCCTATACAAGTGCACATGATTGTAGATACATTAACCACTAAGTTGAAGATCCTAATTAGTTTGATTCAGCCAACAGGTCAGGTAGTTTGAATGAGGCCGGGATGGATGGGGGGAGACCGGACTGCGCTACGATGAGAGAGCCGACGAGGGGAGCAGAGTTCGCCGACCTGAAGACGAGCGGAGAGGAGGAAGGGGGTCGGGAAATTGAGGGCGTCAAGACGCAGAGGATGGCAGCGGAATCCCGTTTTCCTCCGTAGAACCCACCGGCGGCGGCGATGGACTCAAGCAGCTGGCGGTTAGGGTTATAGGGTGAAAATAGCGGAGGTGGGGATCGAAGGATACGTCCTGGGCTGGGAGAATGGGGAGGAATGGACGATGGAGGGGGCGGCGCTAGCGAAACGGAGGCGCTCGGGGACGGAGAGGAGAAGAGCCTGGCACCGATGGAAACGATTTCTATTTTTTTTAAGTCAAAAGTCAAATTTTACCTCCCGCGGGTTCATCTCTAAACTCCAAAATGCAGTACTGTATACCGTATACAGTTATTTTTTCTGGGCCTGAGGTAGAAATACGTGACAACAGGCAATAAAATCCTGGTTCAAATTGTAACACACCTTGTTCGGTACTTCGGCGAGGAATTGCACGAGACAGAGCATCGTAGGCCCTGATTAGTTCTTCAAAATTTTCCAACTATAATTTTTTATACTAATTAGTAGTATTAAATGACAAAATTTGTTTCAAAACTTTTCTAATTTTTCGGGATGAATCTAACGAGTCTAATTATGTACAACGTTATGCTACAGTAAACAATATTTAATGACGGGTTAATTAGTCTTAATGGATTCATCTCGTGATTTCTCATACATCTGTGTAATTAGTTTTGTAACTGATCTACGTTTAATACTCTTAACAAGCCTTGAAAGAAGACCGCAGAAATTTCTCTAAAAATTTTCACCGAACTAAACATGGTCGTATTGGAGCAATCAAAACTGTCTATAGCGGTTGCCGCCTGTCCCTTTTAGTTTAGTCTATACAAAGTTTAAAACAAAGCTTTTGGATATAAAGCTTAGCGGCAACAAAAAATAGTGATAGTACAGTGGAAAAAAGTCTATCTATTTTAGTAAAGTATAAAACAAAGCTTTTGGATAAAGCTTAGCGGCAACAAAAAAATAGTGATAGTACATAGTGGGAAAAAGTCTATCTATTTTAGTAAAGCTCCAGACCATATATACATAAGAGAGTGAACACCAAGAATACACACATCCACACCTCTCATATTAGACTTGTGGTCACCAAACCAAGATGAACATTCTTAGAAGTGGGACTATAGTGAGAGTTCAGAGTTCTGGGGTTGTCGATCGATCGATTGCCTGATTGGGGGTCGGAACCGGGAGTGGCAGGTATCAGCAAATTGTAGCGGTGACGGAAGTATGGAACACCGTTCGTGGGCTTCATCCGAATATGTTTATCTCGAGGGAGCTGCGCCTTTGTTCCTCAGCTGAAGGACAAGAAGTTCTACCCACAAGGATCAAACATTGCGGGTCAAGCTGGCATCAATCAACAAGGTTTAGTCTGTGCCTGTCTTTGTGATAGAGAATGCCAGCCGCGAGGTCTCATCTCTAAACTGCAAACTTGTTGAATGGAACATTTTGGTTTCTTTTGCCTTGAATTGGTCGGTACTATATACAAAATAAGGCACAATACACTTAGTGTTCAGTTGAGCCATTTTGCCTCAAATTCTTGGCTTTTAATTTGCCATAAAAAATCTCGGATGGATGTATATATGCAGCTACTGTGTGGCTTGGACAAAGTTCATTATACATATCGGGTGAACTCCAGTTCATTAGGTGTAGTTACTCTAGGTTGTTGCGGTAATTGCATCAGATTTCTTAAAAGCTCAGCGGGTTTGCTCGCCTCTCCGCACTCCCGGTGCGTGTCGCCCGGAGGCCCTCAGGCTCAAGGCGGGAGTGCTCGGCGCTGGGTGGCTAGCCGTTGTGTTTCGTTATTTTGCGAAAAAGTCCTCCAACATTCTCTAAATTGCGGATAGGTCCACATTATCAAGATCCTACAGTACCAGCGTTCGTATATTTTGCAAACAGCCTCTCAAACCAAACTTTATTTCTAGACGAAGAAGAGAAATTGAAGCTTTTACAAATACCCCCAAGCCATTTTCCCACCCCCAACCCTAACCAATACCCCTCCCAGCCCAAACCTAGCCTCGAGTCCGCTCCCCGCCTGCGGCCTCCAGACTCTCGCCCAGCCTCCTCCTCCGCCGCCCGCTTCTCTCTCCTCACCCACGTCACAACTCTCCATCTCGGATCCTTCTCCCCGTGGTGCTCCCATAGCACAGCCTCTCTGCTTGACTCCATGGCGGAGAGGCGGCCGCTCCCGTGGCGGCCGGAGCGGTGGGCAAGGGCGGCGCGGGAGAGCGCTCCGACCACCCATGGCGCCACACAGGAAGCGTTGGAGCTCCAGAGACCGGACCCGCGATGCATCTCCCATCTTGTGCCCCCTCCCTCTCCTCCCTCGCGCACCCTCAGATCCATGGTTGAAGTTGAGAACATCGCGTCCTCGACGACGACGGGCAAGATGGGCCGAGGCGATGGCGGCCGAGAGAGCTCGCTGTGACTCCAGTGCCATGGCAGGCGTGGAGAGGTGCCTTGCGCACGGTCTTGCCGTGGTAAGCGGCGGCCGACCCGGCGCGGGGGCGCATCACGGAAGGTACGCCTCCTCATCCTCCCCTCCCTCCATCTCCTCCACCTCATCCCCTTCTATTTTCTTTCTCCTCATCATCCCTTTTTTTGCTAGGGTTCAGCAGACAAAAGCACGAATTGTCGGAGAAGCACGACTACGGCGGGCAAACGGTGCTACCGGTGTGGGAGCTGAAGCAGGGCATTCGTGTTGTGCCCTACACGATGGCAAATGTGTCAGGTACAAGTCTGTCAGGCTCCCTCATCCTCTATAGTTTTGTCATCCCTGCTGCCATTTCACATAGTTTTGTAGTGTGTATATGATGTATGTTGTCATGGAAGCTGGACTTTTTGAGTGAAGAATAGCAACAATTTCTCATAGTGTAGACCTTTTTTTGAGAGGTGGTCTGTGCAGACTTGATGATGGAGTTTTGATTGACTCAATGTAGGATCTAGACTGTATAGTGCCCTTGCTCTGTACATAATCAGTTATTACCCTTGGTATGTTCTGTGATGAATTACATTATATCAATGGATCACTTGTGTTGGCTATAAATAATTGAACTTCTGCTTGATACATATGTATCTGGTGATTGAGCTACAATCAAGACAGAAAACATGTCTTCGAGGAAGAGTTTATGTGGTGTTTTTGCTTGTTTGTTAACCTATGACTGTTGCACACAACATTTATGTGAGCGTTCAGTTCATGCAGCTGCCAGGGATGGCAAATTTATATTTATTTTTTACTCAACTTTCCAAATTACATATATTGATTGATGGTTCAAAATGTATATATTAATACACTTTGATTGATTATTGTGCTATATTTTGAATGAATTGTGATTATAAATCTTCTGGAAATCGTGGTGAATTTGCTGTGTCATAAGTGTCATTTATGGTCTTTTATTGACTTCTGATCCTTTGTATTAGATTGGGGTGCGGTGCATTGACCTAGGTGCCTCGGATCCATTGTCGTGCTGTCGCGGTCTTGTGCTGACCTAGGTGCTGAGAGGCGACGATGTTCGGCCTTGCCTCTGTCGAAGACGGCGTCATTGTTACACCTGTTTAAGATGAGCGATGGCGGCAAATTCGTCATTTTACTCATTTAGAATGTCAGAGATCAGATTGGTGATGGATTTCTAATCTTTTGAGAAGTCATGTGAATACTTGTTTCCTTTACTCGGTGATTTGCGTGGCTCATGATAGGTCAATGGATCCATAGATGTTAGATGTTTTTCTGACGAGTGGCCGTACAGGCAAAGTGCTTCCTGTGTGCTTTTTAGGGACACATAGTGCTTCCTGTGTGCTTTTTGGGGACACATGGTGCTTCTTGTGTATTTTTTGGGGGGCATGTGCTGCTTCCTGTGTGGTTGTTTAGGGTAATGTAGCTTTGGCAAATTCTGATTAGTTTGATTTGGAGCCTGATGTGTTTTTTTTGTTGTGGATGTTTGGTGTTCCTGACCTCATTTAGTATAGTTTGAGAGGTTGCTAATTTTTTTGGTGCAATTCATTTCACACTGGCGGCTGCCAATCCATGTATTCTCATCACCTTTTGTGTTTGATGTTTTGTTAGGTGAAGGGAGGTTGCTTCACAAAAGGATCCTGGTATTTTTTCTGCTAGTTAGGAGTTTCAGAGGCGAGTTCCATAGATGAGCTCCTACCTCACCGGTTCTCGTGTGGTATTTATTGATCTAGCTTTAGCTTTGTAATTAGTAAGGGGCACGTCTTGATGCCAGCAAGTAGGGGCAACATAAGAGGAGGCAAATGATGTGCTCCCAAAGATATATAATCACCTTAAAGATTCTGTGCATAGGGTACTGCTTCTTGGTTGGGTAGCTAACAAACATCAGGAGCCCTATCGTGCTTTGGATTTTTTTTCATGGATCGACAGATAGATCGTGTTTGCCGTGTGATATTGTGGTCTGAGCAGGTGTATCAGAAGCTCTTTTTTGCGATCTTTGTGTAAATTGCTTTTGTGCATTTTTTCCGGACTCGTTCTTCTCCCTGACAGTCTTAATGTTGAATTACAGGACTTCAATTGGTGGCATGTCTGGGCTTCCCGCCTTCCCTTTTTGTGCTAGAGTGAACTGTTACATGACATTGAAAGGTCAGTTTCTTGAGGGGCTTCGGGTTAGTTCAAACCGGGTTAGATGATATCGAAGGTTGGTTTCGGTTGGATTGCACTGAGCGAAAAAATCCAATGAAGTGTTATGCTATCAGATGTGAAATTGAGAAACTTAGTGGTTACGACTTAATTTTTTTCGCCTATGTTTTATAGGCTTTGCTTGCAAACCTAGAAAGTAGTCCTGTTCAGAGCCATAATCTTTCTATCTGAAAATCAATATAAGTATACATGTGCCACTCCCACTCTGCTTGATGGTGTGCTAGAGGCAAACTTGAATTTCTCAATGTGTTCCCCTAAAAATCGCATTATGTAAGAAATTGCATGAGTGCATTCACATAGCCACAAATCAATCCACAACTGTTGCGAGTCCCTTTGGATCTTGATTAATGAATTTTTGGTCCATTTGCTCCTAGCGGTCATTTTAATTAGTGCTAGCTCAAGCAGTTATGCCGTCGAACTCATACAAAGAGAAGGTAACAATTCCTGCCAATTGATTTTTTCCTTACGAAATTATATGGATGTTCTATTGTTGTTGCTGCTGCTCTGTGTCCCATTACTCACTTGAATCAACGTGTGTGTTCTTTTCCTTCTTTTCTTACTTGGTAAAAAGATAATATATATATATATGAATGTCGGATGAGGATAATTAATGAAGATAAACTGGGTCTGTTATTGTTTAGTTTTAAATTTGATGTGTGCTTCCTGTTGCTTATGGAACTGTGTGCTGTCTTATTTTCCTGCAATGGACAAGGTGATTCATGTTCAGCCAGTTGATCCCTAAATCTAATTGTATTGTTACTTTTTCTCACATGATCTGTTATTTACAAAGAAGAGTGGTGTAAACGTGGTACATAGTTTGAAATGGTCATTTGGTGAGAGCTTAACATGTTGAGTGTAATTATGCAAGTCTTACATTTTCGGTGATTAGATTTGCAAGGGATATATTCTGATTTGTAAGATACATTTATCTTATGTGAAACATTAATCTCATTTTTATGCTTAACATTTTTTGGTTGTAGGTTCACACGCATTGGAAGGAAGCAATACACAACTGATTCTGAAGAATGAAGGCTAGACTATAGTGCACACTTTTTCTTACTATGTGCAGTTAAAGTTATGTGCCTAATTACAATAATCATCATTTCTTGGTGTTACAAACTCCAAATGATAGTTTATGTGTGTTATTTTCTGGACAACTATATGAACATAATTGTCATTTGTCACGTGATGAAAATTCATGTTTGTGAGTTACAATTATGATAGGATGTTTATGCATCTGTCATTTGAATTGTTACAAGTGATTGTTGCTTTAAGATTTAGTTGCATTTGATTGCTAACACGATAGGGCTCGCATCGCGCGCTGAACTTATGGTAGATATGCTCCTGCTTGTCTATTTAGTCATGAACAAAAAACCGCAATTATTGTTGGTCACTTGCTCATTTGTGTTGTGCGGTTAGAAGATATGCTTGACAAAATAAGTCGGCATGTAATTGTTGGTTACATATATCCATAGATGTTATCCGGTATCTACTAGATGTTGCTTCTATTCGCTTATATTTGATTCTTATATTTGATTAAATTGCTGCTTCATAATATAATCTTAATTTGGTACTGTAACGTGCAGTACTTGCATGTTTGATAACTCTTTTGCATACATTTCACCTCATTTATCAGGTGGAGTATCAGTGTCAGCTGGACCTGGACAAGTGCGTGGTTGCATATCGTCAATGAGGGTCTAACTGTAATTTCCTTTGGTAAGTGTCCTTTGGCAAGGTCACCATCTACATCCTGAGGTGAGATCCATTTTCATTCGTTGCTTTAAGTATCCGATTCCTCATAATGGCACAACATCATCCATCTCTGGTTCTTCCAGAATCACAGCACGCTCCATGATTCCTATGCATAAGTTGTTCTGTGACCATGTGATCCCATCTCGACAGAATGATGAAGGCATACACAAAATGATGATTAATGTTGCATTCTTTTCATTGCAATGGCTTAATGTTGTCCTTCTGTCCTATGAAACCATGTGGTCATCTGTTATCGGATTTGTCATCGACTCACTACCATTCGCAGATAAGTGGCAATTTGAACAGATGAATGCAAGGTGTATTTCTTTCATTGCATCAATTATTATTTTATATTCTGATAGAAAATTACAATCTCACAAGGAAAATCATTTCCTCATGGCAGATGGAATGTAGAAGTAAATGAACAGGATGTGCAGGAGAAGGATACATGTGCTGGTACGTTAATTTGCCTAGGTAGTCCCCTTCATTCAGCTAGGAAAGGAAGAAACCAAAAGAAAAAGAAAAAACATTTGTGTATATTTTGGTGGCAATTTTATTGTTGTCCATGAGTAGTCAGAAAATAGGCAGGAGACTTATGAATGCAAGCTATACCATCTGAAAGAATCTCATTTTAGCCTCTTAATGGATTTGAACTTTATGAATTTTAGCCCTGCATTGAAAGGGATATGAAGGTGTGTTTTTCTTTTATGATGGCTTAGAACTTTCGGGAATCCTGGGATGGGGGTATACATATGTAGGCCGTTACATAATAAAACAATATTTGTAAAAAAAACTATATTGTATAGTTAGCTTGAATAACAAGATCAATCAATATTATTTGACAGTGTGTTATTAGTACTAAAGATAAACATCATAATTTGTCTATCCATTGTAAACATGTTGCACAGATCCCGGTGCCTCATGATTTATTTAGGATAATGCAGTGAGGATCATTCCTGAGATTTGCCCCTATATTTTAGGATGTGTTCTCTTTGGTTGATAACAGTGGCGCTAATTCATGAGATTTGTCCTTGCATTTTTAGGAAGTGAGGTTTCCATTCTGCATTGGTTTTGCATCTCGCTAATTAACATATTTGAGTAGGATTTCATAGTCTGTCCATTTTTGAATGGTTTACTTAGCGTTATGTGTTTTTTTATTACAGCAGTTGTCAGAATATTTTCATTTGTCCAAAGGTCTGGAGGTGCTATGGTTTAGGCCATTTCTTGCATATCCCTCCCTTTCTCCTACTTTTTGCGTCTGATGTGGCTGGTCCTGATCTTTCAATCATGGTGTTCTTGTGTAGATGCAGCATAGGCCATAGTGTTCGTGACACAGGCCTTGCGGCCTAATAAGATGGGTCGTGGATGTTGATTGGTGCATCGGATACTCTTCCTTGTGCTACAATGGGTTTCTTGGATTGAGTCGGCAGGATCTCAAGGTGAGTTTGTCTATACACTAGATTAAATGCTAATGATGTCCCGTTAAGTAAAGCAGCTTTCATGTGTTTTGTTCTTTCTTTCATCATGTTAAGAATAAAATGTAGTAATTTTGAATGAGGTACTGGAAGGGATGATATACACCATATGGTTTTAGTGTCTCATGTTAGAGCAAATTATATCAATTGTCATGCATATAGTTCTACCACAAGCATAGTAATACTTAATCATAAGTATTGGATATGCACATCTATGGTAGTATCACAGCTTGTCACCGCTGCGATTCTAATCATCTATGATTTGGATGTTGAGTCCTTTGGATCTTGATTAACTAATATTTTTGTCCATTTGCTCCTAGCATTCCTTTTAATTAGTGCTAGGTCGCTAGCTTAAGCGATTGTGCCAATTAACTAATATGAGCTTCAATTAATTGTGTTGCTGCTATTTCCTTTCACCTCATCTCCTTTTTTTCTTGCTAGGGTTCGACAGACCGTGGCGGACGCCAACTTCGGCAATGGCGTCTTATCTAGATGGCGCGCCTCATCCAGCCATGTCCGAATCTCCCTCCGCCTTTTCTTGTTGGGTGTCAAGGATAAATCATTCCCTTGCAAATGTAGGGAAATTAGAGGATAAAATCCAAATGCCTCCGGATCCAAAGAATTAGCATGCAAATATTGATCTAGGCATGGTGATTAAACTGACATTATCATAAATAAGTTTATTTTATTAACTTTTTGGTTTGCTACTCGCTATGGTCATTTGTCTAGCATTTACACCATGATTTGCAACATAATTTCACCATATTATTTGGATTTGACTAAAGTGTGTTGATGTATGCCCCTACACCTTTTTTGGCTTATTGACTAAAGCGTGTTAGATCTCAGAGTAGATGTTGTGCAGAAATACTTTTGTTGCACGGTTTTGTGATATTGTTTGATAATTTGTCTTAATTCTTATGATTTGTGGTTGTGTTTCTATGCAGCGGACTCTTGGAGCTCATGGGGTTTATTGCAGTGGCGGGCTGTCGATTGCGATGTGTTTCCTTCTGGGATTCATTATTACTTTTGGGGTGTATGTGTCTTTGAGAAAATGAAATTAATTTAGGGATGCATGTATTCAGATGTCTATTTGATGAATGACAAGCATAGTAGTAGAAAAATAAATATTTGAAATGTTGATGCAAATGCCAGGCATACTTCTTTAATGAATGCACATGCTGTAATTTTGTATTGGATAGGGCGCGCAACGCGCGCCGTTATGGATTCATTTGCAAGCGTGAGGAGGCGGGCAAGGTCCATACATATACTAAGATGTGGACTGATACGGGCACACCATCTGCACCGCACCAAAGATATGCATATCCAGTTGAAGCACGTTACGATTAGGATTAGGATTGAGAGGCAACAAGAACCGTGGGCGCTAAACAGTTCCTGGATGCAGAGCAGGAGACGATCGGTAATCGCACTGCCTGCGAGAAGCAAAAAATATTCTCGTCTTGTGCTATCCCTGCCCCGAGCCACCAACGCCAAGACGTCACCCGTGCCTGCCAAAATGCTCAGTCTCTCAAAATTCTTTGGTGCTCGGTTGTCTAGTTGAGTATATGTGTGCAGTGTGCACACTGTTTAATCCCTTTGCTCCTCTCAGCATGACCATAAACATATTATATCGCTTATGAGCTATCTCTGGATGCTACGTGCCTAAGCGAGCCCGCTAGTCAGTTTCGGGAGTTGAAGTTATGCGAGAAGGGAGTTACAATTTTTAGTACTGGTTTGTGAAATGGGCACTAGTATGTGATAGTTGTGTCACTACTGGAGCAAGAATGTTAGTTACACCCTCTTTTTTTTATAAGGCGACGATGACGACACGTTTGACCATCTATTTCTCTTATATTATATTTTTTATGGTTATAAACATATAATCATTAGAAAGTATATTTGATGACAAATCCTACCATATCAAATTTACACTACAAAAATAAAAATTTGATGCGTAAATTATTGATCAAAGATTGTAAAGTTTGAATCTTAATTTGCGCGTGCGCCTTATAAAAAGAAAAGGAGGGAGTATGAAATTTTCTCAGGTGTACATATATATACAAGGGCGGAGATGGGCCTAAGGCCACCCAGGCCATGGCCTTAGGCGTAACCCAAAATCCCCTTGTAGTCCTTTTAATTTTTCGTGGCCCATTCATTCATTTGTCACCGTGAACTGGACCTTGGTCAATGGCCCAGCAACAGCGAAGGAGCAGCAGCACTCTGCAACAGTCTTGCAGCTCAATATTTTACGGCCCACGCTCATTTACTTTGGTGTCCCTGTGGCCGCATCTGGAGGAGTGACCGCTGCTGCCTGTGCTGCTCACCTGTTGTCCCTGTTTTGATCGCTTGTTCCTTAAATTTGCGCGAGATAAGAGCAGTGGCTACTTGCTAGCTCCCCCTAGAAATCGTATGGGGTTGTGGCGCACTGGTGATGCAGCTACAAAAATTAATATAGGCATATTTGTTTTTATAAAATAGTCTCAGTAGCATGTAATATTAGAGAGAAAGTATCATTGCCTTTGGAGAGCAACACTGAATCCATAGTATCTCATCTATTATTTGTTCTTCGGGTTAGTTTCTCTGTAGAAATTTCAATACAATAATAAATTTGTAAAATAAGTTAACATGCGCTATACACGTGGCTAGTGTGGACGCATGGTTCGCAAATCTCCGCTAAAAGGTTTGATTTTGATCAAATTTTTAGATAAATTAGCATTGTTGGCCCCTCAACAATGAAAAAAAATCAAATTCTGGCTACACTATTGACAAAAATCGCTTTAAATCATGCATTTTATGCTTTGCTATTATTATATCTACCATTATGTGCTTTGGTTAGAGGCTTCAGGTAGTTTAGACGTTTCGATGTTGGCCCTATGCGTTGAAACTCGCCAGCTCCGCCACTGCATATATACAGTTGACAGGTGCACATTATGTAAGAAGTCATCGAAGAAGACACCTTCATGGGTTGATGCACATGTCATAGCAAGGAAGACACGGTATTGCACGACATATGTTGCGGTGGTTGTGTTGTACCTTGGCTAGGCTAATGAGCTTGCTTAGCCTAATTAACAAGCTTAAAAGAAAATTTGCTATGTTCCTTGTTTCGCTCGCAAGCCATGGTTCAACATTGTCATTAAGAGCAGAGATGATAGCAATATGACATAATTTTAAGTACGTCAATAATATGTAAATGACAATTAACAATAGCACTGTAAATCAGCAAGACTAGTCAATAAATTTTGAAAAATATATATGTTTTGAGACTTGAAATATATATATTTTGTCAGTATAGTTTGATTGACTTAAGGGTTGAATGACTAAGGTTTTTTTTACCAAACTGTCATAAAACCACGAGCCAAATTGTAACAAAGAGTTTGAAATAGTCACATTTGGAGCCCTGATGAGCCAATTTCAAACAATATTTGCTAGCATTTCCCTAACACATGATATCATGTCAATCATCTCACAAACTGAACTTAAGACTAAAACAGTACTGTTTGGAGAAACAAAAAAAAAAGAATCTCAATGTGGGATTGATTGGACCAATTGAAATATTTTGAGACAAATTTTGACAAAAAATTTGCTCAAAGAGTCAAACAATAATGTGAAGTTACATGGTAGTCACTAGGCCAGAAAAGATTTGCGCTGACACATGACAATTAGCGTGCTGGCGGGCACAATTGGCACCGTCGGCCGGTGGTCTGTGAGGCGTCAGTGCATGACCGCCGAGTAGAGACATGATGCGCGGGCGGTCGACATAAGCCGGCCCGACAGATCGATCGATCATCAGTGCTGGCGGTTTGCTTATGCCGCCCGCCAATGACAATTTCATAGTCTTCGGTGGTGGACGTCGAAGCACCGGTCTTGGCGGTTGTCTAATGTCGCCCGACTTCTTCCGACACCTTCATTGGAGCTTTGTCCGAGTGGAGCTCGGAAAAGCTCCAAAACACCTAAATCAAGGGGAAGGTTTTGCTCTTGTTTTCCTTGGAGGAGGTGGCTATATAAGGTGAGTTTTGCTATTCCAACCTTCTTTTCACCTTTAATCCATCATTTCTAGCTTATCTCTAGAGATCTAGATCTAGACCTAGGGTTAGCAAGGAGAGAGGAGTGAAGAGATAGAAAACGAATTAATGATTTATTTTTTAAGAAGAATTATATATGTGACTAATATAATCATTGTAGTGATATGTTTGTCATTTTATCATTAGTTTTCATTATTAAATAAAAATCTAGATTGAGTTTTCTTTTATTAATTATAATTCAAGAATTTAAGTTAGTTTATATATTTGAGTTTAATTGAGGTTTTAATTGTTGTGACTCATATATTTACATGTATATCATTAAATTAGTTTATAAAATGTAGATTTATTTTTTAAGTTCTTTAAGATGGATATGTTTGACATTTTTTTATCAGTTTCATAAATTAAAATTATAGAATTTAATATCATTTAAATTTTTTACATATTAATTAGTTTCTAAGATGTAGAATTATTTTATAGGTAGTTCAAAATGGATAATAGAGCATGGATGTATGGCACACAAAGACATTCGTCTACATTCATGTCCGAGTTATCAAAGTTTCTCGAGGTTGCGAAGCATGCCCAAATTTGCAAGACAAAGCAAATCGTTGTCCGTGTTCATTTGTTGCAACAAATAGTTTGGGAAGATATTAATGTCATGAAGATGCATTTGGTAAAGCGAGGTTTTGTGAAAGGATACACAACTTGGTCCCACCATGGTGAAGCGGTAATTCATCAACAATGCAGGCACCGACACTAGGTATGATGAAGTGGGTGGCGAAGATGAAGATGAAAATGATCATGTCATGATGGATGATGCTTTTGTGGAGATCGAAATGGCGATCAAATGTATGCACCAGTGGACGAGGAATGTGATGTTGATATGGAAGAAATGTTACGCCACATTGAACCGGAGGTGTTCCTAGGGAGTGCTAAAGGGTTAGAAAATTTTGAGACACTTAAGAAGGCAGCAAAGGATCGTATGTATGAGGGTTGTGGGAAGAAGTGGACAATGTTGCGTTTCATCCTCCATCTTCTGATTGTGAAAGCTAAATTTGGATGGTCGGACAATAGTTTTAACGAACTCCTTACTTTGTTGGCCAAGCTGCTCCCGAAGCCAAATTTAGTGCCAAACAACACATATGAAGCAAAGAAGATTATCAACTCATTGAAGATGTGAGTGTAAAGAATACACGCGTGTAGGAACCATTGCATATTGTACCGCGGTGACTATGCAAACATGCAGAAGTGTCCAAATTGCGATGCTAGCCGATACAAAAGCAATGCAGATTTTGATGCGGAACGTGTCGCTACCTCGAAAGGCACGAAGAGGAAGATGGGTGGAAAGAAAAGTGTAGGTGCTCAAGTGGAGGATGAGTCTAGTATTGGTACTGACACAGCTGGTCAACGTAAAGTCCCTGCTTTGGTGATGTGGTACTTGCCGGTGGAGGACCGTCTGAAGTGATTGTTCTCGAACCCAAAGACCGCTAAACTAATGACTTGGCACGCCGATCGCCCAGACAAAAACGATGGGAAGCTTCGACATCCTTCGGATGCTCGACAGTGGGAGACCTTTGATTCCAAGTATGAAAAGTTTAGTGGTGAAAAAGAAATATACGGTTCGCGTTAAGTACAGACAGCATGAATCTATTTGGTGAAAGAAGCAGCACACACAACACATGGCTAGTGTTGATGAGCATATACAACCTTCCCCCCTGGCTATGTCACAAGAGAAAGTTCCTTTTGCTAACCATTCTAATCCAAGGACCGAAGCAACCTGATATCAACATAGATGTTTTCCTGGAGCCATTGATGGAAGAAATGGAGAAGCTTTGGATACATGGGATTAAGATGTGGGATGAGTACAGACAGGAGCAATTCACACTTAAGGCCATTATCTTTGTTACCATTAATGATTACCCTACCCTATTTTCTGTGTCAGGTCAGGTAAAAGGAAAGACAGGCTGTGTAGTATGCTTGAATGATACAATATCTTTGTACCTTAAAGGATCTACTGAAGATGTGTATATGGGCAATAGACGGCTATTAAAGACTCACAAGTACCGCAAGATGCCGGACTATTTTGATGGAAAGATTGAGAATGGTTCTACCCCACAACCGGCCACGAGTAGAATTGTATTTGAAATGTGTCAGAAGGTCAAGTTCAAACTTAGTAAGAAGTCAAAAGTTGGTGTTGATGAACCTACGAAAAGGGAAGGAAGGAGGCTGAAACTACGGAGAACGCGTCGGCGTGCCTTTTAAGAAGATGTCTATCTTCTTTAAGTATTTGCCATACTGGAAAGATTTGGCGATGCGCCATGCCATTGATGGGATGCATCTTAAGAAGAATGTGTTTGAAAGCATCTTGGGTTTCTTAGGTTTATCGGGCAAGGTAAAGGAGGAACTAAAGTCACACAAGGATCTTGTTGACCTAAAAATCGATCGAGCTACACCGCAAGAGACGTCCTAATGGTAAACAGTCTTCCTTGACACAAGATGAGAGGTTGGCTATTTGCAAGTGCTTGCGCGGTCTGAAAGTGCCTACCGGATTCTCATCCAACATCAGATCACTAGTCTCGTTGAAAGACATGACGCTTACTGGTTGTAACTCTCATGATTGCCATGTTTTGATCACTGTTTTTCTCCTAATTGTGATCTGAGCTGTTAAACCAGTATTCCTTAAGATGGTTATCACAAGGATGTGCTACTTTTTCAACGTGATTTCGCAGAAAGTGGTCGATTGTATAGAGTTGGCAAGACTGCAGCTTTTTATGGCTGAAACATAGGCCCAGCTCGAGATGTGCTTCCATCCGTCCTTTTTTGATATCATGGAACATCTGATGCTCCACATGGTTGAGCAAATTACAGAACTAGGACCTATGTACTTCCATCAGATGTGGACGTACGAATGATTCATGTCGATTCTGAATGGATACATGAGAAACAAGGCATTTCCAGAGGGCAGCATGATCGAGAGCTACCATACAGAAGAGAGTGTTGATTGTTGCATAGATTACATAAAAGATAGGAAAGCGATCGGTTTACCGGAATCTCGACACGAGGCGTTATGCAGGACGGTACCATTGGAAAGAAAAGATTCATTGATGAGGACAACCAAGAACTGGAGAAAGCACATTCAAGTGCTCTACAACAACTTGCAATTACGAGCCATTCATCGTGGAACACATAAAAAGCAGTTAGTGAAGAAAATGATGGTCGGTCCGATGATTGGGTCCTCAATGAGCAAAAGCATCGCTTCCCATCACGGTTAAAAGAACATGGGCATCTATTTGAAGGCGATGCGATGACCGATTAGCGTCCGGCCCATCAAGTAATGTCACCTCATGGCAAGCATACGAAATTAATGGGTACACCTTTTATACCAAGGCAAAAGACAACAAGAGTGTCGCTTATCAAAACAATGGTGTTCGCATAGATGCGATTGATTCCCGCAGAAACAACAACACTTTCTACGGTTTCATAGAGGAAATATGGGAACTTGACTATGGAGCGAATATCTCTGGATCCCTTGTTTCGTGCCAATGGGTCAAACACCCGAAGGGCGTTACAGATGACAACTATGGGCTGACACTTGTAGACCTTGCCAATGTAGGTTACAAAGATGACCCATGGGTATTCACTGAGCGTGTTGCACAGGTTTTCTACATAGCTGATCCTACGAATGTAAAGAAGCACATTGTCGTCTCCGGAAAATAAAGAATTCTTGGAGTTGAAGGTGTAGTTGACGTTGAGGATTACAATCGTATGAGGAATTAGTCTTGTTCAAAGATCATGAAAAAACAATCAAAAATTGAAAGACTCCTAAACGAGAAGCCATGGTTATGTCTGATGCGAAGGAAGAATTGTTAAAGGATAAATTAGCACTTCTTATTAGTCTGTCTTGATGTATCTCTTGTAAGACTTTATTAATTAATGTCGTTGTAAGACTTCTTATTAGCACTTCAAATTAAGTCACATTTTCAAGTCATTATTATATTGCATTGATTCGATTTCACGTCATTGAAAGCTCATAAGTAAAATCATACAAATACAACAACGCATGATTAATACATCGCATTTTAGTCTTAGCAAAGACTAAAAGTTCAAATCCATACAATTAAAAGGATACAAATTTCATACTTAATTAAAATCTAGGATTGTTCACATCATGACCGTGAATCATCGTGAGGTACAAAGTATGATTAATATCAATGATGTTGATTCCTAAGAACCTATCAACATAATCCGCATATATGTATGCACTATCTCGCCATGTAGGGCGTCATGAATATCTCTCCAAATATTTGCACCAATTCGTAGATGATGATAGGGTAATGCCAGCTTGCCAACCGCTGTGTACTGGATATGGGTGCGGTGTCGTGAATGTCCATCCAATGTTATGCAATACTTGACGTAAGACCTCATGCATACCTTGATCGTGCATGAAATCGTTATACAATGCGTCTGATTCAATTGGCAAGCAAAACATAACGGTAAGTACAAGGTTCTTAAAAACAAATTCCAAAAATAACGAGTAAGTTTTAGTTACATACAATGGACGATGCATACGATGGTGATATCCGTTTAGGCATTTCGGTGCCATGTTGTTATGTTCTAAGGCTTTAATCTTGAAGTAACTATAGTCCGGGATTACATGTCTTGTTTGAGCTTCTATTTCGATAAGTGCCTTCCTCACATCGAAGCGGCAACATGTGGTTGTATTGCAGCAAAGAATTGACATGGATAATAAGCTATCACCAAGTGTTTGCTCTCGCATGCCCGCAACATTAACTGATAGAGAAACAATAAAACTTCCTTGTGATGAAGTCGTTTGTTCATGTCTCACCATTGGAGCTTGTCCAGTCACAGAATATATAACTCATTCTAACCATTGCATTGGTGAAAACTTCATAATTAACAATGCAAATAATACACATTATTATCATTGTAAAAACAATGACAAATTCAAAAAATAGAATATCTAAGTACATACCACATTTTGGCGTAACTCACGTTGGGTAATGGGCATGGGTTCTTGACCGACAGGGAAGGAAGCACCAACAGGTTGCCTTGGGGGTGGTGGCGGAGGGTCTAGGACTGGGGGACCACTGCGGACAGGACGACGACCACCTCCATGGCCGCCATCACGATTAAAAAATGCAAACCGATTTGCCATTGTTATCCCTAAAATATACACGATTTTTTATTTAAAATTTTCTACACAAACTTAAGTCTAACAAAAATTTGCTACACAATCTATTTCTAAATTACTATACAATCTATTTCTAAATGTATACAAAATTACTACACAATCTATTTCTAAATGTATACAAAATTACTACACAATCTATTTCTAAATTCTACTCCCTTCTATGTAATTTTAAAATGCACTAATCTAACCTAACAAAAAATTAAAAAAATCACTTACAGGAGGCGGGATCGAGTTGGCGGGCGGGGAGCTCGCTGCGTGTGACGAGTGGCGGCAGCGGGCGGGCTGGCGCGGCGGGACAGCGTGGCTGCGCAGCGGCATGGGGCGGGAAGACGGCGAGGCGCACGAGCCTTGGCGAGAGACGCGAGTGGCGGCGCTCGAGCCGGGCCGTGAGGAGCACAGATCGAGGCGACGGCGCAGTCCGGCAGCCTGCCGGCGTCGATCCGCGCGCGCAACAGTCAAACACTTAGAAAAAACACAGTGTACTCGGCACTATCTTGGCGGCGCAATCCACCCGCCCGGTGTGCATACGTCTGGCGGGCGCTCGCCACCCGCCAAGATTGTGGTTCACGCGACGGGTGGCTTAAGCGTCGCCGATCTGATGTATTTTGAAAAAAATCAAAAAATTCAAAATTTGGCCCAAACCTTCTCAAATTTGTCTGAAACTTGCACATCTCTTATAAAATGTGTCAAATTTAAGTTTGGAAATGTGTTACCTCATAAAAAATTGTTTGTTTGAAAAACTTAGTTCAAATGTGGTTCTTGGGTGAAACACCTCAAGTGTTATAGGAGGTTTCACCTATGAGTCACATTTGAACTAAGTTTCTCAAACAAACAATTTTTTATAAGAATACAAACTTCTTAAATTAAATTTGAAACATTTTGTTAGAGTTGTGGAAGTTTGGGACATATTTCAACAAGTTTGAATAAGATTTTAATTTTCTTGATTTTTCAAAATGTGTCGAATTTTTTGAATGTCTTCTAAATTGACTAAATTTTGAAACTACTAGTTCTTTGATAGGAAACACACTTCCTAAACTTAATATTGAGAATTTTACTTCACTTGTATAAGTTTCAAAAAAAATTGAACTAATTTAGGCAAGATTTCAAATTTTTTGAACAAAATATTCAAAAAAAAAATCAAAAAATTCGAAATTTGGCTTAAACCTTCTCAAATTTGTGTGAAACTTGCACATCTCTTATAAAATGTGTCAAATTTAAGTTTGGAAATGTGTTACCTCATAAAAAATTGTTTGTTTGAAAAACTTAGTTCAAATGTGACTCTTGGGTGAAACACCTCAAGTGTTATAGGAGGTTTCACCCATGAGTCACATTTGAACTAAGTTTTCCAAACAAACAATTTTTTATGGGAACACAAACTTTCTAAATTAAATTTGAAATATTTTGTTATAGTTGTGGAAGTTTGGGACATATATCAACAAGTTTGAATAAGATTTTGAATTTTTTGATTTTTCAAAATGTGTCAAATTTTTTGAATGTCTTCTAAATTGACTAAATTTAGAAACTATTAGTTCTTTGTTAGGAAACACACTTCCTAAACTTAATATTAAGAATTTTACTTCACTTGTATAAGTTTCAAACAATTTTGAACTAATTTAGGCAAGATTTCAAATTTTTTGAACAAAATATTCAAAAAATCAAAAATTCAATCGGCCCAAACCTTCTCAAATTTGTCTGAAACTTGTACATCTCTTATAAAATGTGTCAAATTTAAGTTTCAAAATGTGTTACCTCATAAAAAATTGTTTGTTTGGAAAACTTAGTTCCAAATGTGACTCTTGGGTGAGACACCTCAAGTGTTATAGGAGGTTTCACCCATGAGTCACATTTGAACTAAGTTTTTCAAACAAACAATTTTTTATGGGAACACAAACTTCCTAAATTAAATTTGAAACATTTTGTTAGAGTTTTGGAAGTTTGGGACATATTTCAACAAGTTTGAATAAGATTTTGATTTTTTGAATTTTCAAAATTCACTGTTCGGGCGCTTAAGCCACCCGCCAAAGAAGATGCTCATCACCGGCGGTATAGCGCGCGGTATAGCGCCCGCCACTGTATTCACCGCGGCGCGTTAGGTCACCTGCCATCACAAATCTGCCCTATATAAGACGGCGGCGCGGTGAAATTTTCTAAGTGTTGGCGCGAGAAGTGAAACGACGCCGAGGGCTGCTAAATTTTCCGCCCGCCACACGTCGGCTCATGGCCGCCTCCTCGCGCCGCCGTGTCCCCGAAACACCGCCGTCCTCCCGCCATGTGCGTCGTCGCCGCCACCGCTCCTCGCGCCGCCGTCGCCCGTCGGGCCCGCATCCTCCTCCGGCGCGGCCGCCTCTCCTCCAACGCGCTCGGGATGGCCGGCTCTCCACACGCCGGTGGCGCCTCCACGCCGCGGGCGACGACGTCTCCACCGCCGACCCCCAACCACCGTCGCCGACTGCGTGCGTGCGGAGGACTCGGCCGGGGGCTGGGCCGCCGCCCATGCACCCCCACCCAAGACGGGGCGGGCCACGCGATCAGCCCCACGCCCATGACTCCCGAGTCACACCGCATGACGGGGTTTGTGTTTTATTTATTTATTTTGCAAATTTTGTTGCTTAATTTTATTGCATAATATGTATAGAAATATGTATAAATAGATTTATTGCATAATATGTATAAATATGTATAGAATTTTGATATGTATGGATTCATTTTTCTATGTGTTGAAAAATTTAGATATGTATAAATATAGATATAAATATAGATATGGAAAATTCATATCTATATGAATAAATATAGATATGTAATTTATTTTTCTATGTACAATTGTTTATTGAAATTCAAACATATTTATGGATTGTAAATATAAAAATGTAAATTCATATCTATATGGAAAATTCAAACATATTTATGGATTGTAAATATAGAAATGTAAATTCATATCTATATGGAAAATCCAAACATATTTATGGATTGTAAATATAGAAATGTAAATTCATATCTATATGGAAAATTCAAACATATTTATGGATTGTAAATATAGAAATGTAAATTCATATCTATATGGAAAATTCAAACATATTTAGGGATTGTAAATATAGAAATGTAAATTCATATCTATATGGAAAATTCAAACATATTTATGGATTGTAAATATAGAAATGTAAATTCATATCTATATGAAAAATTCAAACATATTTATGGATTGTAAATATAGAAATGTAAATTCATATCTATATGGAAAATTCAAACATATTTATGAATTGTAAATATAGAAATGTACAATTATTTGTGTTTATCAATTATGTCTGAAATTATATTTTGTTAATTAATCAGCGGTAATCTGAAAAACAAACATGTCAACAACATATAAATGTACAATGTATATGCTTATAATTAACTTTGATCAATTGACAACAGTGTGGAATCCTCAGAGGATTCCAGTGATTTTAATGGGGACTATGAAACTCCACCCGAGTACGAACCAAGCGTACCGCGGCCACACAGGCGTCTAGATGATGATGATCTTGATTACGAACCAAGCGGAGATAATGAGGTCTGCATGCACATTCAGTATGAATATTGTATGTTGTTCAAATTTAGTTATACTGAAAATGATGTTTTCCCTGTAGAATGATGAGCGATCTCCGCGACGACGTCGTCGTAGAGCACCTACCATTGTTGTCCAAGAGGCAGAAAGTTCAGGACCACAACCTTCGGGTACTACTGTTTCTAGTAGTAACCCGAAAAAGGTGGGCAACGAAGAAGAAACCAGATCCCTGATAGAGGACAACTTGTGATAGAACAATTGGGTGACAAAGGCAAGCCCATTGCACCTGAGAACGTAGGTGCTAGGTTTCGGAACATCGTTGGTGCAATTGTCAGGGACCTCATGGCGTCTGGATCACTGGCGATAATTGGAAGAAGGTGCCTAAGGCTACAAAGGATGTATTGTGGGCCAAAGTGAAAGAAAAGTTCTTTTTCCGGAAGGCACAAAGAATGAAGGTAGAAAGTATGCTGAGGGCCTTTGTGGAAGAGCTCTCAGAAATTGGAGGTCTGTGCTTAACACTGAATTTGTTAAGAAAGACAAGGATGCTAGGGATGTGTATCGAAACATCCCACTAGATGTGTGGGAAGAATTCAAAAGAAAGAGAAACAGAGGAAGCTCTAGCTCAGAGTCTCCAAGCTAAGGAGAAGGCTAAGAAAGCTGCTGAGAACCCACATCGCTTGGGTTTGGGAGGATATCTTGCCAAGTTAGCAAAATGGAGGCGGAGGAAGAAGAAAGGAGGCAGGTGGTTTACGAGTTGTTTGAAGTCATGGATGAGTGCAGCGGGGTGGTGCCTTGCTCGAATTCCTATTGTGAGACCTGACGGCACGGTGACATTCGAGAAGCCCACAACAGAACAAATCTATGAGAAGTTGGGAGAGCTCGCGAAATGCAAAGAAAGGTCTTTTAAGCCCGGCGGGGAGCGATATGCTAACGCGCGATCGGTACCCACAGCACTGGGCGTGTTCGAGGATGTCATCTACCTTGCCATGGGGTAAAGCATTTGTTGAACACCGGTCAAGCTACAAGAAGCGGGACCGTTATAAGAAGGGCCTTGAAGACAAGATGAGAGAAATCGCCAAGCAAGAGTTGTTAGGCTTCTTCGTAAGCCAACAGATTTCTGCCGGACAGAGTGCACAGAATGCATCCGATGGTCCAAACTTGCGACTGCGGCCTCCTTCCAAACTTGCGACTTGCCCGATTGGAACCGTCGTGCCTCCAAGTAGTGTGGGTTCTATTGCAAATGCCACGTATCCTGTCGATGAAATTAGAGAGGATACACCATGCAAGTTGGTTATACCTTATGGAAGAAAACAAGATAAGTTTCGAGAGGTTGCAACAGTCATGGCACTATTGGGTCATGTGTTTCCGATTCCACCTCCGACAGAGTACGCATGGGTGCAAGTTGTATCGGTGTCTGATGAGTCGTGCAAGATTGATATCCCTACGATGAGGGATCGAGCTTCTCGGTGATCTGCGAGGAACCAATACATACTATGGCATCAGAGATATCATTCTTAATGCATCACCAAATCCCTCGCAACCTAGCCAAGAACGAGTACCCCTCCAAGATTCAGACCCTAGCCAAGCCCTCCAAGATTCTAATGCTGCAGTCGTTGAGAACACGGAACAACCTACAATGGGTGTTGAGCAGGGAGGTAACAATGAGAACGACATGCCAGGCTATCACTCGTCCAAGAAACTCTCGATGAAGGGGCATTAGCAGAATCTGAAGACGACGTGGATAATTTTCTAAGGTCATCATCTCCTACGCCATCTCCACCTACCAAGAGGCCAGCAACAATACGACGTATGATAGCCTCACATGAACCAAAGAAGGTCACATCGATGTCTTGACATGTTCTTCAAAGCACTCAAGAATACAAAGAATGTAAAATCCGGTGCAACTACTAGGAGCCGCTGTAAGCAAAAGGAGTGGCTTGGAGGTTTTATTGGGTCGGATGATGTCCCCGACAGGTATGAGCATGGCAAACCATTCTTGCATTCGTGGCAACTGAGCGAGGGGCCACAGGAACTGAAAAACCTGCACCAATGGATCATGAACGTCATGAAGGAAGGCATAAACTCTATCACCGTGTCTGTCCCAACATGGGTGTTCGGTGCCTCTCAAGTGAACAAGCTTGTAATTGATTTCAAGGATTTGCACGCGATGTACCGTCGTGAATGCCTCGGCGTGAATCTCATCACCGCTTGGTGCATGTAAGTCAACATGCATGTACCATACTCTTTTTTTTTCAAATTCATATGTATTTTTGGTAACCATTCTAAGCGATCTATTCTGTAGGATGCAAGCGTTGGATGAAAAGAAGATAATTGGGAGGTGGAGTGTAGCATACTGTGACCCGCAACAAATATGCGAAGCGGAACACACGTTCGTAATGTCTGAAAAGCTAAGAAAGGAAATCGAAGAACAAGCGCAGACACCAGAGGAGAAAGATCTTATGATAAAGAAATACCATACATCCTTTAGTCATGCGGTGTTCAGATACATTGGAAAAGAATGAAGAAAATACAGCATAAGGATAGTATCATGTGTGCTTACAATTTTAAGTAAGTTCATTCTAATTACTAGATATATATAAATAGATATATTCTGTGGTTTATTTATATTTATTATTTAAATATAATGCAGAGACCATTTTATTGCCCTCCACATCTGTCCGAAGCTAGGAGATGCAATGGTCTACGACTCATTACACTATGAAGAGGATTCTTACAGACCATTCATCGACATTGTAAAAAAGTAAGACAACCCATTGCAATAATTAATAATGTGTGTATCGGTTAAATTTGTATTACTAACTTTTGTCTTTGCATCCTTAGAATGCGTATCGGCTATACATAAGGAATGGTGGGGAGCACCCTCCAAATAAGGATACAATGTTGGTACGACATGCTAAATGGGTAAGAACATAACAACTTAGTTTTTATCAGAGTTGTACACTTTTGTTAATAATTTCTGATCATTTTTTATTTGTTTGCCGTGCTACAAGCAACCTCCCGGCACTGTGCTATGTGGATATTACGTGTGCGAGGTCTTGAGAAATAATGGGAGGTATCGGACGAATCCTCAAGACGTAAGCCTCTTGTTGTTTGTGCAAATTATCTTCCTATAATGGTAATGCATTTAGAATCTTCATTTATTGTGTGTACGTGCACAGATGCCTACCATCGAGGGATCGTGGGAGAAGCTGGGAGCAAATCGACAACATTTGTGCGGACATGACGAGGTTCATCCTACATGAGATTTGCCATGAGAAAGGAGTATTCTTCGACAAAGAAGGAGTGTTGATTGTGGACGAAAAGTAACATTTACGTAGATGGGCCAGGTTTAATTGAAAACTAGTATTATTTATTCGAAATGTTGGATGTCGATTATCTATTATGTACGATGTTTTTTGATGATGTGACTTATGTATTATTATATACTAGTTTGAATTATGTGGTTATGCGATATTTGAATTTAGCGGTCAAATACAAATAATAATAAATTTACGTGAATTTAGCATACAAATACAATTAATAATAAATACCAGTGAATTTAGCACGCAAAATTAAATAATAAAAAAATGACAAATTATATACAAATAATAAACGATTAACGCGAATTATATAATAATAAATGGTAGATTGGAAAAAACATTTTGCTGCCGAGCGGCTTAAGCAACCGCCAGCACAGAAGGACTCTATGCTGGCTGGTGTCATAAGCAACCGTCAGCATAGATGTTATCTGTGCTGGCGGGCGGGCAACCGCCAGCACAAAGGGCTATTTCTCGGCTCAAAGTTCTTTGGCGGTTCTCGCGCCCGCCAAAGAAAGACCGGTTTTAGCCGCCAGCACAAATCTTTTCTGGCCTAGTGAGTATTAGCTAGCATGAGGGGAGACCAAGCAAGGCCAACCACATATATAGGAGAGGCAACTGATAACACACAGACCATGTGGAAGGCGTGGTTATTAGCACAAACTCAAACTCAAAAAAAAAAAAAACTGATAACACTCATTGGCACAGCTCACATATAAGACTCATCACGTGGTCAACAAACCAAGAAGCGCACTCTTATTACGAGTGGGACATTGGGACTTGGGAGTCGAGAGTTGGAGCTTAGGTTGGCCTGTTTAGGGGTTGGGACTGGGAGGTATCAACGAACTATGGTGCTGACCCTAGTATGGTGCTTCTTTCATGGGTGTCATCTGAATATGTCCATGGCGGTGAAGCGGGGCTATTCTTCATCACACAACTGAGGGACAAGGAGGAAGGAGCTCCACCTGACAAAAACAACCATTGGCTATGGCTAATCGCTTCGGGAAAACAGGCCAGCTGAGGGAAGCACACTCTTAATCACGAAGCTTGATTCATAGCTCCAGGGATTTTTTTTTTACGAAAGCGATGGCTAATCACTTTGCCCCCACCTCTACACTCTTGTCTTGCCCATAACCAGAGTGTTTTCATTAGAGTTCTCCAAATACATGATAATTTGTCAGTTATTATTTTTTTAGCTAGTTATTAATTTTCATGGGAAAAAAAAGTCATTTTACCTCCCTTGGGTTCATCTCTAAACTACAATGTAGTACATAGTACTGTATATCGAACACAACTACTTTCCTCGACCGGCATAAAAATTAACGAAAGTAGAATTGCAGACAACAGGTAATAAAATCCTGGTTCGAATCTGTTCGGTGAGGAATTGCACGAGACAGAGCATGGTACTGAGCAATCAAAACTGCCCTATATATATCGGTTGCCTGTCCCTTATAGTTTAGCATAGACAAAGTTTAGCGAATCCTTTATATAAAGCTTCGCTGCAACGAAAAATGGTAATAGTAAATATAGTGGGGAAAAATATGTTTTAGTAAGCCTCCTGGCCATATATACAGAAGAGAGTCAACATCAAGAATATATACATGCATACACACCGCTCACATAGTCATATTAGACTCATCACGTGGTCACCAAACTAAGAAGAACATTCGTAGACTTAGTACTGTGGTGAAAGTTTGGAGTTGAGCTTGGAGTTTTGTCGGTGTGATTTAGGGTCAGGATCGACCGGGAGTAGGACGTATCAGCAAATATTTTTTTTTCTATTGGGCATGAGGTATCAGCAAATGGCAGCGGTGACGGCAGTACGTCGCACCTCTCGTGGGCTTCATCCAAATATGTTTATCTTACGAGGCCTACGCATTTGTTTCTCGAAGGACTGAAGGACAAGAAGTTGTACCCACCAGGATGTAACTCAGGTCGAACTGACCTGCATCATCCAGGTTTAGTGTGTGTGTGTGTTTGTGGCAGCCGCGAGGGCGAACTTCTCTACTCTGCTGTAAACTTGAACGGAACATTTTGGTTTCTTTGTTTTGGGTACTGCTGGTTGTTTGGTCATGCGGTTTAAGGAAACTGTTTGCTCTAAATAAAGCTCAGTTTTGACTGCCAAATAAACAGACCTTGTTTGGATACTCAAGTCTCCAGCTGATTCCGGTTTCACCAAAACCCAATTTTTTTTTATATAAAACCATACATTTGTTTTGGCCTTTTGCACTTCTAGATTAAGCATTCCATGGTACAATTTTACCGATGCATTCATCTCTTTTCTCCTCTCTCAGTGACTCTTGTTCTGTTGTTCACTGATGGGCTTACCACATATTTTATTCAAACTCCAAATCTGCAGCTTGTCTAATGGTAATTCTTCATCAAGAATTTGATGGAAGCAATGAGGACGACATCACCGTTCCTGCATAATTAGGTGACGTTCACAAAATATCTTTGTCGGTTTTCATATTTAGCAAACTATACTATATGGGAAATTTTAGGGTGCTTGTAATTAATGTGAGCCATCCATCTGGTGAAATCGAACGGTGGTAGTACCCGGTAGTACCTGGTAGTACCAATGGGGTAGTACTCGGTAGTACCATTTTGGTGTACCCGGTACTAGGTACTACCTAGTACTACCCGGTACTACCTAATTAAATTAGCTGGTGAAAAAATATTAGTACAAGGTACTACTTGGTACTACCCGGTACTACCCAAGTACCGGAACAAAGCACCATTTGCAATGGCATTTGCCACGGGGTGAGCAGGCAGGGGTGGCTGGCGATGCGCCGCCGGTAGTGCCCTCCTCCGGACGAGCCGTGAGGACGCCGCGCCTCTTGATCCCTGCACCTCTTTCGTCGGGCAGAGGCCCCTCCCCTGTTCCCTCCGCCGGCGCGTTGGATCCGGGGTGGAGCTCGATTCGGGGCACGATGGCCATGCCTGCTCGGCCTGCTTGTTCTGTTGCTGCTCGCCGATGTGGAGCACAGGCGGCCCTCCTCCCCTCGGCGTCCAGCCGTGGAGCAGCGCGGAGGCGGTGGAGGAGCGGCGGGTGCAGGAGGAGCGACGCAGCGCGGGCGGGCACGGGGTGGCCCGCTCTCTCCCGCTACCTGAGATCGATGGAGGGAGCCGGCAGAGGCCGTAGGCGAGGGGACGGCGCGCCGACGGAGATGGAGGGACCCGAGTCACCGTCGTTGTCCGCGGGTCGCCAGACCTCCTCTACGTGCTCCCATTCTGTCCACCTCGTGCATGCGGGCTCCTCCGCCACTCGCCCCGCGCGACACCCGCCGGCCCCACTCCTCAAATGTATTGCAGGAGAGGGCATGTATTTTTGCTTCATCTCTCTCTTCGAAGGCAAAGTGCCTGCTCCTTATGCGTGCTCTGTTGGAGACATTTCGGTCATGCACAGTGTCGACTGATGATGCATTTTTCCTGTTGCCTTTCACTGTCGGGGTCCATCTAGTGTCCGAGGGACTTCAGCCTAGACGGTAGGCATCAACAACAATTTTACTCTATTTCTTATTTTTAAGTTTGAAATAAAGAATAGTAAAAAAAAGTCACTTTTAGTGTTCAGTTGAGCCATTTTTCCTCAAATTCTTGGCTTTTAATTTGCCATTAGGAATCTCAGAAGAACAGAGTATTTGAAAGAAGAACTACAGTTTTAGTATGTATATATGCAGCTACTGTGGTTTGGGCAAAGTTCAATAGACATTTCGGGTGAACCCCGGTTCATTGGGTGTAGTTACTGTTGGCGGGACAGATACCGGACCGAAGGCAAGCAACTCTCTCCCGGACCAGGTCAAGTCAGGCCCGAAGGTCCTGAAGCCTAGCCGAGAGAAGGAAATGAACTCAAGCAAAACTCCCTCGTACGGATCTGTATTTCCTCTTTTTTTTTCTTCTGTGTCCCAACTTACAATGACTCATCCTATTTATAGGCGGGGGGCTGAACACCTTTTTTACCTTTTGAGGCACACATTACACCTTTTCCCTACCCAACTACTATATCCCTAGCATATTCCGGGGTATTCCAGGAAAGTGGTTTTGGTACGGCTTCGGCTGACGCCACCCCTCGTACGGTGCTAGGCGGCGGCCCCTCTTGCGTCGTACAGCAGGGCCCTTCGCGCACCTCACCAAAACCCTTCGTGGAGCGGGGGCGGAGCTCCGCACAGCCGCGACCCCTTCGTCATGGACGGTCGTGACCCCTTCGTCAGGAGGCGACGAAGCCCAGCGAATACACTCTTCGCTACCGGCTTCGCCATGTTCCTAGCGCCAGTGGCCCGTTTCCCTGCGCCCTGCATCATCCCAACACAAACAGACGTCTGGTTACGTTAGCTTTGTAACATCCCCGAAATTTGAATGCTTTCCCTTATGTGAATTTTCGCAAAAATTTAAAACTTTTTGTTTGAACATGTGTGCCACCAAATTTTATCCCACATTGCTAGCTCTCATATCAAATTCCAAATAAAATAAAACCATATAAAAATTATTTTCAAATTAAGGTGTAAGTGTGATTTGGATTTTCTTGGATTTTATTTGAGGTTCAATTGAGTGTTGTTTGAATTTGAAAGTAATTCAAATTCAAACATAAATTCAAACTATATTTCAAAACCTATTCTTTTAGCTAACCCCTAACTTGGGCCCAAACCCGGAAGCAAGGTCTGCTCGTCACCCCTCAACTCCCCCCACCAAACCAAGTTGCACCAACCTTCTTTTTGGCGCAAGCCCACCAGCCGGCCCGGCTTAACAGCCCAACAGGCCTAGCTTGTCCTCCTCCCTTTCACTCACCGTTGTGCGGGACCCAGATGTCAGCCAGGGGGAAAAACTATTCCCCTTCTCCTTCCCCGTGACGCATGCGCGATGGCGACAGGCACCTTTCCGCACCGCGCCCCGGTCTCGCCCATGGCGCCGCCCCTTGCCGCGTTGGCAGCCGCGGATGGGAGCCACGAGCCCGGCACCGCATCTCGGCCGCTCGTGCTCACCCTAACCCTAGCAGCCACCCTATAAGAACTAGCCGCGCAGGCCATCCGCCTACCCGCCGCCGCTCTGGGGAAAATTTTCCCCAATCCCCTGTTGCTGCTGCCGGGGGGAGTAAGAGAGGAGGAGGTGGGGGAGAGGGAGGAGAAGGAGGGAGAGAGAGAGAGAGAGCACCCTCGCGTCACCGCTCGAGGGCCTCACGACCTTGCCGCTCCGGAGCCCCGTGTCGACGACGCCACCAGGGTTCGCACCAGAGGAGGATGGGAACGCGCGAGAAGATGCCGCCGCGCACCTCGCCCGCGCCCGCGCCGCTGGCGCCGCGCCCTGAGCACCACCACGTCGCCGCTCGGGAGCACCGTTCCTCGTTACCCAGGAGCTCCGCGCTATTGCTGCCACAAGGATCGGCGCCAAAGGACATGAACACGTAGCCACGAGCGCCGCGCTGAGAAGATCGTCGCCACGCCGACGCCAAGCACAGGGAGGACAAGGATCACCTGCAAGCCGCTGGGCTGTGTCCTCAAGTCAGGAACCACGACGTCGAGCCTGCCAGCAATGCCTCGCCACGGCCTCGATCCCGCCCTGCGACGCCGTGAACCTCCTCGAGCCCATCGGTGAGCACACCTCCCGTCCAGGACCCATGTCTATGCCTGCTCTCTGCTATATTCCTCTGTTGAGTGCTCCGCCGCACCGCGCAACCTCAACCCGTGCTTGTGCAGCAGCCTTCGCGCCGAGGGGGTCAAGCCACGACGCCGTCTCTTTGATCTGTTCGGCCATCGCGCCCATCCGTCAGTGCGCGCTTCGCCGCGCCGCACCTTTGGTCGGTAAGGGCGTCATGGAACCTCACCTCGCCGGCACCGCTCCAACCACGCGCGTCCCTGCGTATCCCCGCGGTGTCTCGCCGTCGCTCCGCCTCGTGCCATGCCGATGTGTATCGCCGCGCGCCGCGCAACGACACGCACTACCTTCGCCCGCCGCGCTGCTGCCGCTCGCGCGCTTCGCTGCGCCGCAGCCTCGTTTCACCCCTGCTGCGGCCGTCTTGCGCTTTACGCATGTGCGCCGCCTCGCAGTTTCGCACCGCATCCTCGTGCAGGTGCACGCGCCACCGTGCCGCTCTCGCCGCACTACTCGGCAACACACCGCGCCACCTTGTCGCGCCGCACCGCGCCTTACTTCCTTTGCTGCGCCGCCTTGCTGACTCGTAGCCAGGAGGGCCGCGCCGCTCTGCCTTGCCGCGTCACCCTGCGCCTTTGGTCCGCCGTCGCTACGCTGTGCCGCGCCGCTCTGGAGCACCGCGCCGGCGCCGTGATCGTGCTCGCCGTCGTGAAAAGGACCGGCCATCGAGCCGAGGAGCGTTTGTTGCGGGAGAACACGCGTCATCGCCGCCGTAACCAAACCTCACCGCCGGCCAGTCCCTACCACGCTGCCACGCCTTTCTGGCATTCCGTCAAACACCTAGAGCGCGCTTTTCTTACGAACACTGTGGCGCCACACACTGGACCATATAGGCACAGCCACACGCAGCCGCATAGGATCCCGGCTCCAGGGAATCGGATGAACCCAGAGGGAATTCAGGGTGCTCCCCTGGACTTTCTCATGAAACCTTTGCGTGGGCTTCAGCCCACGAAGCCTGCTATGCCCTTCAGCCCACGAAACTAACTAGGCCGGACCGATGTATAGTTCAGGGTGCCCTTCTAGACTTCTGAACTCTTGGGCCGAACTGGGCCAGCCCTTTGGGCCCACTTACGGCCCACTAACCCACCGATCACTGATGTCATGCTGACGTCAGCATTATTTTAATAAAATTATTTTCTGATTTAATAAAAGGATTTAATAAATGTTTTATTAATCTCTTTTTCTCTAAAAAATCATAACTAATTATCCGGAGCTCCGAAAATTATTAAACACTTGCGTTGGTTTCATAATTCTGAGACGCTCGCTGCTACCCTATCCTTATCCGCTCTTACCCTTGAACCAAACATCTTTTGCCCACGTGCTTGGAGGAGGATTCGTGGCCGATGCCCGCCACTGCGCTATTGTGGACCTGAGCAGCCGGAGTTCGCAACTAGCCACTGGCTTGCCATGGACAGGGATAACTTACCCAAGATGCATTCGCACTACTTTCCTTGCTTGCACCACTTCCACCGCCTTGTGCCGCAACCCGCATACCCGCTCTCTCTTTGCCTTGCATCGAGCCGTGTAGCACGCGACGTACCCAGCGTTAGTAACCCGGAAGGCCGCGTGTGATGGATGGTTGTGCCTTGAGCAGAGGCCTCTGCTTCAAAGCACGGCAACCCCGTGTCGCGACCTAGTTACTACACCTTGGATATCGTCGTAATTGCTAGCACTTGCTCCACCGTGCTCCCGAGCACGCCTTACCGCATCACCATCCTTTTATCGACCACAAGTCGATCCTTTCCTTCTCTCGGTGCTGCCACCGCACACCTTGTTCTGATAATGCCTTGCCTAACTCGTTTCGCCTCACTCCTCTCTCTTCATCCTCTGAGCTTCCGTTTCGTTGCACCTATCTGTTGCACTAATACTTTGCAAGCGCAATCACCAAGGCCCTTAGTCTTTGATCGGCAACCCAGCCTTGAACTAACCCTTCTCTCTGATTTGTTTTCTAGTATACAAAGCTAGTAGTTTAAAATTATTCTAATATAAAACTAATTACTTTGATTTCCTTAAATTAAACTAGTGCTGCTTGTAGCTAGTTTGGATTTATTTGGTTCTTTAATGCTTCTCTTTGGAGTTTATTTGCAAATAGATCCTCGTTATTTATTTATAATTCTGAATCTAGGATTTCCCGGAGCCAAGGAGACAAGCCAGAAGATCAAGTACGGCTACCAAAACTACGACAACTACTTACACGCAGGTGTTCACGCCCGACCTACTTTGAATGCCCATTAGGCATTGCTTTAGAACTGCTAGCGCTTTAATTATGCATGATGATGGATATGATGAAACCTTGCACTGCCCCTTTTAAATACCTTGTCCTTGATTGACCTACTACTACTACTACTTTATTTACGCGTGTTGATACGCTGAGCTTGCTATGCATGTGTTGGGGTTATGTGGTAGTTTCTTGGCGTGTGGGAAAAACCGGCGGAGAAGGTGTTTTGGGATACTTGGCGGGTGAGCTCAAGACAACCCGATCCGGATCGGGGCCCGGATCGCCTTCTCTGGACGCTTCCAGTTTGGTGCCTATGGCGGGTACACTATTTTAGGAGCACCGATGTTGGGGTTTTGTGATGACTTGAGGATATGAGCTCGCCTCGAAACCGAGTGGGTCGCCTGTTACACGGGACTTTCGTACACACCACCTCACCGAGAGTGGGGATAGGGCCGTTCGACCCTAGCAAGTGCGATACCATACCGCCGATAGGATAGAGGGTATCGGTGAGAGGTTAGGTGAAGTCCCTTCCCTTTGGGCGCTCCCGTGCGACCACACGGGGCATTTTCATAGTTCGGGTGGTCCTCGAAGGACCGCAGCGAGACCCCGGATGCAGATGGAATCGTAACTCCTAGGTGTTCGTCCCAGAGGGTGGGTTTCGTCGGATCGCTACCGGCTGAGCTCCATCCCGAGATGGGTACTGGTGTACACGCTCTGCAGAGTTTAGATCTATACGTATAGCCGCGTCCTCAGTTATGGACATGCTCGTTGTTTCTCCGACTCTTACGTTTTGGGATTTCTACCTTCCCCTTATAGGATGAGAGTGTATGGTGAGCCGTGGTTGTATTCGGGGAGAGGAGAGTTGCTCCCTCTGCCTCGCGGATCCGGGTGCAACCATTGAGGTGTGAGGAGTGGGAGTTCTCGCACCGACCCTAGAGGGAGATAGGATTTGGAGACGGTGATCTGGGTGTCCAGGTGCAACCATATGTGGATGAGTGATATGAGAATTGGTGGGAATTGGAGATTCTATTCTTTATGAGATGCTGCTGCTGCTTAGGAAATCCCAGCTCTTACCTTGTTACCTTTTTATACCTTTAGCTTTAGGCCACTTAAAGCTTGCATACGGTTGGTGACGTGAACCTATCCCGATCCTTGAGGATAGTTTGTGAGTGTGCAGGATTGGACTTGGAACGAAAGTCCATTTATGAAGAATCCATAGAGGAAGGGTTGCGTCGCTTCGCTCAAGGATGCCTGTGGTGAAGATCGAGGATGAAGCCCTGAAGCCTTAGCTACCGCTGCGTAGAGTTTCTACTTGTCGTTTAGCCCAAGGGGCTTGTATTTAAATCGTATACCGAGCTGTATTCGGATGTAAATACTCTGTTTTGTACTCTGATTTCGTTGTATGACTGTGATATTTATCTGTGATGAATGCCTGTGCGTGATAGTGTCTGATCCAGGGACTATCACTAGACAGAATGCTGGTTTTCCGTTTTTTAAAACCCACGGCGTTACAAGCTTATTTGGGGCGGCCCGAAGGGAAGAGCTCGCCGAAGCTCAATTTCCCCAACAGTTACTCTAGGTTGTTGTGGTGGGTGCTCATCAGGGCGTGTCGTGTAATTGCATATGTATTCATTTGCAAGCGTGAGCACTGGAGGCGGGCAAGGTGTATACATATAGGATGTGCACTGATACAGGCAGCCGCACCGCACCAAAGATATGATATGCATATGCCAGATGAAGCACGTTACGGTTAGGATTAGGATTGAGAGTCAACAGGAACCACGGGCGCCGAACAGTTCCTGGATGCACAGTCTATGCTTGGAGGAGACAGTTGGTGCTCGCGCACTGCCTGCGAGATGCAAAGAATATACTTGTCCCGTGCTATCCCTGCCCCGAGCCACCACGTCAAGACTGTCTCGTGCTATCCCTGGACCGGGCATCTTGGCTCACACGTCATGTCTCATGCCTGCCAAGATGCTCGTGTAACATCCCGGATTTTTGCTATGTGTGATTTTCTGAAAAATTTAAATTTTTTATTAATTGTTGAGTGCTACCAAATTTCCAACCTATTTGCTAGCCTCTCCCTTAAATTCTCTATAAATAAAACCTAATATAAAAATATAAATTCAAATTATGGTATAAATATGTGAGTTGAATTTTTTGAATTTTATTTGGATTTATTTGAGTGTGTTTTGAATTTGAAGTAATTCAAATTCAAATAGTTAAGTTAAATATAAAATCAAATCTATTTTCAAAACCTATCACTAACTTGGGCCTGCTAACATCCGTCGAAGTCCGCTGGTGCCCCTTCAGTTTTCGGCCCGTGACCGCCCATGCACCTTCCTTTCTCGCAGCCCAAAGCCGGCTGCGTAGCAGCCCAAAGACAGCGTCGTGCTGCGTCGTTGTCGGCAGGTGGGACCACCCTGTCATCTCCTTCCCTTTCCCCTTTTCTCCAACAGGTGCGTCGCGCCGCACCACACCGCGACCGCGCGCGCGTGATGGGACGACCGCTCCACCGAGCTGGCACGCACGCCGGGGCCCGCACGCACTCCCAGGCGAGCGCCTCGTTGACTCCGCCCCTCTATTCACTAGTTTGCCACTGCACCCCTGCCTTCCCCGCGCGCCAGGCCTTGCCCACCAATCCACCGCGCATCAGCCCGCCGCCAAGGCAAAGGGGAGGGACAAGTGCGTCTATCTATCACTTCGGTGACGAAAAACAATCCGTCACGCCAGCGCGCGGAGGCAGAGAGGCGCGGCGTGCGCGGGGCCCACAGCGTGGGGGCAATCCATTTCAAAAACTAAAAAAGTTATAAATCCTAAACCGTATATCTAAATTAAATTTTGATTTTAAAAATAGATTTCTTGTATTGAGATCTTCAAAATAAGATCTCACTTGACTATGTTTTGACAAACTTTTTTATTTGTATTTTTTTAATTAAGGTTATATATTCTATTATAACCAGAACAAAACAAATGAAGTGCCAGAACAACTGTCAGAACAAGATATTATTATAGACATAACAAGTTTGTATGTCATTCCGAACAAAATAAATAAAGTGTCAGAACAAATTATTATTACAGACGGAACAAATTATTATAGTCAGAACAAGATATTATTATAACCAGAACAACTTATTATTATAACCAATACAAGTTTATTTGTCAGCTCGAACAAAAACAAAATGAGTGTCAGAACAAATCAGAATAATGGTCGGAACAAGTTATTATTATAGACAGAATAAGTTATTATTATAGCCGAATAAGATATTATTATAACCAGAACAACTTATTATTATAGCCAAAACAAATTTACATCTCATCTCTAACAAACAAATATTAAAAAGGAAAGAATATATAAAAAAGTTGAAAATAGAAAATAAATAAAATAAAAGAGAAATAAGAAAAAAAATAAAATAAATAGAATAAAAAGAATGAAGAATAAAAAGAGTGAAATAAAAAATGAAATAGAAAAACATAATATTAGAAAGGAAATAGAAAAATAAAAAGATGAAATAGAAAAGTAAAAATAAATAAATAAAAAGAAAGAAGAAATAAAAAAGAAACAAGAAAAGGAAAAAGGAAAAAGGAAAAAGAAATAAAAAACAAAAGAAAAGAATAAAAAAAGAAATAGAAAAGAAAAGAATAATAAAAAGGAAGAAATAAAAAAAACAAGAAAATAAATAATAAAAAAGAAATAAAAAGAAAAGAAAAAATAGTTAAAAAAAGAGAAGAAAATGAAAAATATATACCACCGCCTCGCATGCGACGTCTAGCTTATCTGTCGCAGGCGACAACATACCATGGGACACAGATCCCGCCGGACACTGCTCCCTTGACCTCGCGCCCTATACCCTCGAGGCAAAGCCCTAGTTGCCAACCGACCACCTGGGCTAGATTCCCTTCTCCCCTTTCCCGTTACGCCGAGAGAGGGAGGAGAAGGAGGAGGGAAGAAGAAGAAGATACCAGCCGCCACCGGGAAGCCGGAGGTCGGCTCGAAACCGTGCCGCCGTTCGGCGAGCCGCGCCACGGACGCCGTCGCGACGAGGAAGCAGAGGAGAACCGCGTCGCCGTCTTCACCAGACCAGCCACGCCTTCACCATCGCCCCAACGTGAGCCACCACACCGCTTCTCTCTCACCTCCCCCTTGAACTGCTTGTGATATGGGAGCGCATCTCGGCCAGCCGGCCGCCGTGCCATGCTTGTTTCGCGAGTTCACCGCCGTGGTGCACCCCAACGCCTCGCCGGGCCTCGCCGTGAACTGTCGTTGTCATGTGATCCGGCCTTCGAGCCGTGAAGTTCTTCGCAGTGCTCGCGTCATTGCCGTCGCCGTCCGCCGGGACACCGGATGCTCGTGCGCCGGCCGGCAGTCGCGCTGCGAGGATAGCCCTGCTCGCACGCAACCGCCAAGCGCGCCATGTGCTAGGGCGATGCGCGCGTAGTTTTGCTGCTAACGCGTCGCGTCGTCGCCGGCGCACCGTTCGTCGCCGCCGCATGTCGACTCTGCCGCCGCCGCTGGCCGCCGCGCCGAGCCGAAGCGGGTCAGAGGTCCTAATCCGGGACTGCCGCACAAGGAAGCTCATCGTGCTAACCTTAACGCACCGCGCCACTTTCTCTAACTCCCCAATTCCATCGCGTCGCGCAGCCGCCGCCCGGCGCACGCGCCACCGCGCCACGCACGGACAAAGCGGCATCGGCGAGCCCCATCTTAGTTCTGGGAGTGTTTGCCACGCCTGTGGTGTTCGGGGTCTCGAACCTTGCGCCATGAACGTTCACTGGGCTCATCTTGGGCCTTAGCCCGTTAAGGCCCAGTAGCAGCCCAACTAACTGCCGCGTGTTAAAACAAGAATTGGAGGACGTTTCTCGGACTTGGTCTACTGGGCCTTGTTGGGCCAGGTCCATTGGGCCGATTTTGGCCCACTAACACTTGGCTCATTAACGGCCCACTAACCGCTGACGGCTGACATCATGCTGACGTTATCAGTTTATTTTTTAATAAAAACCTTTTTTGTTTTTATAAATGATTTTATAACTACTTTATAAATCTTTTAACCTTTGAAAATTCATAACTAATTATTTATAACTCCAAAAAATATGAAACCAGTTTCATTATTTTTCTAAAATCGAGCTTGTGCTGTTTGTGGAAAGTTTGAGTCTTTTTGACTCTTTTAAAATTTGGTTTCTTTGGATTTATGCTTAGTTGCTTGCCGGCAAATTTAGCGTCTCGTATCTCGTGCCGAGCAGACCCGAGCTACGAGCTAGAGGAGGAGTTCGACCCCGACTACGACCAGAACCAGGACTTCGGGTGCCAATCAGGTGTCATGTCACTCCCAATCATATAGATCCCATGCATGTTATTTTAGTTGCTAGTGCTTTATTTATTTTGGATGATTTTGAAATGCATAGACAATCTTTTAGCCATGCCTTGATTTGTTATATCCTGTACCTTGAACTTCCTACCTTTGGAACTAGCTACAGACCCCTAACTAGTTCTCGATATTTACTATCCATATGTTTTACTTTATGATATTGATGGATCTCTGGTTTGGACCGAGATTGGGATATCTCGATATTCTGGCGTGTGTTTTGGGTGAGTGTGTATCCTTGGTGTGTTACCGCGGGAGCGAGCCGCTTGGTTATTTTTTAACGACTGTCTAGGGGAGATGCGACCTGGCCTCCTGCCCTAGCAGCGTGTCGGACGGATGGAGTTGGTGGAGTGCTCGCTCCTTGCAATTGGGACCGATGTGTGACCTTGATCTTTGGGCTATTTTCGTACAAACCATTCGCTCACGTATGGACAGGGTTCGGTCCGAGAACTAGTTTGTAGATAACATTCAGCTTGTAGGCGGATCGGTGTGATCGTGTGAGGGGGATGGGTTATACCCCCGAGTAGACATCGCCCCGGCTCCTTCGGGGATGGTTTCACAGCTTCGAGGCCCTGCTGGCAAGTTTCGCGCCCCAATTCAGGACGAGTCAGGCTCAGAGAGGTAGGAGAGTGCTATCCACTGCTAGGTCTCCGGTCGTTAGGTGGGGATGTGGATTAGAGGCATCCGTTTCTGCACTATCCGGCGGGTCCAGTTGTACAACCTCTGCAGAGTGTTAAACCTATAGTTATAGTCCGTGTCCACTGGTATGAACCGCCCTTTCGATCTCTCACCTGGCTAGTCTTTTCTGTGCTGCTTCTCTCTCCCGTGTGTGTGAGCCCGGTTTTGTGCCGTTGAGATGTGGGGATAGGAGTTGGTGATCCCACATCACAAATGAGAGTGGGATGCTGAGTCTTGGTTGAGATTCGATGTTTTGGTGTACTTTCCTTGGTTGGGGTGTTGACCCCGGAGGTGTTGGCCTTGGAGGTGTGGATCTCCTCGAAGATGGTGACCTCTCTGCATTTCTTCTTACCTTGATGTTGCTACCGCTGCTACTGCATAAACTTACTACAGCCATATATAGGCTTATCCATGCATACTAGAATTTATCTTTTGCTTTCACTCTTTATTGAGAAGCTGACATGACCTACTCACTTATCGAGTAGATGGAGGACTTACAGACTCAGAACCCGACTACAACTTCGAGAACGACGGCTGGGAGGACTGAGGCTTGTTCTACACTCGAGCTGCCTATGGGAGATGGTGTCTACTTCGCTACATGAGATCCGCTGCGTAGATGTTTACTCTGTTTGATTCAGTCCCGTTGGACTTGTACCCAGCATGTGCCGATGAGATGTACTCATATGTTTATTTATAATAATATTAATTATGTGGACCTCCTATATTTCTTTCTATTCTGTATGGATTTGTTACCATTTGAGACATGGATTGCACGTGATAACCTCCTAAGACTATCACAGAGGTACAAAGGATCGGGTTTCCATTCAAGGAAATCCAGTTCGTTTTAGCTCGGTCCCTCAAATTTCCTTGGTGCACGGTTGGCTGGTTGAGTATATGTGTGCGCACTCAATTCAATCCCTTGTTCCTGTCTCTATGATCACAAACAGCTTGGTTACGAGCTATCTGTGGATGCTAGGTGCGTAAGTGGGGCCACTTGTCGGTTTCGGGAGTTGGAACTTGGAAGTTTTGCGAGAATAGTTTAATATTGTCATTAAGAGCAGAGATGATAGCATATATGACATAGTTTAAGTTGGTTAATAATATGTAAAATGACAATTCGCAATAACACTATGTAAATCATCAAAATGAGTCAATAAATTCAAAAAAAATATGTATGTTTTGAGACATGAAATCTATTTTATTGGTATAGTTTGATTGATTTATGTGTTGAATGACTAGGTTTATTTTGACCAAATTGTAATAAAGCTATAATGCTAGTAAATAAAGAGGTTGAAATTGTCACATTTGGAGCCCTGATGTGCCAATTTCAAACAATGCTAGTACTCACTCCATTTCTAATTATATGTCATTTTGTCTTTTTTAGGTGCATAAATATTATTATGCATATAGGCATAGGTAAATCTAAGTGCATAACAAATTCTATGAATCTAATAAAGTCAAAACGACCTATAATTTCAAACAATGCTAATATTTTCCCCTAACACATGTTGTCATGTCCTTTATCATCTCGCAGAACTGAACTTAAGACTAAACTTGGTAATATTTGGAGGAACGAAAAAAGACGAATCTTAGTATGGGATTGATTGGACCAAATGATTATTTTTGGGACAAATTGAGACAAAATTTTGCTTAAAGAGTCAAACGATGATGTGAATTTAAGGCCGGGGTATTAACTAGCATGAGAAGGAGACCAAGCAAGGCCAATGACCACATATATAGGAGAGGCAATACTGATAACACACATCGGCATAGCTCGTATAAGACTCATCACGTGGTCAGCAAAAACCAAGAAGCTCACACTCTTAGGAGTGGGTCCTTCGGAGTCGAGAGTTGGAGCTTTTTAGATTGGCCTGTTTAGGGGTTGGGACTGGGAGGTATCAACGAACTACAATGGTGACACTAGGATGGTGCTTCTTTCATGGGTGTTATCGGAATATGTCCATGGTGAGGAAACCGATCTATTGTTCAACAGACAGCTGAGGGACAAGGAGGAAGGAGCTCCATCCTGACAAAAGCAACTCTCAACACCCACGAAACTTTGACAGGCTGCAAACTTGAAGGGAGTATTTTGTTTTATTTGGTTTGAATAAAGCTGGTTGTTTGTATATATCATGTGTTTTATTAAAAATTGTTTGTTCTTAAACTCCAAAAGGCCCATCTCCAATTCTGAAACTGGATGTACATGAAGATGTAAGACAGTAAGAGACTCCACATCGAGGTGAGCTACTGAACTTCTTGCTTGATCACCGGCTAGCCCGACATCTGTGGTTAATGAAATTCAGGTGTGGACTTTTCGTCACCCGGGTGACTCTAAAAAAAAGGCTTCTGCTTGATAGCCATCCTAAAATTGATGAACACTAGATCATCTTAGTTCAATCTTTTTTTTGAACCGAACGGCAAGAGATTTATCATAATTTTTATTAGAAGTTCAAAGCTAAAAGAAACAACCAGAGGTCAAACAACTAAAAAATAACTCAAATGCACTCCGCAACTGAAGTCTTAGTTCAATCTCATACTCTATTTTTCCTCCCTAGCTACCAGATATTTTCTTCTCTACATCATGCACTAAATGAGCGAATAACTTTGGCTGGTGCATGTGCTAGGTCTAGGTGAAGCAAATAATTAACTAGGATCGGACTACAGGTAACAGGAGGACAACTCACATCTAGTTCATCACAGCTTCTTTATTGCGAATCTTCGGTTGAAGCACCATTGTCTGTGATGTGTATCTTTGATGATTGTTGCAGTGCGTTACATAACCACTGTTGCTCGTGTGTCACTGCCTTACTGCAACATTGATGTTTGGTCGGTGTACATCATGGAACAGAAGCGTTATGGGTTAAGATTGTAGTACTACACATGTGCTGCATGCTTCCATTGCATTGAAGAATCGCATGCTGCACGAGAAGGCCATATATAGAGAGAGGTCGCAGTGGCTGGCGATGCCTCACACCGTCGTCGTCTAAGATGCTACTATATCAGGTTAGTTAAACAAACAAGCTAGCAAGGATCGGATCGATTCACTATAAAGATAAAGAAGCAAACCCTTGAGAGTAATGGCTAGTTGGAGCTTGGCTAACTGCATAAGTGGGTAGCAGACTGAGCAGTGTGTGTGTTAGGTCGTGATGCTGTCATGCTGATGCGGTATAAATTACCAGCACGTACGTTCAGATCCTTGATCCATGATAAGAGTTAGGATTGGGAGGCGAAGGGAATAGCTTGCCGTCTGCTCAGCTTCAGGTGTCTCAAGTAATGTTGATGCTACATGGGTTGTGACTAAGGCCCCGCGGGACTTCTGTACGTAGGTGGCGACGGCTAGAAAAAAGCTCGCGACGGACGTACTCGTAGAGGGAAGACACCAACCGCAATAGCTTTTTCTGTGATAGTCAGTCGTCTGGCATGTCTCGTTTTGGCAGGGAATTGATCATGATCTAATCCAATCCATTGTGATTTCCATTAAAACCAAGGGCACCAAATTAAAAGCTAGGTAACGATCATCCCACTTGTGATTAGTATATGTACCAAGGTTTGAGCGTTTCATGGCAAATTGAGGCCCTTGATTTAATGGAAATTATGAACACCTTTTGTGAATGAAGATAAAATCATTTGTATTGGATGAACGCAGTAGTATTATTGATTTTGATCAACAAGTGCAAAATACAAAGGCAGGTGTCATGTCACAGTAAAATTAATTTCAGAATTGTGTTTTATCTTTTGAAAAACCAGCTGTACGTATTGTGTTCAGCACTTTGCTCTTTTAACAGAACTTTTTTTTTTACTTTTGTGTTCATGTATTCCTTGAAAAAAGGATAAACACGTGGAGGGCCAACTTCCTAACTCTGCAGTTTGTACTTTCTTTTTTGAAATGCGCATTTTTGTACTATATCAGATGCAAAGGATGCACATGAACTCAACTATTTCTGCCAAGGTGAAGGTAACATCAATAAGTGCATGTTGCACTTGCAGAGCGTCAATAAGTGCATATGGTAAGTCCCAATCCTTATTTCAGCCGCCCACAAAGAATGCGTCAATAATACTGTGTGTATATACCACAAAGTAATGGGCTGATGGGAGGATTCTAGACGGTATCTATTTATACACAAAAGAGCTCGCCATCATGGACAAACTAGCAGGAGACCGATAGACGATTTCAAAATGCTGCCACTTTTATTCTCTAGTGGTTATGCACTGGCCTATGGTAACCAAGCTGGCTGCTGGGGATTGTCGTTCTTTCTGGGGAAATTGACGGTTGGGGTTGGGAGGTATCATCAAATGGTGGCGATGAAGAAAGAGGCGAAATGGGAGCGTTGAGCGCCATCCAAATAATGTGGCTGCTGGAGAAAGGGAGACTCAGTAGTGCTCCTCGTGCTGCGGGAGAGTGAGAGATATGGAGCTCTGACCAGAAGGCAGTAGCGAGTTTGTGCGCGTCCTCTGCCCGTCCTTGTGATAGAGCGCATTGGCAGGAAGGGCAATCACGTCTAATCCTCAGCCTCTCTTTGGAAATAAACACCAGACATAATTTTTCTACCCAATACTTTTAGTATATCATAAAGTTTAAGTCACATATTCCATTCCTACCTCTGCTAAATTCGAACTATCACACACTGGATAGGAGATCGAACTGGTCTTTAGTAATCTTATTGATCAATCATATGCAATGAAACGTGCTATTTTTACCAATGCGTCCATCTCTCAAATTTATTTTTGGTGCTGATGTGATTGTTGAATGATGATCCAAATTATGTCAAGAGAGCGGAGGCCCGCTGGGCCCGGAGCGAAGCGACGGGGGTGCGGGAGCGAAAGCCCCAGACGCATCGGTCATATAACCCCGTAGGGTTTTCCATTGAGATTGATTCTCTCGCCTTCTTGTAAGCCGCCGTTGGCGATTGTAACCGACTCGATCATAGTGAAGTTCTTGCCGGCGGCCCGTGGTTTTTCCCTCTCGTGTTGGGAGGGTTTTCCACGTTAAATCTCGTGTCTCTTGCGGTTTGATTTTCCTTACTCTCGTCGATTACTTGTCATCGTTTTATAACAAGTGGTACCAGAGCCTGTTCAAGACTAGGGTTCCGTGATGGCGCCGACGATGAAGTTTGATCTACCACTGTTGGACTACAAGACGAGATTTTCGCTGTGGCAAGTGAAGATGCGAGCTATTCTGGCGCAAACTCAGGACCTTGATGAGGCGCTGGATAAGTTCGGGAATAAGCTTGTGGTTGATTGGACAGATGATGAGAAGCGTAAAGATCGTAAGGCTTTGTCCCTAATTCAGCTTCATCTATCTAATGATATTTTGCAAGAGTGTCTGAGGAAAAGACCTGCACAGACTGCTTAAACTAGAATCGATCTGCATGTCCAAAGATCTAACCAGTAAGATGCATATGAAGATGAAGCTGTTCACCCTTAAGATGGAGGAGGGTGGTTCGGTATTGAACCACATATCTGTTTTCAAGAAGATTGTTGCCGACCTAGTGTCGATGGAGGTGGTATATGAGAATGAAGATTTATGCCTCTTACTGTTATGTTCTCTGCCTAGTTCGTTTGCATCTTTTCGTGACACCATACTTTTGAGCCGAGATGAACTAACCGTCTCGGATGTTTATGAGGCACTCCAATCCAGGGAGAAGATGAAAGGCATGGTGCGCTCTGATAGGTCGTCTTCCAAGGGTGATGCATTGCAAGTTAGAGGCAGAGCTGAACAGAGATCCTCCAATTTTGAAGGCAACGATCGTTACAAGAGCCAAGAAAATAGAGGTCGTTCAAAGTCCAGACATCAGAAAAATTCTGTAAGTATTGTAAGGGGAAAACTCATTGGATTGAGGACTGTTTGAAGCTAAAGAATAAGGAGAAAATGAAAAATAATCCTGGTGGTAAGGCATCTATTGTCTCTGGTGCTAGTTCGACATCGAGATTGCCCGGTAGTTCTTGCCGGGTTGTGTTTCGGTCATGAAGAGTGGATACTTGATTCGCATGCTCTTTTCATATCTGCATTAACAAAGATTGGTTTAGTTCCTTTAAGCCTGTGCAGAAAGGAGATGTTGTGCGTATGGGAGACGATAACCCGTGATACATCGAGGGGATCAGCTCAGTTCAGATCAAGGCTCATGATGGCATGACACGCACGCTGCAGAACGTGAGATACATACCAGGGATGAGAAGAAATCTGATTTCTCTCAGCACGCTTGATGCAGAAGGATTTAAATACTCTGGTTCTGGTGGAGTATTAAAGGTATCAAAATGCTCTCTTGTTTGTTTGGTAGGTGATATGAATTTTGCAAAGTTATATGTCCTACGAGGTAGTACTTTACATGGTTTCACCGCTGTTACTAATGCTGAACCTAGTGAGACTAACCTCTGGCATATGCGTCTTGGACATATGAGTGAACTTGGTATGACAGAATTGATGAGGAGAAACCTACTGGATGGTTTTACTTTGAGTAGCAAGAAGTTTTGTGAGCATTGTATCTTCGGGAAGCATAAAAGGGTAAAGTTCAATACCGCTGTTCATACCACCAAAGGTACTCTTGATTATGTACATGTTGACTTATGGGGTCTCTCTCGTAAACCTTCTTATGGTGGTGCTCGTTACATGCTTACTATTATTGATGACTACTCTAGAAAAGTATGGCCTTACTTTATGAAACATAAAGATGATACCTTTGCTGCATTTAAAGATTGGAAAGTGATGATAGAAAGGCAGACTGATAGGAAGGTGAAGGTGCTTCGTACTGATAATGGTGGAGAATTTTGTTCTGCTGCATTTAATGATTTTTGCAGGCAGGAAGGCATTGTCAGGCACCACACCATACCATATACTCCGCAGCAAAACGGTGTAGCTGAGCGCATGAACATGACCATCATCTCGAAGGCTCGTTACATGCTGTCCAACGCACGCATGAGTAAGCGTTTTTGGGCTGAAGCTGCTAACACCGCATGCTACTTGATAAACAGGTCGCCTTCTATTCCATTAAATAAGAAAACACCTATTGAGGTATGGTCCGCACACCACGATTTATTCAGCTTGAAAGTTTTTGGCTGCACTGCTTATGCTCATGTTGATAATGGAAAATTAGAGCCTAGAGCTATTAAATGTCTTTTTCTTGGTTATGGTTCAGGAGTTAAAGGATATAAGTTGTGAAACCCCGAAACAGAAAAGACTTTCATGAGCAGAAGTGTTGTTTTCAATGAATCTGATGTTCTTGTGCCTTGTCCTCAGATCGTGTTCCAGATAATTTTGATAAAGAGCTGCAGCATACGAGTGTGCAGGTGGAGCATGTGGATGATGAGGAAGGTGTGCATGCGCGCAACTTGCATGATGATACTGGCAGGTGGAGCCGTCATGGAGGATCGGAAAATGAAGTCATGATGATGAGGCTCATGATGATGTTCAGCACTCACCTCCTGTTTTGCAGTCAGAGGAGGATTTACCCATTGCTATTCACAAGTCTAAGAGAGGTTGTGGACGGCCACGTCGTCTTATTAAGGAGTGTAATATGACTTATTATATTTTGAGTTGTGCTGAACAGGTTGGTAGCGATTATGAGCACCGCAACATATCTCAAGCCATTGCTTGTGGAGATCGTGAGAAGTGGATTGCAGTTATGCAGGATGAGATGCAGTCTCTCGAGAAGAATTGCACTTGGGATGTTGTTCCCTTACCTAAGGGAAAGAAGTCTGTTCGCTGCAAGTGGATCTACAAGAAGAAGGAGGGTTTATCTCCTAGCGAGCCTCCAAAGTTCAAGGGAAGGTTAGTTGCTAAAGGCTTCAGTCAGATTCCTGGTGTTGATTATAATGATGTGTTCTCTCCAGTGGTAAAGCATAGCTCAATTCGCACATTCTTTAGTATTGTTGCTTCACATGATCTTGAGCTTGAGCAGTTAGATGTTAAGTGCATTCTTACATGGAGAGCTTGAGGAGGAGATTTACATGGACCGATGGTTTCGTTGTACCTGGCAAGGAGGATTATGTCTGTAAGTTGAAGAGATCCTTGTATGGTTTGAAACAGTCTCCTCGACAGTGGTATAAAAGGTTTGATTCATTTATGTTGAAGCATGGTTTTAAGAGATCAAATTATGATAGCTGTGTTTACATCAAGCATGTTAATGGATCACCTATATACTTGTTGTTATATGTCGATGATATGTTGATTGCTGCCAAGAGCAGGAAAGAGATCACTACATTGAAGAAATTGTTGAGTAGTGAGTTCGACATGAAGGACCTTGGTGCTGCTAAGAAAATTCTAGGTATGGAAATTACTAGAGACAGAAAATCTGGTTTGTTGTTTCTTAGTCAGCAAGGTTACATTAAGAAAGTTCTTGACCGTTTCAACATGCATGATGCAAAGCCTGTTAGTACTCCTATTGCACCTCATTTTAAATTGTCAGCTGAGCGGTGTGCTAAGTCAGATGAGGATATTGAGTACATGTCAAAAGTTCCGTACTGTAGTGCTATTGGTTCTTTGATGTATGCTATGGTTTGCTCTCGTCCGGATTTATCTTATGCTATGAGTTTGGTTAGCAGATATATGTCTAATCCTGGTAAAGAACACCGGAGGGCGATTCAAAGGGATTTTCGTGTATCTCGTAGGGACAAACAAATCATTGTTTGAAGTTTGGCAGACGGATAAGGGACTTATTGGATATGTGGATTCAGACTATGCTGGTGATTTGGATAGGCGAAGATCACTCACAGGTTATGTCTTTACTGTTGGCAGTTGTGCTGTGAGTTGGAAGGCTGTCTTGCAGCCTGTTGTTGCTTTGTCTACTACCGAAGCTGAATACATGACTATTGCTGAAGCATGCAAAGAGTTGATTTGGCTGAAAGGATTGTTTGCTGAGCTTTGTGGAGTTAATTCTTGTATTAACTTGTTTTCTGATTCTCAGAGTGCTATATATCTTACAAAAAATCAGATGTTCCATGAGAGGACAAAGCATATTGAGATCAAGTACCATTATGTTCGAGATGAGATCGAAAAGGGTAAGCTGAAGGTATGCAAGATTAGTACTCATGATAATCCAGCTGATACGTTGACAAAGTCAGTTCCTGTTGCTAAGTTTGAGCTTTGCTCAAGCTTAGTTGGTATAATGGACTAGCCCAAGAGGCTGGTTGGCGCCAGCAGTGTTGTTTATTTTTTGATGTGTCCAGGATGAAGGTTTCTTTGGTTTATGCTACAAGAAGGAATTTGTGTCAAGGTAGAGTTTGTTGAATGATGATCCAAATTATGTCAAGAGAGAAGGCCGCCTACTTCTGCTGGAGCAGAGCGGAGGCCCGTCGCCGGAGGCTTGGGCCGAGCGGGCGATGATGGGGCGAAGCCCAGGTCATATAAATTTCCATTGGAGATTGATTCTCTCGTCTTCTTGTAAGCCGCCGCTGTTGGCGATTGTAACCTGACTCCGATCATAATGAAGTTCTTGCTGGTTGGCGCCCGTGGTTTTTCCCTCTCGTGTTGGGAGGGTTTTCCACGTTAAATCTCGTGTCTCTCGCGGTTTGATTTTCCTTACTCTCGTCGATTACTTGTCATCGTTTTATAACAGCCCCTAAAAAACACAAGTTTTTTCGCATGATAATTATTTCAATGTTGCTTTGAGTTACTTCTTCTCACACCCAAAATAGCTAGTGTATATGTTGACTGTAAATTTTGCTCATAAAGTTATTTGTATTTAATAGTTTGACCAAACTTGTTTAGCTTTTATATATTCTTTATCACGAGATTGATATCCCTCTGCGATCTTCATACACTAGTTGTTGTGTTGGTCTGATTTAATTCCAGATTGCGGATTAATAAGTGTTAAAATTGGCGTACATTTCTTTTGGCTCGGTCATGTGCAGGTGAAGCAAGTGAAGCAAATACGTATCTAGGATCGGAGGACAAGGAGGCGTGTTATTATTACATCCAGATCACAGCTTCTTTGTTGATGCTACTTAGCTTCCGGTGGAGATGAGACGGTTTTGGGACTAGGCCTCGCATCACTTGTCTTTGGGGCGATGACTTTCTACAAAACAGCTCACTGCATAATGTGCGAGGATGATACCTTCAGCGAGATAAGGAGCTGAATGTAGCTATATATGCAGCCTATACGCCTACACATCGGGGGTGCAAATCAGTAGATTTTCGTTGTCAGAGGACTTCAGTGGGAGCACTTATCCTTGCATCAAGTTAAGATCAAGTTATTCTGCTGTTGCTGTTGCTGTTGCTACTTTGCTTCGCCTAGGACGGTCTGACGGCGCACCTTCAAGGCAATCAATCTGCAATGGAGATGGAGAGGATTCACGGCAGGTAGACAATTTTGTTCTTCGTTCTGAAAGCGTCCATTCAATCGGTGAGAATGTGCGTGTAGATGACATGCTAGCTCGTCCGTGAATGCACTGCCAGGTGTGCCGCCTTTGCATTGACAAGGGCTGCCATATCCTGAAGCGCGTGTACGTGGCCAGTGGGCGATGAATTGGGTGAACTTGTTATCGGGTCTTGAATCTTTCTAAATTCAATATACCTTCTGCAAATAGAGACAAAATCATTTGTTTTGGATGAAAGGTAGTAGTGTTGATTTTCATCCAACAAGTACAAACTACAAATGCAGGTGACATGCCTCAGTAAAAATAACTTCAGGATTGTGTTTAGCTTTTGAAAGAGTGAATTTCATTGTAGGTCCATGAACTTTTGTCAAGATCTCATCTAGGTCCACAAACTAAAAAAACACTCATCTAGGTCCCTAAACTTTTCTCGAGATCTAATCTAGGTCCGCAAACTAAATAAGCAGTCATCTAGGTCCATAAACTTTTAAAAAGCGGTCATCTAGGTCCACGAACTTTTAAAGAGCGGTCGTCTAGGTCCAAAGCGGTGACGACGAACCTCCTGACAGCGGGAAGTGCGGAGGTGGTGCTGCTTCGACGGTGGAGGAGCAAGCTGCACCGTGCCCCTGCCCGCGGCCGCGCGTGGCTCGTCGCCACCACCTTGGACCTAGACGCCCGCTCTTTAAAAGTTCGTGGATCTAAATAACCGCTTATTTACTTTGCAGACCTAGATGAGACCGAGAGAAAAGTTTATAGACCTATATGACTATTTTTTTTAGTTTGCGAACCTAGATGAGATCTCAGAAAAAGTTCATGGACCTACAGTGAAATTCACTCCTTTTGAAATAGCAGAACAACTTTACTTATGCGTTCATGTATCCCTTGAAAAGGCCCACCTGTCTACCTCTGCAGTTTGTGCTTTCTATTTCGAAGATGCACATTTTAATTTGTACACTATTACTGCTCAACTATTTCTGCTGAGATAAAGGTACATCAATAAGTGCATGGCAAGTCTGAATCCTTATTTCAGCCGTCCACAACTGAATGCAATAATATATACCACCAACAATACATGAAATTTGCAATGAGAATTGTCTTAGGAGTGGAGCCGCGTGCGTGGAGGTCTAGAGGGTTGGAGCTTACTTGGGGTTGACCCGGTTGTGCATTGGAACTTTGGGACTAAGAGGCATCAGCAAATTGTTGTGGCGATGGAAGTATGCCATGCCTTTCATGGCCGTCATCTGAATATGTCTATCCTCAGGAGGATGGCGTTGTTCCTCTTCAAACATCCGAGGGACAAGGAGCTCCACCCAAAAAAGGTGTGCTGCAGTCAAGCTGTCGACAAGGATCGAGCTCCACGTGCCAATTTTGTTGCGCGCCTAACTTTGTGATTCAAGGCGCGCGCACTGGCTGCAAGGGACTAACAGTGAAGGTGGGATACCTGTCTCTTGCCTCTTCGCCAATCTTCAGATGCAAACTTGAAAGGATCATATGTTATTCTCGTTGCTTTGAGCAACGCTGGTTGCTTGTATCATGCGTTAGGTAAAAAACCGTTTGGTATAAAACTCAGAATTATGCTAAGGTGTGTTTGCATGAGAGAACAACTCTACACGAGGAATCAAAACTGTTTCGTACTTTCGTAGAACACCCAGCTACAAACTACAACAGTTGTGTCCATCCCTTGGTATAGATAATATAAACTTCATTGATTTTTTTTTCTGAAACGAATGCATTGAATTTTTCATATAAAGCTTAGCTTGATACAACAGTTGTGTCCATCCCTTAGTATAGATAATATAAACTTCATTGATTTTTTTTCTGAAATGAATTCATTGAATTTTTCATATAAAGCTTAACTTGATGACCAACATGTCTTCGGTTGTTGAATTGCATTAGTGACAATATTTGTTGCTCGAGTTACTGCATTGGATTGGATGTACTACATTCATTTGCGACATGTGGCAGCAGAGAGCTAGGGGAGAGCAGGTCAAAATTTCGACGTGTTATAGCATAGTTGGCATCCACAGAAGGTCATGCATATTTAGAGTTTGTGGCTGCAAGCTGACACATCACGCATCATTCTAAACACATGAGTAGAGATCAGGCTGAAGAAACATGTAGTGATTCACTAGCTTTGTTGAGTTTCTTCTAAGCTTTGTGTGGGTGAGATTGGGAGGCATCTGGAAATCAAGCAGGGCTATCTTGAACAAGTGCCCATGCTCCATCTCACTTCGCTGGTCGTGCGGCGTGTTCCAATTTCCAAATAAGTTGAATTGCTGAGGCAAGAGCTCCCGCTCGTGCTGAGCAATTGAGCAACAGTGGAGCAATAAAGTCGGACCTATTGGCGCTGTTTAATGAGTTTCATCAAGGAACTTTACCACTGCACTGTCTCAATTTTAGTATAATTACTTTGTTACCCAAAAAAACTGACGCGGCCATGATTCAACAATATAGGTCTATTTATTTGTTGAATGTAAGTTTTAAGATTTTCACAAAGGTTCTTACGAATAGAATTAATCTGGTAGCTCAAAAGGTAATTAGGTCCTCTCAAACAGCCTTCTTACCTGGTAGATACATTATGGAGGGAGTTGTTGTTCTTCATGAAACAATTCATGAGTTGCATAAGAGAAAGAAAGATGGAGTTATTCTTAAATTGGACTTTGAAAAAGCCTATGACAAGGTAAAGTGGCTTTTTCTACAACAGGTGTTGCGCATGAAGGGCTTTTCACCTAGGTGGGCTTCTTGGATACAGCAAGTTACGTCGAAAGGATCCGTAGGAATTAAGGTCAATGACAGCATAGGACATTACTTTCAAACGAAAAAAGGTGTTAGGCAAGGCGATCCTTTATCACCTATTCTTTTCAATATTGTGGTAGATGTCCTTGCTATCTTAATTGCACGGGCGAAGGATAACGGCCTGTTCAGAGGTCTAGTCCCAAACCTAGTAGACGATGGTTTGTCTATTTTGCAATACGCGGATGACACAATTCTCTTTATGGAAAATGATCTGGAAGAGGCTAAGAATATGAAGCTCTTGCTAAGCGCTTTTGAGCAATTGTCGGGCCTCAAGATTAATTTCCATAAAAGTGAGATGTTCTGCTATGGTAGCGCCATGGAGCTAGGGAGGGAGTATTCAGAAATCTTTGGATGTGATATGGGTACTCTTCCTTTTAGATACCTTGGTATACCAATGCATCATAGAAAACTCCGAAACTCAGATTGGAAAGAAGTGGAAGAAAGGTTTCAAAAGAAATTAAGTGGATGGAAAGGAAAGATGCTTTATGTTGGTGGTCGGTTGGTTCTTATTAACTCTGTCCTTAGTAATTTGTCAATGTTTATGCTTTCTTTCTTTGAGGTTCCTCGTGGTGTCCTTGAAAGACTAGATTACTACAAATCTAGATTTTTTTGGCAGAGCGATGGACATAAGAAAAAGTATAGGTTGACAAAATGGGGAGTGCTCTGCACACCTAAGGACCAAGGCGGGTTAGGAATCTTAGACCTAAACTTACAGAATAGATGCTTACTTAGTAAATGGGTGTTTAGACTCATCAATGAGGATGGTATTTGGCAGCGACTCCTTAGAAATAAATATTTAAGACATAAAACCATCACTCAGGTTGAATACATGCGCTGGGGTTCTCACTTTTGGTCGGGTCTTATGAAGATAAAAAATGACTTATTGAGGATGGACAAATTCATAGTGGGTGATGGGTCACAAACACGTTTTTGGAGGATGCTTGGCTGGATAACACCCCTTTCAAAAATCAATATCCATCCTTATATAATATTGTACGGAAGAAGAGTGCGACAGTGACAACAGTTCTTAGATCGAATCCTTTGAATGTGGCCTTCAGGAGATCCTTAGTTGGCAACAATTTACAGGCCTGACACCATTTAGTAGCTAAAATTGTGAATGTCCAATTAACGGATCAGAGAGATACTTTTATGTGGTCTCTAAAACAAAATGGTCATTTATGCTCGATCTATGTATAATACACTTATTGCTCTGCTGTTACATGAAAAATATGATATGGAAGTTAAAAATGCCCTTAAAAATAAAGATTTTTATCTGGTATTTACAAAAAGGGTAGTTCTAACCAAAGATAATTTAGCTCGTCGACGATGGAAGGGAAGTTTAAAATGTTGTTTCTGTAATCTGGATGAGACCATTCAACACCTTTTCTTTGATTGTCAATTGGCTACAATTATGTGGAGGATTGTACAAGTTTCTTTTAATATAACACCACCTATGAACATTTTTCATATGTTTAATGGGTGGCTGAATGGGATTAACAAGAAGCTTATGTACAAAATCTTGGTTGGAGCTTCTGCTTTATGTTGGGCAATTTGGTTAAGTAGAAACGACATGATTTTTAACAACACTCGAGCTGTTACTCCTATGCAGGTTATCTTCCGAGCGACTCATTGGATCTGTTTTTGGGCGTTATTGCAGAAGGAGGACGAGCAACCCCATGTTATTCAGGGGTGTCGTGTGCTTGAGACCACGTCGATGGAGATCTTTGCCACCAATGGATGGTCGTTTAGTTATAGAATTGATGTTGGATAATTTTGAGTTTGTTCCGAAGACCGTGTTTTTCCCCTTTTCGTTTGTGGTACTCTCGTGTGTAATAAAAAACAGCTATATGCATAATTTTATGCAGAGGCTGGAATATTGAAATATATTTCCTTTTTAAAAAAACAGTGGAGGAGCAGCGTAGAGATGATTACTTCGAGGGAGCGCGCCCGCGGTCCTCACGAAACTGATTCGTTCGACCATTATTGAAGGAGGCACATGACTTCCAGCTTGCAGTTTCTTGATTGCCGATCTCCCCATTGAAAGATTTGATGGGGGCAAGGTCGCATCCAATGTAAGAAGCACTATGCTTGTCACACAAGACCCGCAATGGTATTTTGTCTAGGGGGGCGAGTACCCAATGTTCTACAGTGAGTGACACCACTGGGCTGCATTGACAACAGTATGCAAATAAATTTCAAATATTTTACAAAGTTGGCACCTCCTAACCAAAAATAAATAAATCAGTTTTGACTCTGCCCCTAGTTGTCCAATGCCCCATTTTGCTTTTTGGATCATTGTGACATAACAATATATAGAGAGGGGGCAGTATATATAAGCCGCTTCTGAGCTCTTTTCCGGTACCTTATACCACTAATGAGTGGTATGAAGTATATTGATCACCCAACCCTCTATTAGCGGGGATAATTCAGTAATTGTACTCATAATTATTAATTTCTTCAGTTTTCACATTTCACCCTGGATTTTCCACGCCGGAGGCGGCTCGTGTTGTCTGGCGTCGGCCGCCCAGCCGGTGATGGATCCCTTGGCGGTGTTGAGGCCAGCGTTCTTTAATTTGGCTTAGGGATCAATTTGATGGGAGCAACGATCTGCTAGCTAGTTGTGCCTGCCTAGGCCCCTGCCTTCCTTGTAGTTCATGCCTTTCATCTTGGGTTATTTGGATCGGTACCATTACAATTTTCCAAAGTTGGAGATATAACACTACAATTCACCTATTCCGAAATATACCATTACAAATTTAACTTTCACTGATTCACACCATTATGTACGCTTCCCAGCCGCTTGGGCCCACTGTCAGGCGTACATGGACTCGTCGTATTTCCGTATGGACCATTATGCCCCCGTGAGCCCATGTGAAGAGACGCCGCCCACCCGTGTGCCCGTGGCCCCATCTCTCAGTCTACCTCGTCCCCAACCCTCCTCTCTCTCTCGGCCTCGGACGGCGGCGGCGGCGGTGGCGGCGCAACCCTAACCCGCCCTGGAGCCTCCTCCCTTGCCCACACCCCAGCTCTCCTCGCAGCTACAGGCACCAATGGTTGACCCCACGGATATGGAGGAGGGCAACGAGAGGTATGGATCTCGAACCCATCTTATTGAATCTGAGTACCCATCTCGAACCCTCCTCTCTCTCTCTCTCTGACGCTCTTCGACCCCACGGATATGCTCTAACCCTAGTGTACTTTGTTGCTCTTTCCCCATTGGCTTCCCCATTTCCTGTTGTTTGCAGCTAGGCTTGGGTTGTTCTCCTTAGAGATTAAAGTGGAAGGTGACACAGAGAGTAGTGTGATTAAATGGGATGTGGAGATAGGGAGTTCTGTTGATTTGATGCAAACCTTGACCAATCAGTTCAAATGGTCCCCTAGCCATATGCCTTGTGTGTGGTTCTTTGACAAACTGATGTGTGAAGACGTCAGACTATATACTGACTTCTAGCTCCAGCATTTGTTTGAAATGTATAAGGACCAGATGCATTGCCAGCTTGTTGTAGGATTTTTTGAAAGAACAATTGCTGATGTGGATGAGAATGCTACCATAGAGCCTATCATTGTGATTCCTAGTGCTGACAACCAAGATGTAGAGCCCAATGTGCATGACAATCCTATTCCAGAACTTGTTGAGCAGATGGAGGACGAGTATCCTCCGAACTGAACTAGAGCCGACAGGAGCGACATGTTTGACAATGAGGAGGAGTATGTGGGTGTTGATGATGAGTTGATGTACATGCCCGTACCTCAAACTCAGGCTGCTAACCATGCACAGGCTGCTAATGACCATGCACAGGCTGCTAATGACCATGCAGATCGCTAATAATCATGCCGATGAAAATGATGTTGGTGCTCAAGGAGGTGATCCTCTAGAGGCAGAGATTGATGATGCAGATCCACAAGAGGTTCATGTGATTCATGATCCAGAAAACCCCAAGATTGAGGTGGGAGGTCAATTTCCTGACATCATATCATTCAGGAAGGCTATCAGGCATTATGCAGTGAAGACAGGCTTTGAGTTTGCTGGATTGGTCACTGACAAGACAAGGTTTATTGCCAAGTGTAAAGCAAAGGGATGTCCTTGGCGCATTCATGCTTCTAGAATTTTTGATGGCAAGACAATAGAGGTATTAAGTTCTGTATTATGCAAACTTATGGATTTCGAACTGAGTTTGTCTTGTATTATGCAAACTTATCAATTTTTGTTGTTTGTGCAGATCAAAAGGCTAGGTAAAGACCATAATTGTGCAACCACAAAACTCAAAGTTGGGAAGATGGCCACTCAGGGTTGGTGTGCAGATAGGCTGGCAGACTGGCTGAAGAAGAATCCAACCAAAGGGCCATCTGACTGGGTCCTTCCCAACCCAAGAAACAAAAGGTTCAGAAGAAGAAGGGCACACCAAAGAAGAAGGCTACACCTAAGAAGAAGAAGCTGAAGAAAGCTGCAGCTGACCCACCTGCTGCTGCTGTTAGTAGCCTCAGGAGGCTGGTGTATGAGAACTAGCTTGTATGCTTTTGTGTAGAAACTTGTATGCTTTTGTGAATTGTGGTTGCATGTGAACTAAGTGCAAGCTGGTGGATGTGAACTATCTGTGTGTGTGAACTAAGTGCAAGCTGGTGGATCTGAACTATCTGTGTGTGTGTGAACTAAGTGCAAGCTGGTTGCATGTGAACTAAGTGCTTGTTAATTCAAGTTTGTGAACTTCTGCTTGTTAATTCAAGTTTGTGCTTGTTAATTCGCTTCATTTTAGTTCATTTCTGTTCATTTTAGTTCATTTCATTTCAACAGAAATAACACATTTCATTTCAACAGTTCATTTCATTTCAAGCAGTTCATTTCATTTCAACAGAAATTAAGAAGATCACACATTTCACTTGAACATTTGATTTCATTTCACTTGAACATTTGACAAAGAAGGACACCAACCACAATGCCTACAAAGCCACAACTAACTGCCAATACCACTGAACTATCAACATAGCATTTCCTAGACACATCTAAACCCTGCTTCAATTTGGACAGATCATCTGCAACACTAGCAATGGTTTGCTTCAACTCTTGCAATTCTTCTTTCATTTCAGCATAACAGCCTTGGATGCTCCTTCCATTGTTGCGTTTCGATCTTCCAGAGCCGCCTCATATTGTGCTTCAGACCTGATGTAGCTACAGGTTGTAGGATCACCCTGCACACAAAAATGGAGCAATCAGAGAACCAACAATAGACAGAGATATGGAGCAATTAGAGACAGAGCAATGTCAAGAACACTAACCTTCACGTTGTACGGGCATACCACAAACCACTCATCCTTGGTTTTTGGTTTCTTGCTCTGGATCCGAACCAAAGGAACATGGCAATAGGGGCACTCCCTCTTACCGCTGGCCATCGAGCTCGACCCCGTCGAACCTAACTTCCTCGAGCTTCCAGACCACGCCATGGCGCACAGCACACCATCAACCGAGCCAAGGCAGATCTCGAAGGAGCACGGGCGGAAGTGGAGCTAGGGCACGGGTGCGGGGGGGGGGCAGTGGGCGCGGTTAGGGTTCCTCCGCCGCCGAGAGGAAGAGGATGCGGTCAAGAAGAGAGATGCGAGAGGGAGGCTGGGGTGGGCGGCGTCTCTTCACACGGGCGCACGGGGGCATAATGGTCCATACGGAAATACGACGAGTCCATGTACGCCTGACAGTGGGCCCAAGCGGCGGGGAAGCGTACATAATGGTATGAATCAGTGAAAGTTAAATTTGTAATGGTATATTTTGGAATAGGTGAATTGTAGTGTTATATCTCCAACTTTGGAAAATTGTAATGGTACCGATCCAAATAACCCTTTCATCTTCTTCACCACCGTGGAGAGGAAGAGAGATCGATGACGGGAGAGGAGCGAACGTGATTCTAATTTCAGAATGAACTGCGTGTGATTTCAATATTCGAATGCACGTACGACAACTTCCATTGCCTCTACATGGTATCTGCAGTGATGACCAGATCAGCGGGCCGGCGGCAATAACACTGCCAACCACGACAGGGAGGTAGCCCGACGAGAGCACGCCGGCGACGGCGGCGAACGCCTTTGCACTAAAATCAGAGTCGAGTGATTCCAATTTAAGAATAAGATGAGACCCTAATTAAAAGATCATCTAAAATCCTTTTCTCATAATACCCTTATACTACCCTATACTACCCACCCATACCACCCCATACTACTGAAGAGTTTTACGAAGTATAAAATTAATCTGAGCCGTTAGATGTCTGTATACTAATCCTTTTCTAATAATGATATAGCCTAGTATAAGGCACGGGAAAATAGCTCCTGGATTGAGGCGATACACCAGACTAACTTATTGATGGCTCAACTCGTGGCACATGGCGAGTGTCATGATGCCCTAGGGTTCAGGTTTGATTTTATGGATCTTGTGATATATATATATATCCACGGTAACCACAAAAAAAATGTGAAAATCAGAATTTTTGGTTCAAAATTGGCAACCGAGTTTAAAAATTTTAAATATATAGAATGGTCATTAAAGCTTATATGGAAAAAAATATTCACAAATTGTACTATAGCGCAATGGTTTCCTCGCAATCATCATCTTCAAAGAAGAGCTCCATGGTTTGAAGTCTCCAAACATGGTGTAATTTCGTTTTCCCCTTCCTGTGAATGGGTGGCAGGAAGTTCCAAAAAAGGGTGCTGGCTCTATAACATACTATCGTTTTTGGACAGCATTATATTGTTTGAAGTCTACGAACAAGGTGTAATTTTTCCAAATTGCGAGATTTCACCTTGCGTCATTGCGTGGTCTGCGAGTTGTTTTCTCTCTTTTCTGTGTGTATTTTTTTTCTCATTTCCCTTTTTTCTATTCTGCTTTCTTCTTTTTCGAACCGAGGGAACCTCCCCCATTTCCATTTCATGAATGGAAATATATTCTGCATGCTTTCTTCTAATAAAATTGCACAACAAAATTCTTGCTGTCCCTTCAGATAAAATTTTGCATCCAAATTAGTCAGGTTATCGTGGCTATATTTTCTTAGATAAAAAAAAGAAATGGAAGCCTATTCTTGTTATCCAAAGCATATTGAAAGGGTCTGCTTCATGATTGTGAAGCTATTTTTTTATAGTTTTAAGCCAATTCTATGTACAAGGCTAGCTGGCGGTGGTCCTCTGTGAACATACATTAGCTCTTATTTCGGTATAATTTTTAGAGCAACTATCATAGCAACTCCAGCAATAACCCTCTAACTGCAGTCCTATGAGATACTAGTCCATTGTTAGAGGATGGAATTAATTGCTGCCATCCTCTTGTTCATCTGCAGATTTGTTTGTCTGTTTTCGCAATGCGCACACTCGGTTATGATTTTATTTCCTCCCTAAACATCATGTATATATATATTTAAGTACCGAATGACTAATATGGTTACCTTTAGATTTTGTTGTTACCAAAACTTTGATAGGAAAAGTTTAAAAGAAAGAAAGAAAGCAAGGTGATAGGCTGGTGGCCTGGTGGGTGTTTAATTCAATTGTTTTTTTACTCTTGTTCAGTCAGGACTCAGGAATCTCATGAGAACAGAGCAGCAGCTCAAGTCAGGAAACTTGAATTTGTTTAAGAGACATATGAAGGGAGCAAGGCATGATGAAGCATGGTTTAATTGGTATGTACCCTGGGTAGTTGTAGCGAGTGCTATTGCTGCTCACTTGCTCAATGTCTTGGTTTGTAGCAGCATATATTTAGCATGCATGAGAACACCATCTATATATATTTTTGAAAGACCGTACCAGAAGACCATATATAGAGAGAGGAGTAAGCAGTGCTTCAGGTAGCAGCATTAGCATGCATTACTATTACAGGACCTCCTCAATGCTACTCATTGGAATGGTCAGATCGAGCTTCCGTGGGATTAGGAGGTATTGGAAAACATGGCTGCACCACCTGTAGGATTTCTCGCCTACATTGAAACTGCACCATGTATCGACGGACCATGGCCGCCTCTGCCGTCTACGGTATCGGGCATTGGAGATGGCAAGGAAGCCCGTCGGTTGATTGCAAGGACATGTTGCTCCACCCCGACGTCGACACCAGCAGTAGTGGCTCGTCGTGAACCTAGGTTATACTGTCGGGAGTTGGGTAATCTACTAATCTTCTTGCATACCAGCAGTCGGTGTTCACTCTGGCTTCACTTCAGATGTTAGACCGCCATCCTTAGAGAAGAAGATGAATCCAACTTACAGATTTCTGGACGCTGCTGCCATGATGATCTCTGCTTCGTCTCTGGTCCCATAGATGCAAGTCTCCCTCGGATAAGACTAAGCTTATTGTGTGGAGCAACTTCTTCTCCATCCAATATAGTATACTGCTAATTTCTCATGTCTTTTCCTTCATGCTTCTTTTTTCGCTTTCCCGTCTGTATCTACTGTTGTAACTTCAACCGGTTCATGTAAAATTGACACTGAACATTAATAAAACTAGGTGATACCCCGCGTGTTGCCGTGTGAATTTTTAAACAAAATTTTAAGGTGAAATGTGAAAGTGGAAACACGAAAATGATTACATGGCGAAATTCATCTGTAAACAATATTATATATGAAAGTATGTTAATTTTGTTGAGAGAGAACCATTTTTAAATGATTGATCCTACATGTATTTCAACTGCGAGAATTTTATGGCGTGCTACTCGCAAATACAACATGTTATTAGTCACACAAAATCGACGAAGACATAAATATATGGTTTGGTGGATATTGACATGCTTATAGTGGATAGTGATGGATAGTGACATGGTGTGTAGTGAGTTATGACGTGGCGCGTTGAGAGACAAGAGAAATCGTTAGTGGGTACCAATTATATAATTTATATAGATTTAAAAAAACCCACTGACTTGTTACCAGCCGGCTGTGAAGAAAGCTTCGTTATAGCCGCGTCCACGTGCGACCCGGCGATCGCGTCCACGTGCGCCCGCGCCCACCACGCTTCCCGGCCACTCAATTGCGCGTGGGCCCCACTAGTCAGAGCACCCCCCGCGCCATTGTTCAAACTTTGGGTCTCGCGCCCGTCGTTTCCCATTCTCATTCCTCCCCCTCTCTCTCTAGGGTTCCTCTCTCCCCTCCTCCCCGGCGATTTCTAGGCGAATCGCCATTCCCCGGCGTCGCCGCGGATCCCTCGCCGGCGACGGCACGCGCCACGCAGTGAGCTCGCGGTACTACTATGGCGCTGCCTGCTTTGCCGCGGAACGCACGGTTGACGAGCTCATCGTTTGTTTGCTTCACAGGACCGGCTCCAGGGATTCCGGTGTTGAAGGCGAACGGCGAGGTGGGTCGGCTTCCGGATCCTAGCGGCGGACGTGAACCGCGAGGTGGTGCGTTTTCAGGATCCGGCGGCGGCTTCAGGATCCGCCGGCGGAGGCTAACCGGCGAGGGGCGGTGGCTTCAGGATCCGGCGGCGGGAGTCGGACCGTGAGGCGTGGCGGCTTCAGGATCCGGCGGCGGAGGCGAACCGCGAGCGGCGGCGGCTTCAGGATTCGGCGGCGGGGAGTTGGACCGTGAGGCGCGGCGGCTGCAGGATCCGTCGGCGGGAGGTGAACCTCGAGGGTGGCGCCGACGTCGAGTCCGCGCTACACCGAATCAAAGGAGCGCGCGTGGAAGGGCTTCAGGATTTCGGGGACAAAAACGCAATCAGGTTAGTCCAGTTCATCTCGTCACACTTTTGGGTGCATTTCCACACAGAGAAGCAGGGTGGGGTGATTCGTACTGTGCTTTGATTAGCATTTCGTTCGATTTGTTTTTGCATTTTCGTTAAGGATCTCTGAGGATTTGCATTTTCAATTGAGATATAGATTTGGTGGTACAGGACGGTAGTGGGTAGTTGATTCTGCAAATTAGGGTAAATCGAGACATGTGCAATCTCTGTTACTTTTCTAGGTGGGGTTTGGGGGGTTATTCTTTTGTCTGATTGAATGCTGAAAAATTCACATGATATGTTTCTCTGTGTTGTTGTGGATTCTGGAAAAAATTGTTTATCTGTTAGGTTTTCTAGGTGGGGGTTATGCTTTGTCTGAGTAGTTAATCTGTTTTAGCAAGCTACAGAACTAGCCAATTAGCTATTCTGTTGCCACAAATAGCTTTTCTGCTATTTTCTGCTGCACAAATAGCTGCATGTGCGGCGGATGGGGATTGGGATAAGTACAAACACTAGTTCATGACGGCCACCGCATCTAGTATTCATTTTGTGTTGCTTCATTTCTTGCATTGGTTGCTAGTACACTGTTACTCGTTCTGTCTATCTCTTCTCAGCTGCAGTTGCACCCGCTTGCTGCTGGGGTGAATAGTGAGCAAATTAATTGTGTTGGTTTTGTTGGATTTAGCCAATTTCTTGCAGATCCTTAGCAAATTTCTTGTAGATCCTTATCCTGATTAAGGCAACGACATGGATCTAAATTGGCAATTGTGTTGGTCAAATAGTCAGGCATTTGCTTAGCATTTTCTCATTATAGCATATCTATCATTTTTTTCAGTAAAAGCTAAGTAGATCATTGATAATTCCTGATCAATTTAGTAATCTAACAAAGGCAATTATGATGACAGGAATTAAGAAAAAAAATTCTCTCACAATCATTTTTTGGGTAACTGATTTTAAATCTCATATTGGTGATTGTTCTTTTGACCTTTCCTGCAACCTACAAAACCTGATGTGATTAGATAGTAGTAAAGCATTATTAGACACCAGAACATGCAACAATAACTAAGAGGTACTACCTGCAGTTGCTTCTGAACTCGGATGGTAGTCCCAACTGTTTTTCTTCACCGAAAACGTACTTTGCAGGCTTGCAGTTTTGGGTTCTGACCATCGATTAGTGATCTTGGGGTCAGGCAACACTTGTAGTCGTAGTCTTCGTGTGGAGTGACCTTAATACACCTTTGAATCTTTAGCTAGCTGCAAAAGTGCAAAAGAGACACTTTATCTAGTTCAACCTTAGCACTAAGCATGATCATATCCATGAGTTAGTTCTGATCAGGTATTCCTGCCGGCAATAATGTGTTTGCGAACAAGGTATTTCTGGTTAGGTGTCCTGTTCTAGGGGTTACATCTTCTTTTTGTGTCATATCATATTTTTCAATTGAGATTTGCAATATATCTTTTAGTTAATTACTTGCATGAGTGCATAGCAGGCATGGACAGTACATGATTTTATCTTGCTATATAATTATGTCATAATCTGTTATATTTTTGCCCTTCAGGTTTCGAAGTGCCTCAAAGGTTCAGTGGCAGAGGAGGAGCAGGGGGAGGGGCGGAAATCTCTACGGCAGAAAGGTGAGTGTTGATACTTTTTTTTTGCCGCATGAAGGTTGTTTGTTCCTTGGCCTAACGATCGTTTGAACCATGTAAGCATAGCCAACAAAAATCCACCAGAGTGGAATGGGAATGGGCGATCTTTTCCATATCGCTCGTGCCCTGTAATGCCCGGTGTGGTGGCACTACATGGGTCACTCGATCTTTAGGTCAAGGAATTTTTTCTAGTTCATAGTTTTTTTGGTGTTATAAGCATGTACTAACACATTTTTGCTTTGTTTCATGGTTCAGCGGCAGAGGAGGAGCAGGGGGCGGAAATCTCTACGGCACAAAGGTGAGCCACCCCGCTGCATGAAGGTTGTTTGTTCCTTGGCCTAACGATCGTTTGAACCATGTAAGCATAGCCAACAAAAATCCACCGGAGTGGAATGGGAATGGGCGATCTTTTCCATATCGCTCGTGCCCTGTAATGCCCGGTGTGGTGGCACTACATGGGTCACTCGATCTTTAGGCCGAGGAATTTTTTCTAGTTATAAGCATGTACTAACACATTTTTGCTTTGTTTCATTTTGTTTCATGCACAAATGGATTGCGTATTTCTTCTTTGCTGTTGAAGTTGACAATGCCTAGAAGAAAGAGGAATGTTCCGGGACGCCAACCAGGGGCAAACGCGGTATGTCGGTTCTATTCAAACTGGTGCTTCTTTTTACCGCATCACAAACTTCTCATTTTGTTCACTATCTGTTTTCATCATTGTTAGACTGCTTGTATACAGGCCCTGTTGGGCCTTTTAGGGTCTGTGTTGCGCCTGGCCTAGTGGCCGCCCCCCTTGGGTTTCTGTGTAGAGGGCAAGGGTCTCCTATATTGGTGGTGTTTATATAAACCAACTCTAGACCCTTTGCCTATATATGTATGTGTGCTATGCACCTCCATAATTAATCTACTATTTTCCCCAATCATATCTTCCTTCAATCATCTCACTCTATCTCTCTCTTTTTTTTGTGCCCATATATGTAGGGCCTGAGGACTAGGGCATCACCTTCTAGGCTTGTCAAGCTATATCCACATATCTCACCGAGCAGCGCGGCTCATTGAAGGTGTCAATTTTGGTGGGCTGCTCAAAATTGCATGCCACACTATCCCCGCAGAGTTAAGCGTGGATCATAGTCGAATGCTTTGATGCTGAGACTATGGAGCTTGTGCTACCTGGCAGAGGCAGAATTAAAGTGAGTGCAGAGGCTGTTTCACGAATACTGGGTTTGGCTAACAGTGGGGAGGAAGTAATCACAGACTTCAAGCTGAAGCCATTAAATTCATTCATGATCGGTATGATATTGTTGATAAGCGCAGCCCCCTAGGATAGAGGCCATTTGTGAAAGGGTGAAGAACAACAAGGAAGCAAATGATGATTTTCTAAGGTCATGGCTCATGATTGCTGTATCAACATTTCTCTGCCTCCCGACAAGCCTTGGGATAAGCCCGAGATGTGCTACCGAACTAGTTCACTTGGATCGTGTCAAGGATTTAAATTGGTCACAATTTGTTGTAGATCAGCTGAAGGATGGTGGTTCAAAACTTAACAACAAAGTATCTATTAGGGGATGCATCCTCGTGCTTGTTGTAAGTATCGCCAGCCCCCCTTACCTTTGTTTTATTCTATTCAAATTAAGATTCAGATTCTGCAGTTTTCTTTTGCCTTCTTTTTTTGTATTTGTTTTGCTGTTTTCTTACAGTACCTAGGTATTGATTAGAGAAATTCAGTTTTCATGTAGTTGTTTTGTTAGTTATTACTGCAGGGATGTCCCTTTTATGTTTGGTAGCTAGAGATTTTAGTTTCTTTGTACCTAAATGAGATTTTTCAGTTACTTGTTTACGCGATACCCGATGCTGCATCCAATTTAATTATCTTGAAACAACTTAGCACTGGATTTTATCCAATTTTGATAATTTTAGACATCAATTCAGTTGGTTTTAAAAATCAACTCACAGACACATGTTTATTTGTGTTGTCAGCAATTTAATTTGTGTGTTTAGCAACTTAGCACTGCAGAATGTCCAATTAGGTTCTTGTTAGGCATCAATTCAGTTGGTTTTAAAAACCAATTGTACACACATGTTTATTTTGTTTTGTCAGCAACTTAGCACTGCAGACTGTCCAATTAGGTTCATTTTAGGTATCAATTCAGTTGGTTTTAAAAACTAATTGTACACACATGTTTAGCTGCAAATATGTGAATCTTTTATTTTGGTTCTTCGCTTTTTTACTAGATGCGGATACTATATGCGACACTAGACGCTCCTAGCTTGCATATACCAGAAACTACTCCTAGAGTAGCAGTATGGTCACGGAAACTATTGGATAAGCTTATCAAGCTAGACACCAACAATGATGGGTCATTTGGAAAACTTAAGGTATGGAGCAGCAACGCACACATCCAACACAGTTTTTGTGGCTTCTTTTTTTAGGTCTGATCATGTTGTGTTTTTTTTCAGCTCAAGCAGTCATCTAATACAACTGTCCAGGAGTCTTTATTCAGGACGGAAGACCTGTTTCGATTTGTGACTTCAAAGGTACCCGGAGGAATGCCAGTCCAGGTAAACTTTGTTGTTTTTTATTTTTTTCTTACGAGCGCACCATCACGTGGCATGTTGCTCATGCATTTTTTTTTCTCATGCAAGATGTGAGAAAGGTTTCAGATGCTGCAAGCAAAATGCTGTGTGGGATGACAGATTTGCTTGGAACTTTCCTCAATGAAGTTGGTGCAGTTGGAATGCAGGCAGCACAAGGTACAAGTGGACCTAGTTTAAGGAGATCAAAGAGGACAAGGTCCACCTCAAATGAAGAACCAGATGATGAAGATGTCGACTATGAAGAGGAGGAAGAAGATGAGGAGGAGGACGAAGATGATTGGGAAGAATCAGACTCTGAAGAAGATGAAGATGATGAAGGCGAAGGTGATGACCAGCCACACGCAGGAGATGGTGAAGAAGAGGATGTTGTTGAAGAAGGACAACAGAGCAAGGAAAATATGCCAAGTTCAAGTGATGCACAAACCATCAAGCAAAATTCTAGTGATGCAGAAGCGAGCAAGGGACAAAGCGCTGCAGATCTATGAATGACAGCAGCACAGACCTCCCCCCCCATTTCAGAGGGCAATGAGGAAGGCCTCCCTGAAGGTGAAGGTGGGAGGCACACAGCAGCCAGCAACCCACCTGAAGAAGACGACTCAGATGAAGATGATAAAATCCCGCTGATTAAAAGGCTAAGGACGCTCAAGGAAACGATCGAGCCTGTCCCTTTGGAGACAATTCTAGCACCCACAGCCAAGGACAGAAGGGCGAGGTTAAGTCTAAGAGTACCTGGAACTTCAACAGATCACCCTATCGATCCCCAGAGCAGCAAATCAGCTAGTCAGCGCATCCCGAAGAGGAGCAAGTTAGCTGATGATGCATGCTAAAGAGTGGAGCCACCACCTATTGCAAGGAGCAACTCTCTAGATTTCACCCCACCCGAAATCAATATAATGAAATTTGTGGAAGAATCAGAGAAATCCTCGCAACACGACCCTCAAACCAAGCATGGCTCAACGAAATAGGGTCAGCATGTTACTTTGATGGGATTACAGAAGAGGCATTAAGGGAGATTGAAGAAGATGCTATAAAGAAGTTCAAGATGAAGACCTCTCAAGACAGCAACAACGCAGCAGCACCTAGCATAATCGGAGTCAGCTCAAGCCAGAAGGATGGAGAAGTAAGAAGTAGTGAGAAGTCAGTAGAAATATTAGAGGATCAAAGGAGTATACCAGAAGCAGCAGCAGTAGCAAAAGGAAAAGAACCATTATCAGCAAACTCATCTGTGACACCAGCATTCCAACCAGCAGCCAGGAGGAGACTAAGGAAGCCCGCTGCGCTGAAGTCACCATATCGATCGCACCAAAAAGTCATTTCACTACTGCAAGGAAGTATGCCAGCTCTACGACATCATCATCATCAAAACCCATGGAAATCCTTCCAGATCAAGGGACTTAAATAGCGAAGAGTACGTGATTTTTCCAAATCTTGAGTGTTTTTTTTGCTAACCTCATTCTGCTGCCCCTCATTTGTGCTGATCTATGTGTTTTCGTGCCCACAGCATGATAATCGTCAATTTCTGGCCTACCCACATTTTCTTGCACGAGCTTGCAAATTCAGTGAAGCCCAATGGACATCTAATCAACACAGTTGCAGAGGTCGGCATATATGCAATCAACCCTAAGGGCAGAGGTGTCAGAAACGACATGCCTCTACGACTGTCTGTGAGTGTTTTTTCATGTTATACAAATGAATTTTCTTTCTTTTGTTTTTGTCCAGAACCACCTGACCAACAACGTTTATCATCTAAGTAACATTTTTTCTATGTAAATCTTGTACTATACAGCGATACCTCTTGTCTGGTGACCTGGACAGGGCAGAGATCAAGCGGCTATTCAACAAAGGCACAAACCACCTTGACCACAGGCAAATGGTATGCAGTCTAACTTTACAATAGCCCGAGGTCCTTGCTAATTAGTCAACATAATATTGTTCATAAACAAGCAACTTTAATCAGGCAATGTTATTGTTCTTCATCAGCAATAATATGATTCCCAACAAGCAACTTAGGCAATTATTATTAGTCAACATAATTAGGAAACTTCAGCATGGTTTTTAGGCAAGGACATGCACTTAATTATGCAATATAGTTATTTTTTAAGAGCAACAATACACGTGCAAATAAACAACTTAGCAATCCAGCAAGGCAACTTTAGTTTCCATTCTTATTTAGTAAGATACAACATTTCTTAAACTCAGCACCCTGTGTTGTGTTTTTATTCTAAATATTTGCATTTTCTTTCTTTCTAAGACAACAGCAAAAACTTTTTTGTAGGTCATGTTCCCTGTTCTCCAAGTTTTGAAGGCAAAAAACCTTGGTGATGCTGGGCACTACTTCCTTTTGGTGCTCAACATACGCAATAGGAGGTTTGAAGTGCTTGACTCAATGAGAACTCTTGAAGACACGTCACTAAGGACTTGCTGCGATGAAATAGTGGAATCAATCAAGCATCTCTGGAGCGAATTCTACTCGGAATCAAAAGTTGTTATTGAAAACTATGAAATTGTCTCTATCAGCGTCCCACCTCAGAACAACAAGTGCGTACAACCTTTTCCCTCTCTATCAGTTTTACATTTCTCAATCATATTTGTCCATCTCAACTAGTCTCTTTGTGATATTTTTGGAATGCCATTTATCTCATAGCACTCATAGGATGCTGTTAATCAGACAAATATACTAGACATATAAGTAGTTTGTGTTGTTCTTATTCTTTATGCGGTAATAATCTTCTTCTTTTTTTTGGCACACACAGATGTATTGTTGGCACTTATTCTCCAGCAACATAATCTGATTCTGCACACAGCAAACAATCACGACCTTTGATGTCTTTTTTGTGTATCCATTTTCACAGCCATGATTGCGGCTTCCACATGCTGATGCATGCTGAACATTGGGATGGACGCAAAGTTTGCAACTTCAATCACAAAGATATCCCCAATATCCGGAAGCTCCTCACATACAAGTGGTTTACGCATGAAGAAAACGACACCAAGTGGAAGAGTACATTCTTCCCTGGGAAATAGGTATGTAGGAGATCTCGATTCAACACCAACTTAGCACACATTGCAACGAAACTTTATGCTTTTCACAATCCAGTTTATATGAGTGCAAAACCAATCATTACATAGCTTATTTTTCGCATTGCATGTTTGTGCACAGATAGCTGCATCTATATATGAGCTGCTGTTTTTTCAGCAAACTATAATCTACTTAAAGCTACTATAAGCTTCTATAATAAGCTCCTATAAGCGAGTTTTTTCAGACTTTTTCTAGCACTAATTGCAGCAAACTTAGGCAACTTAACTTACTAAGTGGGCAATAATGCCTGTTTCAAACAGCAACTTAACATTATTCAGAACCAATTCCACCCCCCTCCAATTTTCTTTTCTAGACCTTTGACTGAGCAGGAGCTAGTTCCAAATCAATCCCTCTCTCCTCTGCAGCCTTGAACCTTGGCAACGCAATGCTCTGTGCATTTGCTGCACCTATTCTTCCTCTTAGTAGACCTGCTCATTCATTCTCTTCTTGACCTCTTCTCTTTTTGCGTCCTTTACATTTCGACTGGCGGGTTCTCCACCTGAAGTGGCAAGCCATGCTCACCATCAACAACACCTAAAACACAAGTTGTTATTATCTTTTTAAAAAAAACATATTGGGTATGGGTAGCAGCAACAACAAGATGACTACCTTCTTGGTTATGGGCATCAGCAGCTGTATTTGATCCCCAACTTTGTCCATCGCACTGGGGTAGAGGTAGATGGTGCGAGATGCGAGCCTTGCTGCTCACTCGTTGCCTCACAGATTTCCTTTCTTCTTTAGCTCATTAAGTTCGGACTGCATAATCTTTATATGATTCTGCGTGACTTTATATGCTTCACTAGACATACAACCCTCTGCTGCCAAACCTGCAAAAGCTTTAGACAAATTTGTGAACCACAAAGTCCTCCGCCCACTTAAAGGCATACCACGTGCTACTAAGTCCGGCTGAGTAGGCACATTAGCAGCATCACCAACCACCACTGTCGGCATGAATGGCTCCTGAACCCACCTCTCAAGTATGTAGTTATCTGGGATGGTTTTAACTCCTAACGTGACAAACACCTTCAGAATATGGCAACAAAGAATACCATCTCTATCGAACTTGCAGCACTGAAGTAACTTTGCTCTTCCACAATTGCCGTCACAATGTATTCTCTCTTGCCATAGCCATACACACGTGTGTTATTAGGCACCAGCCTGTAGTGGATGTTGTCTTCTTGCTTCACATCATATTCTGCATGTTTTCCAAACTCATTTGAAAATCAGAGAAACGACTTCTTTGTGTAGATACTGGTAGCATGCCGCTCTATAGGAAATTTAGACCATCTCCGTCTCTCTTTGTCATCTGTCCTAAAATCCTGACCATCCTCAGCAATAAGAATTTTGTCCTGTATCTTCTGGTATTGCTCAACAAAATGGAGTATTGACATATTCGGGTTCACATATTTTTTCAGTACTGCATTGAAGCCCTCGCTGCGTTGTGTTGATTGTAGGAATGGGAAAAATGAATGCATGTAGAACGCTGGGGCAAAAGTGCTTCTAAGGGCATACAAGTGCTGAAAATGTGCATTGTCCCGCAAACCATACTTGTCTAGCATAGCAGCCCAATTTGTGTCAAATTCATCCGGAGTCACCGTGTGGTTCATGCATTCTTTGAAATCTTCCTCCAATTCTTCATTGCTATCAAGCAGCGGACCTATCGTGCCTGAAAACTTGTCCATAATGTGGAAGCGGTAGTTTCTATGAGTAGTATTAGGCAACACTAGTGCAATGGCATATCTCATAGAAGCATCTTGATCCGTTATGATGTTCATGGGAGACTTCCCCCTCATAGCCTCCAAGAATGCTTGAAGCTTGACCACACATAGCTAGGTTTTTTCTCATCCCTTAGGAAGGCACACCCCAACTGTATTGATTGCCCATGCTTATTAATTCCAATGAATGGAGCAAATGGCATGTCATACATGTTGGTCATGTAGCATCAAAGGACACACAATCATGATACAGATCAATGTATGACTGTCTTGCCACACTATCAACCCAGAAGATGCTCTGCACTCTGTCCCTGTCATCCAGTTGCACCTTGCAGAAGAAATTCGCATCTTCCTGCTGTATCTCTCTAAAGCGGTCTATTGCTTGCTGCATGTCTTTGTACTTCTCTGTCTTTGTCCTCCTAATGTTTGACCTAAAATTGCTGATGTCCTTTCCTTCGTATGGCACAATCTGCGCAGAACCATAGAGCTCATTCATGAGTTGCATTATGCGCCCGGAGGTTAGGTTGCATCCATGCAATAGGGTAATAAACTCCCTCTCCTGCTGTGGTATTCCTTTGTGAGATCTTAGGAATTTCTTTAGAGAAGGCTTGACAACTACATCATGGTTGTGCTCAGCCAAAAAGTAGGTAACATGCCATCGTTCATCTATCAGATTCACAACCATCCTCGCTTTGCACCCCGTGTGAAGCATCTTTTCTCTCTTCCTCTTCTTTCCGCCATCAATCTTCTTCTTCTTAACCTCTTCTCCATCAGCATCACTTTCAGATTCAGATTCCGAGCCAGTAGGGTTGTCATCATCAGATTCAACATTCACTACCTCTTCCTTAGCTTTCCTACCATGGCCTTCTTTATTGCAGACATAAATAACTTTGCGCTGCTGTCTTGATGAACCTGACAGACGTGTAGCACTTATGCGAATTGAGAAACCAATTCTTTTTGCATAAGCATTGTAGTAATATTTTGCTTCCTCTTTGGTTGCAAAAGTCTGCCCGGTGTATGGTACAGGGGGTGTGCACCACACATCTTCAACATTGTCATTAGGATCTTCATCTCCCTCAGTTATAGCATGCAGCCCTGTTTCTTCAGCAAACATGTCACCACCAGGAACATTGTTGCCGCCAGAAGGGACATGAAGTTGATCATTGGACTCCAAAACAGCACGGCTCTACTTGAGTAGAAAATGCTGGATTTGCAGCCTCAACATGTATAAAATCATAGTCATACTCTGGAGGCATTTGGTTCAAGTCCATGGTGCCTGAAATTACAAGTTGTATCAAGTGTCATTAACAGCCACCAATTAGACAGCCAAAAGATTTACAAACAAGAAGGCATGTTGATATAATAATCCACCAATTTTGTTACCATATAATCCTTATAAATTGCTCACAAACAGTTGCCTCAACCTTAATTCAGTTTTTACCAGCCAGGGAAATAAAAACATGAATTAAGGATTTTAATATCTTGATCCGACCAACAATATAGTGCTGCTCTTTTTTATTCGAGCCTAAAGTTGCTATTGGTTCCTTTTTACTTGTTAACATGCTGCATATTCACATGTTCTTTTATCAGATTCACATGTCAACATTCTGCAGATTCACATGCTCTTTTTTCAGATTCATATGTTTCACATGCTGTAGCTTTTACATGTTTTTGCCCCCTCTAACATGCTGCAGTTTCACATGATCTGTTTTCAGTGCATTCACTAACTACATTATTTGCTATTGTATTCTTGCAGATCGGCAAGCGACCATATACAACCAGATAGTTGGAAAGGGAAGGTAAATACAGTGAGATGGTGTTGAAAGGTATATACAACCAGATCAAGAATCGTTATTGGAGATAGTGTGCATATAAAATCTGTAGGTTTTGCCAAGAATTCATCATGACAGAGGCAAGCAGAAAACCAAATTCTGATGAGAATATGTCCTTTATTGTGTTGTGTCTATGCACTAGGGTGGAATCCTGGTTCTAGACCTAAAACCAAGATCTCTAGATCCAAATCCTGCCAAATCAGTTTGGAATCTTTGGTCTGTTTTGCCTGTTTGTTCATCAGTTTGGAATCAGTTTGGAATCTTTTGGTCCCATTCATGTTGGTTTTGTACCCACCTATTGATCTGGATATTATCCAGTTTTTTCTCCAGCTTTTTGCCTGCGTGTGCGCTTTGTCTTTCGATCCGCCGCGCGGTGCGCCTCGCCCGCGTATGCGTGCTAGGGGCATCGCGATCGCGACGGAGCAGACCAGCTAGGTCTTTTTCGCCGTGCCCGCGCGCCCCCCGACCTGGGCCTCTGTTTTTGCCGCCAAGAAGCCCGCGGTCGCGGGGGGAGGCGGGATCTGGGATGTCGCTATCTGGAACGCGGCATTTGGGAACACGGTGTGGGGTCGATACCTAATTTTTCCTAAATACAGCCGGCTGTATCCTAACGTATATTACAGCCGGCTGTATTTTAGCCACCATCCTTCGGCTTCCTCAATGGTCGTGTCATCAAACGCTTAACCCACCATTTTTTTTGTCGTTCTTGCCACTTGGTCTGAAGCCTAACTTGGTATTTTTTGTATGGCACTACTTCTCTTAATGAAAGATATAAGATAATCGTGCATTATTGTATTGTAGAAGGTGAAATTTGTTCGGTTTACAATGCTGTAAAGGTGAACCCATGGAGGACGAAAATACAAGAAAAAGTGAACAGAGAGAGACCTATACTCCACAATGTGGAGGATTTGCCACAACCTAATTCCGACGTGCCTACCAACACAAAGAAGACAACTTCTTTCTTTGTTTGTCATCAAAAATTAGCGCACCGGATTGAGTGCCTTATTAATTCGATCTCAAACTCTATTTTCTGCTCCCCTAGCTACCAGATGTTTTCTTCAGTAGATGCAATCACTGAGCGACTCCTACTGCTGCAGGGCAGCAGTTGCTGCTTCTAGATTAATTGTGGATGAGGTGTTAAATGGACGTACTTTTTTTTTTTTTACGATTGGTGCATTCGCTAGCGGTGGAGCAAATAGGACTATATACTAGGACAACGGGGCATGTCATTCCTTCAAAGTTCAAGCTCGCATCTTCATGATTACTGCATATCTTCCATTGAAGCTCGAGTTGATGGTGGGTGTACCTTGGGTTGTTGTAGTGCCTGGCACAATAAACATTCCTCGTGTGTCACTGCAACATTAACATTTGGGTGGACTACTGTACATGGGACAGAGAAAGGCAGCTAGGGTACATATTGATTCGCATGCATGCACACTGGAAGGCCATATATATAGAGAGAGGTTTGCAGTGGCTGGCGATAGAACATCGTCAGAGATGTGCTACTATAAGGTGAAACTAAAGAAACATAGGATCGATCGGATTCGCTAGACAAAGAAGTAAGCTCTTAGAGTGGCAGCCACATGGAGCTTGGGTGCGTGGACGACGTAGCAGCTAGCGTTGGTCATGATATGTTTGAAGCTCTGCACGTTGAGATCTTGATAAGAGTTAGGATTGAGAGGTAACGGAAAGAGCTTGCCAAGGTGATGTGCGGCTGGCCGTGTGTTGGCTGAAGTCGATGCCACTGACTAGCGGGCGGGCTGAGACGGTTAGGATTAAGACCCCGCTTCCCTTCCGTTCTTGACCAACGTTGCCGGTAAGAATCGGGCCAGAACCACAAGGTCACGCGGAAGTGCTTAGCTCTCTTCACGGAGAGAGGACGACACAGTGTAGAAGATATGAAGCAAAGCGGTTCTGAACCCACATATATCTCCTATTATTGGTTTGGTTACTCGAGAACACTTAAATTAGATCTACGTGCTCTAAGGTTTCTTAACCATGAAACTAACCATAAATCGTGAAAGTGGTGATGAAGGTGTACAAGAAGGTTCTAGTAGTGACTCTTCTCATTAACCACTGTTGATGTCTAGCAGGGTGTACCCATGATTTAGGGAGGGGGGCAACTTAGCTCTCCACGGCACGCGATCTAACTTTTTTCTGCACATTTAGTTTTACCTAGTGTTCTTTAATAATATAATTGATTATGATGTTGGTGTTATATTATGTTATTCTTTAATTAGAGGGTGCCTTGTTTTTAAAAAGAATATTGGATGGACAAAGATATATGATAAAATACCATAGGAGTATATGAACATAACAACCTCTAGAATTATAAATAGATAATAAATCAGACCAATATCTTGTGGAAGCAAAATAAAGAAAATTAAAGGAAATGGATTGCGTGACTTCATTCAGAAATCAGAATTCATAACAACTACTAAGGCAACCTGATTTAACATATCAAATTTTATTAGGCTGGGCGATCTATAAATAACAGGCTTATACCAACTATCTAGGGTCTAGGTAATTTGATATTGGCTAAATATGTAATCAACTAATGTCCAAAGCTTGAAAAAATGCTGCAATTTGAAAATGTACATAGACTATGAAAATGTACAGAGATGCTGCTCTCACGGGGTTGCAGCCGGAAGTCAAACCTAAGGTGATGTTGAGCCTGTCAACTATATATGGTGTTGGGCTTAGTCTCACGGGTCAGGGCTGGAGAAAGGCAGCTGGGCTTTGCATTCGCTCAATAGTATTGAGAGGACCTACCTCCTTAGCCGCCTGGTAATTAGCTGGAAGGAATAGTACCTGTTGAGAAACGGGAGCATAGGGGGGCCAGGCCCCTGCCCCCCCCCCGGCTCCGCCCCTGATGTCTAGGGTAGTAGGGTGTGTATGAGAACATGGAATGATACTGAGAAAATGACTCATAGTTGGAGTATTATGGAAGGCCATTGTTCAAAGGCTCTATTCACTACTGGGGAAACGACCTTCTGTACCGGTTTCAAAACCCCATTAGTACCAGTTTTGGAACCGGTATAGGTCAGCCGGTACTAATGTGGAGGCCACATTAGTACCGGTTCTCCTTACCCGGTACTAATGTCACATTAGTACCGGTTGGGGAGACCAACCGGTACTAAGATCCTGTTCAGTTCGTTGAAAGTTTTAGGAAAAAAATTTTGAGGTTTCCTTCCAAAGTCTATTAAAAGTATTAAATGTAGGCTACTTACAAAACTAACTACACGAATGGGCTAGAAATCACGAGATGAATTCATTAAGCCTAATTAATCCGTCATTAGAGATTGGTTACTGTAGAACAACGTTGCCTAATCATGTCATAATTAGACTCATTAGATTCGTCTCGAAAATTAAGGTAGGGGTTGTAGAATGAGTTTTGTCATTAATTCACATTTAATACTTCTAATTAGTGTCCGGAGATTGATGTGACGGGTAGTTGGTGAAATATTTTGGAACTAAACAGGACCTAATATGGCCTCCCCTGAGCGACGTGGCGGCCTCCACATTAGTACCGGTTGGGCTGTCCAACCGGTACTAATGTGTTTTTTCTTAATTTCCTATTTCTATTTCTATTTAGTTTGTTTCGTATTTAAACATATTTAGACGTATTTGTTTGGTTCGTTTATACTAATCAAATACGCAGCGTTATAAAGTCGTTTGTGCATATATAAAGTGACATCATACACACACACACACACACACACACACACACACACACACACACACACACACACACATATATATATATATACATATACATACGGAATCAAATGTTAGAAGTGTAACGTCATCGTTTTAAGCCCCTCCTCGTCGCTGATGTGCTTTGGTAGTGACCCTAGAAGAAGCTCCTACTTTCTCGACGTCTTTCTTCTTGTCCTTAGAAGAAGTTACTTCCGTGTCACCCTCCTTCTTCTTGTCCTTAGAAGAAGTTGCTTCTTTCTCGCCCTCCTTCTTATTGTCCTTAGTAGAAGTTGCTTCTTTCTCGCCCTCTTTCTTCTTGTCCTTAGCAGAAGATCCTTCTTTATCGACGTCTTTGTCCTTGTCCTTAGAAGAAGATCCTTCTTTATAGACGTCTTTGTCCTTGTTCTAGTCGGTGCTTTGCTGAGCTTCATTAGCAATGCTAGCAGTGTCTTCTTTGCTCACTGTTACCATTGAGTCACCGGCATGAAACTCTCTCATGGGATTAATCACCTCGTTTAGAATAAATCCATGAGTTGTTCTTAAATTAACCGGATTCTTTGCATCTCGAGTAATCCTTCCTTGATGTTAGCCATCTTCAAAAGAAGTTATTAATTGTTAGAAAAAAGTATATGAACAATAAGAACTAGGGATATGTTTGTCTGTATTTTTGTGTACGCACCTTCTCACTGAAGGGGCCCAAGCTACCACTTGCAATGTGATGGATGAACTCACATACATAGAATCCATAGATTGGTCTTACCGGGTGGCTGTTTGAGACCTTTGCACATATGTGAAAATAAAAGTTAAGATATATTTGTTAACTTATATTGAAAAATGTGACATGAGATTATGACATATGCTCAAATAAATAATTATTATTAAAAAAATAAATTGTCACATACAACATCTCATCCAACTAACACGACACATCCTTTGCAATCAACTATATAGAACGTATACAAAAATGCATATAAATAGAAAAAATTCTCATTCCTAACTCATTATAAAGTGCCAAAATACTCCAATTTCAACCGGTAAAACTCAACATAATAAGCATGAATCAAGGGAGGATGAAGTAACTAACCTCTAGACCACTTCAATGAGTCAAATCGTCGAGAAATCGTCTCAAATCGGGCAAAAACTCCCCTAGGGCGCCATGGATGAGTGAGAGCTCGAGTTGGAGAGTGGAGGGGAGAGTGTTTCGGGCAGGAAGAAGGAGTTGACTTTCTATGCGGAGAACATTAGTGCCGGTTCTTGGCCGGAGCCGGTACTAATGTGGATACATTAATCGGGCACAGGCTGGAGCCGGTACTGTGTCAGCCACATTAGTACCGGTCCTTAGTACCACCGGTACTAATATCATACATTAGTCCGGCTCAAGGACCGGTACTAATAACACTGGCGGGCTGCTAGGGGACCCTCTTCCGAGCCGGTACTAATGTGTTTTTTTTCCAGGACAAAAAGTCCATTCCCTAGTAGTGATTGAATATCTGGATAAGACATTAGTTTGATGTATTTGCCATAATGCACACTTGCATGTAACTATAGGGTTGATCATGAACATCCACTTTTGTAACAAGCCCCACCCCACCAAAAACTAGGCTAATATAGCTGGATTTTATATCAATATCTTTCCTGGTCGATCATTTTGCATCTTTTGCATGGGCGTTTTTGTTTTTCTCTGCGTGCATGCATGGCGTCAGCGCAAGCGAAATGAATGATTAGTTTACGGACGACGGCACACACGTCAAAACAATACCTGGCGAGTGCAGAACGTCCTCTTTTACGCAAACGTCGCTAGCATCCAGAACGACCTCAAGATGACGATACATAGGGAGTGTGTGGTCATGAACGCCAGGCTGTGCACGAGGATTTTTATGAAGTGCATTACTTTGCAGCTTATTAGTCAATTCGGTGGATTAGCCATTACTGATCCCTGAAGAAACAACAAGGAAAATAAAAGTAATAAAATAGAAAAGAAGAACAAGGGGCATTCCCAAATCCGATGAATTCAAAGATATATGGGATTTGGGATCAAAATAAAAAAGGCAATATCAAAATATGGACGTGCATTTGTTTGGTTATTACTTGCAATGCAGGTCATTCGGATGAGGTTAAATTATCGCGGTTTGTTGTTGGTGGGCATATCTTCAGATTATTGCAGTTGCAGGGGCGTGACAAATGTCACACTGTCGCTGTGACATCGATACGATGTTGGGTACACAATACATGTGACAGAATATACATGCTTCTATTGCATAGGATTTGCATGCATGGAGAGAGAGAACCTCATCCTCGAAACATGCTATATACAGTGAGATCATGCTGGATAAAGGAACATGTAGGGGATTCACACTAGACTAGCTAGACAAAAAGAAGCTGGCAAGGCGTTGTAATATGATGCATGTCCAGTCCGAGACTGTGTTGGTGTGTGGGATTAGGAGGTAATAGGGAAGTTTAACTAGCCGCAGAGGATAGAACCGGTAGACACCAAGAATCTACCTTGTATGCGATCTATGACGGCGCCATCGAAAAGTGATGCCAGTGCTTATCCTGCTCGAGCGGCATTGCGACGTCCTGCTGCTGCATATATAGAAGGATTGGATCGGCAAAGCACTTCCACGGCGGAACAAGCAAACAGCAGCAAGTGGCGAGCAGCAGGAACGTGAGCCATTCTCCGTTTCATGCCGCACCATGCTATAGTCAATCTCCTCCTCCTCTTTCTCTATTTTCTCTCCCTTGATACCAAACATCTCGGCAATCTCTGCGGCGCTCTGCGAAATTGTAAACCAAATCCTTAAACCTATCAGAGTATTGAGTCAGCCAGCCGTCATCGAAGCGCCGTGGCGCCGTGCCTTGTGTGGGAGGACGATGGCGACCTGTAATCTCAGGCTCCGACACCGCGCAATGCAGGGGAGCCTCTCGTGTCACAATCTCAGAAAAAAACATTTTATGAAAATTCTGTTTTTTTTTCTAAACTGCCCTTGTTAACAGCAAGGGTTTGTGTACTGACACATGTATTTTGTTTGGTTGAATACTTGTACATACGTTAGGTGTGAAGTAATTAAGGTCGTTGGTTGCAAATTTATGTTCGATCCACAGTGCCACAGTAGGAGGACAATATTGACTATTCCTTGCAACTTGCACCATTGTAGTTTCTAAGCACCAATCTGCGCATTCATAGCCCAGCCGGCCATATACTCCCTTTGTTTCATATTACTTGTCGTTTTGACTTTTCTAGATATATATCTTTTGCTATGCATCTAGACATAAGTATATAAATATAAATACATAATAAAAATGTATTTAGAAAAATCAAAACGACAAGTAATATGAAACGGAGGGAGTATATAGAGAAAGCGGGGTATGCTGTTATAACTTAAGGATCAACACATACACAAACACTAGCCATAGATCTAGTCGGGTGATAACTTAACATAGACAGATATAGGTGCAACACACTTAGATCTTAACCTAGAACGACTACTCAGGCACATCTACACTAATGCATAAAGTAAACAGAGGGGATAGTGCGGGCTGACCCTCCATGGAAGCCTGAGGAGCGCCTTCAGAGGCCATGGCGTCGACGACGGTCGCTGGGGCGGCCGCTGGTTGATGCAAATGAGGGAGTGTCGTCACTGGCTTGGTGACGGCGGCGGCGGAGTGTGCGTGGCGGAGATGAGGGCGATGGCACCGGATCCTCCGGATCCAGCCAGACGTAGGTGGCGGTCGTGGGCGATCCCGCCGCTCCAGCGCTCCCTCAGTCGGTAGGGTTTGTGGGGTGGGTTGTGCCGGCGCAGGGCAACCTCGTGATTGCGCCCGTGGCCCCACCCCCTTAATATAGCGCTGTGCGTGCAGGGGCCCACCAACCATCGATTGGTTGGGCGCCCGACTGAGGGCGAGACCGAGTCCGCAGCGGCCTTTGGGCCGTTGCGGGAGAGAGATCGAACCAACTTCTCCCTCTCGATCTCACTTAACACCTTTACCTAATCTCGAGTTTCTTAATTGATATCCTCTTAATCATGAATAGAACATATCGAGCATGGGTCATCTTGATCGTAATCACAACCAGATTAACCAGCCACAATACACTTATCTATTCTGAAAGGATCTTAACTTGGGCCCAGTTCAGGAATCATAGGCTTTCCCTTAAACCCATACCGGTAACGTGTTCCTTAAACACATTGGGTGGTGAGCCTTTTGTAAGCGGATCCGCAATCATCTCTTTAGTACTTAAATGCTTCAGACTTATAGTTTCATCCCAAACTCTATCTTTCACCGCATAGAACTTTATTTCTATCGGTTTGGTAGCATTAGTCGACTTGTTGTTGTGAGTGTAAAATACTGCTAGAGCATTATCGCAGTACAACTTTAGTGGTCTATGAATACAATCCACCACTCTCAAGTCGGGTATAAACTTCTTTAGCCACATCACCTGTCCCGTTGCCTCATAACAGGCTATAAACTCTGCATACATCGTGGATGTTGCAACCAATTCTTGCTTAGAGCTTCTCCATGAGATAGCTCCCCACTAGAGTGAAGACATATCGTGGATTTTCTATCATCTCTATCTCCCATGTCGTACGAATACACTACTATCTCTAGGGAATCAGACCTTCTATATGTAAGCATCATATCTTTCATACCTTGGAGATATCGAAAAGCTTTCTTTACCATCATCCAATGCTCTTTGCCTGGATTAGACTGATATCTTCCAAGTACTCCCATAACAAATGCCAAATCAGGGCAAGTGCACACTTGTGCATCTTATGCTTCTAAGCTGCTGAAGCATATGAAACCATCTTCATTTGATTGATCTCATATTGGTTCCTTGGACATTAATAAAGTCCAAACTTATCACCCTTTATTATGGGAGCAGGTGTGGCCTTACTCACATGCATATTATATTTCTTAAGGATCTTTTCCAAATATGCCTTTTGTGATAAACCTAAGACCACATTCTTTACATCTCGATGAATCTCAATGCCTAAAACATTCACCAAGATCTTTCATATCAAATTTTGAGGACAAAAACTTTTCGTTTCTATGAGATCGACATCACTACTAGCAAGCAGGATATCATCCACATACAGTATCAGGAAAATAAATTTCCCATCCACATACAGTCTATCCCTTCTCTTTGTGTGTAACCCTTAGCCACAAGTCGTCCCTTATACTTTTCAATATTCCCTTTGGAGTCATACTTAATTTTGTAGACCTATTTACAGCCTACTGTCTTAGCTCCTTTAGGAATTTCTTCTAAGTCCCAAACTCTGTTGGTACTCATTGATTTCATTTCATCTTCCATGACTTCCAACCATTTGGATGCATCAGGACGACTCATAGCTTCTTCAAAAGAAGTAGGATCACCTTCTATGTGAATTTCTTCACATTCATAAACTTCATAGTCATCAGGGATAGCTGACTTTCTAACTCTTAGAGACCTCCTCGGGGCCTCTATGGTTGGCTCCTCCTGTACTTGGGGTTGTTGTGGTTCTTCCTGTGCATCAGTTGTTTCTATAGGATCCTGATGAACAGTTTCCACATTTTCTTCCACTGATTGCATAGGAGTACTAACAACAGGTTCCGGCACCACAATGGGTTGGACTGTAGGTGTCGGAACAACAGACAGCACAAAATATGGCTCTTCAACCATTGGAGTGGGTGCACACACCCGCTTTTCTTCAAGATCAATCTTTCGAGCTGCCTTGCTCCCTCTGATCATTTCATTCTCTATAAAGATAGCATGTCTCGTTTCCACAAACTTGATGCATTGGGGACGGTGAAAACGATAACCTTTAGACTTTTCTGTATAGCCAATGAAATGGCAACTTACTATTTTGGGGCCTAACTTCCCAATGTTTGGGTTAAAAACTTTAGCCTCTGCTGGACAACCCCACACACGCATATATCTTAGGGAGGGTTCCCTACCCGTCCACAACTCATACGGCATTGTAGGTACTGACTTACTAGGCACTTTATTTAGAATGTGAGTGGCGGTTTTTAAGGCCTCCATCCACAGACTAACTGGTAACGTTGAGTAGCTTAATATGCTCCTAACCATATCTATCAAGGTATGATTTCTTCTTTCAGCTACTCCGTTCTATTGAGGTTCACCCGGTGTACTATACTGGGCAATTATGCCATTTTCCTGTAGGAACCTTGCAAAAGGTCCAGGAACTTGGCCATACGGGGTGTGTCGACCATAGTACTCCCCTCCTCGGTCCGACCTCACCACGTTTATCTTTAGGTTGTGCTGATTTTTAACTTCAACCTTAAAAATCTTAAACTTATCTAGCGCTTCTGACTTCTCTTTGATTGGATAGATATACCCATATCGAGAATAATCATCTGTGAATGTAATGAACGAGTCAAAACCATCCATAGATACCACAGGAAACGGACCACAAATGTTCGTGTGGATTATCTCCAACACTCCTGTACTTCGCTTTGCACTTTTCTTTATTTGCTTAACAAACTTGCCTTTAATGGAATCGATACATTGTTCTAACTCATTAAATTCTAAAGGCGGAAGAATTGATTCCTTAACTAAGCGTTCCATCCTTCCCCTCGAAATATGGCCTAAACGACAGTGCCATAATTTCGAAGATACACTATCAATTCGCTTCCGCTTCTTACTTACATCTGTAGATGATGAAACATTCTTAATTTCGCATACATTCTCAACACATTCAGTGGAAACATCGTGAATAGCCAACATGTAAAGTTTGTCTTGTCGGATGGCAAGACCCACAAAAACATTATTTAACTTAATCAAACATTGTTGTGCACTAAACTGGCACTCAAATCCATAATCCGCTAAATATGACACTGAAATTAAATTTCGACTTAAAGAAGGAACGTAAAGAACATCATGTAGGCGAAGTGTGAAGCTGTCCTTCAACTTAATGGGGAGATCTCCAACCGCCTCCACTTCTGCCTCGACGCCGTTCGCGACTTTAATTCTTCTTTCTCCTCTTGCTAGGATCCTCCTTGTACTCATACCCTGCATAGAATTAGCAACATGAGTAGTTGCACCAGAATCAATCCACCAAGTGGATTTATCATAACTTAAGTACAGGGCTTCATCTACAAACGTAATAATGTCCTCACCTTTAGACCACATGTGCTTCAGCCATTGAGGGCATTGCCTCCTCCAGTGCCCTGTCTGCTTGCACCAGTGACACTGGTTTGGAGTAAACTACATGCGGGGTGGAGCTTTACAGTTTTCGAGGCCCATCATTACGGGTGGGCTTTACCATGAGGCTTGCTTGGTGCATTGGAAGGTCCACTCTCCGCTTGATTCTTAGGTTGAAAATTCTTACTCGGAAAACTTCTCTTCTGTGGCTTCTTACCATGATTCACATAGTTGACAAGACCACCATTTTGAGCCTTAAGCTTCTCCTCCTCTTGGACAGACATAGCAATGAGCTTATGCACGTCCCACTTATCTGGAATGGTGTTATAGTTAACCTCAAAAGCTGAGAACTCAGGAGGTAGGGACTTAAATATTAAGTGAATGACAAACTCAGTGGGAAGGACCATGCCCATCTCAGCAAGCTTGCCATTCATGTTGCCCATCTTAAGAATGTGGTCTCTTAGAGCATCTCCAAGAGTTTGTCAAATTTTACTTGGCAAATTTAGTGTTTTGCCAACTTCTAAAAACATATGCCAAGTAAAAAGAGAGTTTATCTCCAACAGTTTGGCATAATTCACTTGCCAAATCTTGATTTAACTTACATCAGGAATCCTGAGAGAGAAACAAAAATATGTTTCTACCCTTCCACCTCTTAAAACTTAAATCAGGAACCCTGAGAAAAAAACAAAATTATTTTATACCCTTCCACCTCTTACATTACGGAAGGATGCGCCGCGGATAGCTGCGCGCATATATATCTGTGAGGAGGGAGGGATGCCAAGTTGCTATTGATGCCAAGTTGTTTTGCCAAACTATTGGAGACTAATTTTTCATGTTTTGCCAAAATTAGATAGATGCCAAACTAAGATAGCAAATTGTTGGAGTTGCTCTTATACCACCACCAGTGTACTTCATTGCAACCAAACTGCCAATAGTGGTACTGGCATATGTCTTAGTGTGGTGAGAGTCTTTGTCATCCACTATTGCCAAAAATTCGGCAGCAGTGAGTAAAACTCCGTCTTTATCCTTTTCAGGGATAGACGCCTTAATAGCCTCAGTCATCTTAGTCTGTGTAATTGCTAGACACCTTTTGTTGTCTAGATCCCACCTCGCCTTGGCGAGTTGATGCTCACTTTCCGCCTTAACATGGGCGTTTTCTCTTGCATCCCAAGCTGCATCAGTCTCATCTACACCTCTGACCGGTGCCTCAGGAGCCTCAGGACGCTTTGTGGTGATCACATACTCCATACCCAGCATCAGAAATGCCAGTTTCAACACCTTGTGCCAAGCCGTGTAGTTGTTGCCAATCAAATCAGGGATCTGCCCAACATAACCAGCTTGTGCTGAAAATTAAAATTCAGAAAAGAGTGAGAACATTTAACAATAAGCATTGCATGCATCAATTTAACTTTGGTCAAAATAAATACATACAACACACTTCTACATTAATTCTATATCACCTTTGGGCAGAAAAATAGAATTAATGCATAAAACTTTAGTTTAACAGTTCATAATATTGTAATTATCAGCTTTGGCCCGAAAAATAACAATATCATAAATTACTCATAATTAAAAACTTCTTCTCTAATTAAATATCTCTTTGGTTCAATTTAACTAGAGAATATAAACGCAGTGGAAAAACAAGACAAACAACAGGAAAAACTTAATTTCAGAAGCATCTTACTCTCTGTGAAAATTCATCTAATTACACAAATTTTAACAGAGATATAATCATAATTAAAAAACCAAATAAAACAATAAAAACAAAAGAAAATGCCCCTGAAATTCGAAACCTTAATGAATAAAATCTACTGTGCATGGCTTACAAAACCGGCCTTGCACTTAAAATGGCCCGCTGACACATAAGCGCACCAGGCTCGTGGGCTCATGACGGCCCGATAGCCAACGGCTGGGCCGTCGAAGCGGCCCAGCGCCTCATCCCGCCTGGGCTGTATGTAGCCCATGGCGCCGTTGGCCTCTGTGCGCCGTTGATCTCAGAATCAACGGACCAGATCCATCCCGCCCAAAAACATGGCGGTATAAAAATCCCGACCATGGGACCTCGAAACCCTAATCACATTTTCATTATCCCTTTTCCAGCAACTCCGCAGCGGCGGCACGTGCGTCTTCCCCGCCTCCGGCGCCTCCACCGGCGGTGGTGAGGAGTGGCGCCGCCCCGGTGGACATCCGGCGGCCAGCACCCTCTTCTCCTCTTCCCTTTCTAGCTATCCCCTCCCCATCTCCCCTCACCTGTCAAAATGAGAGCCAGAGAAGAGCGACTACCGGCGGCAACGCCGTGGAGGGTGGTGGCGCCACCCTTGGCCCCCTCGCCGGCGCACACGTCCACCCCAAGGGTGAGCGTGTCGTCGTCGAGCGGCTCACGGGTGGCGCCCGAGCTGCTGCGCTGCGCACTCAAGATGTACCGGCAGGATCCATCCCGCGCGGCGGCAATGACAACTACCCGCGCGACGGCGGTGACAGCTACCCGCGTGATGGCGGTGTTCGAGACCAACAGGTACGTAACAATTTGGGGAAAAACATGATCTAGGGTTGGAGATTTGGTTCCGATTTTGTGATTTCTTCCCCTAATCCGAGTAAAAATTAGGGTTAGGGTTTCAAATGTTCTCCGATTTGACTCGAATTTCTTCATTTCTTCCCCTAACCCGAGGGATCTAGGGTTAGGGTTGGCTCTGTAACTTGAATTCTAATCGAATTTCCATTTCCAGTGGTTCTTCCCTCGGGATCTCAAGGATTCGGGATCATCTCCTTCTCAAATTCACCACTGGAACATGTACATAACCCACAATCTAGTATCTACTTCTAGTCCGGCTAAACTGATACCATTGTTATAATTTAAGGATCAACACATACACAAACACTAGCAGTAGATCTAGTCGGGTGATAACTTAACATAGACAGATATAGGTGCAACACACTTAGATCTTAACCTAGAACTACTACTCAGGCACATCTACACTAATGCATAAAGTAAACAGAGGGGATAGTGCGGGCTGACCCTCCATGGAAGCCTGAGGAGCGCCTTCAGAGGCCATGGCGTCGACGGCGGTCGCTGGGGCGGCCGCTGGTTGATGCAGGTGAGGGAGTGTCGTCGCCGGCTCGGTGACGGCAGTGGCGGAGTGTGCGTGGCGGAGATGAGGGCGATGGCACCGGGTCCTCCGGATCCAGCCAGACGTAGGTGGCGTCGTGGGCGATCCCGCCGCTCCAGCCCTCCCTCAGTCGGTAGGGTTTGTGAGTGGGTTGTGCCGGCGCAGGGGAACCTCGTGATTGCGCCCGTGGCCCCACCCCCCTTAATATAGCGCTGTGCGTGCATGGGCCCGCCAACCATCGATTGGTTGGGCGCCCCCGACTAGGGCGCGAGACCGAGTCCGCAGCGGCCTTTAGGCCATTGCGGGAGAGAAATCGAACCAACATATGCTTCAAAGGCACCAACGGAAAAACAAGAGACGATACATATGTGCTGCTTTTATTGCATAGAAAATTTTGTGTGCAAACGGGAAGGCCATATACAGAGAGAGGTTGCAGCGGCTGTCAATACAACATCGTCAGAAACATGTGAGGATCGAATTCACTTATACAAAGAAGCAAGCCCTTAGAGTGTCAGCCAGCTGGAGCTTGAGTTGAATGTGTGGACGTAGCAATGTTAGTTAATCGTGGTATGAGTTTCGTGAAACTCTGCAGCTCGAGATTCATATAAGAGTCAGGATTGAGAGGTGACGGGATCGGAAGAGCTTGCCGAGGCGATATGCATGTGCCAGTGTGTCGACTGAAGTCGATGCCACTCACTAGCTCTGCTCCACTTCGCTTCTGATCAACATCATGCTAGTCATAACTAACCAGCATGTCATCGTCATCGAAGCGATTAGCTCCCTACATGGATAGAGAGGATACGATGTCGGAGGAAACGTCAAGCACACAAGGTATACGGTTTTCATCTACAGTGGAGGAAGAGCAGCGCTGGTAGGAAGTTTTTGTGAAATATTTTTTGCCATGATGCTAATTGTTAATGCTACCTGGTCAACAACTATGTTTCAGAGGATACATGACATGTTTAATGCGAGATGAATCTTACTATTTTATTAATTGCCGTAGCCAGTGGCGGAGCTAGAATTAGAGTCAAGCGGGGGCCAATTTCATCATAATCTCAACAACTATATAACTCAAACGTGCTATGTCATGTAAGCAAATTATCTACATTAAAATATTATAACTAATAACTTGAAAAAGCAATCAGATTTATCTAAGATCTCAAGGAGAATCGACAAAGAAAATACATACTTAACAAACTATCTACATCGAAGTACTATTACTAGCTTGGAAATCATATTTTGCAAGAGAAGTGCTCCGGTGGTCCTCCCAACAAAATTAGCACGAATTTAAAGCAGCCACGTCATTAATTAAATCTAATTACCGCATGGGTACTGTTTGGGTCTGGTCCTACCCGTGCCCTAATGGAGCCCAAGTCCAGTCCAGTCCAGTCTAGTCCGAATGTCCGATACCCGGTTCGTCATCCATCGCTACCTTTTTCACCATTTCTCCTTCATGCCGGCAAGCGCAGGCGGAGCTGCTGCGGATGCCACTCTTCGCGGTTTCAGCCCCTTCCTGAGGGGCCTCTTTGACCGTTCACGACCTGTGCCATCGGACGCGGGGCGGAGGAAGAGGTCGAGGGCTAGGATCGGAGTTCGAGGTTGCAGTGGCGTGGCGATGTGGATGGAGAGGGAGGAGCTGGACCGCGGGAGGGAGTTGCCGGACAGCTTCAGGCTGCCCGTGGCGGCTGCCCTTATTGCAGCCCCGCGAGGATCGGCGGTCCGTGCTGCCAACGTGGTTCACGCTGCAGCCGTCGACGGCCGGCGAAAGGGCCGCGGTGATGACGCAGTAGCAGATTGCGACGAGTGCTGAACTTATTAGCTTTCGCGAGCTGGATGTGTACGTGCAGTGATTAGTTAACTGAGATGTTGTATCCCGTGTGAATTATTATCTGAAACGTCACTTAGTCTGACTGAAGGTAGAGATTCTGATCAGTGACCATATACATCTACAGAGTATATTTATAGTTTGTATAGCTGGTTTGTATGTTTCTGACCTTTGGATTTCTTAAGTGGATGGGGAACAGAACTACATGAAATTGAAGAGGTATTTTGAAGCTTTGTTAGGTTAAGTATATAGAAAAAGGAAATAGGAACTGTGGTGATGCTTTCAATGGTGCTATATATGCTTAATGACTCAATCATTATGATTGGGTAATGAATAAGTAGCAGTGAATACTTGACCAGAAAAGATCAGTAGCTCTATGGATTGCTCCAGTTCAATATTACAACATGATGTGTACTTCCTGTTGGTTGCTATTCTGAATGCATATTTACCCTCAAAGGTAATAAAAAGGAATTGTTCGGACGCTCAAGGACACAGTTCGGAAATCTCAGAAATTCATATTCAGTTTAGAAAACACCGAAATTCATATTTCTAATCTCAGCAGTTTTTATAATTGATGATGATCATTATTTCTGCAGCCTGGCAACAATCACTCAACATTGCTACTGTTCTGACAATTATTGGCTTGCTGCTAAGTGAGCCAAACCCGGATGATGGCCTGATGGCTGAAATAGTAAGCACATTTCACTTCAGTGTAGCAGTTGCAACATGGCCAAGGATATTCTAATTCATAATGCACTTCTGCTCATCATCCAACCATGGCCTTTTTTTGTGACACAGTTGTGAATACAAATAGAATAGGCAACTTAGTTATAGACTTAGAAGTATGCTTGTCCTACTGCTGTCGGTGCTATTGATTGGGGTTCTGTTGATGCCTGTGTCCTGTGGTAAACAAGAACCCAACTTTTCTTTTTCTATTTTTGTTTTGTTACGTTATAATATAACTTCTCTTGATAATCTGTTGAGCAATTGTGCTCTGAAACTTTGGCACAGAATACACAAGTGGAGGACACTTTGGCACTGAACTGTGAGGCTTCTTGTTGCATACAGGACACACTTCATCCCAAGTACCGGTTGAGCTGCCGGAGGCATCGTCAGTGCAAATGTGTATCAAACGAGGAGATGTGCACTACCGCAAACGGCCTCGCTGCCGTGAGACGAATATCGGGCTCACGGCAAACAAGCATGTTTGCCGTGAGCATCCGAGCTGGCTCACGGCAACGATAACGCACACGGTGCACAGGATGTTTGCCGTGAGCCGGTCCACAGAGCTCACGGCAACCTAATAACACACGGCGTCAATAGATGTTTGCCATGAGTCTGTTGACCAGGCTCACGGCAAAGGCAACGCCACACGACGACATTCCTCACCGTGACGGCCGTTGGCCTGGACCGTTACCTTTGCCGTGAGCCTGACGGCTAGCTCACGGCAAAGAAGTCCACACATGGCCACGTTGCTCCTTTGCCGTGAGCTGGACGCGCGGCTCACGGCAAACGTGTGGCAGCCGCGTGGCAGCCGTGTGGGAGCCACACGGGCACCACGCGGCACGGCCTCACACCATTTTGCCGTGAGCCAGGCGAGGCTCACGACAACGTGTCATGTTGCCGTGTGTCTCTCAGCTTTACCGTGAGCTTTCTTCCTTGCTCACGGCAAACTTTGATCCTGACGCACATATAATATGAGCATTCGAATTTATCTTTAAATTCGGGTGTGACAGCTTGGCTCACGGCAAAGCTGCGCCCGGGCCACATGGCGCACAGGCCCAATGGAAGCGGTTGTGAGCTCTAGATCCGGCTCACAACAAGGAACTTGTGTTTGCCGTGAGCTCTAGATCCGGCTCACGGCAAACAAAGGCTCAGGGATCCCTAGGGCGGGTGCGGCTGACCGGTGGGCCCGTCTCTCCTTTGCGTGAGCGGATCGTGGCTCACGGCAAAAGCCCACCGCCGCCCACACCGTCCCTCTACTCCACACCACACACACGCACACAACACGGACTGCGCGCACTGGGACACACACCGCGCGCCGCCACTGCCTCGCCGCCGGCCGTCCCCCGCCCGGCGTCCGGGCCGTCCTCCACGCCGCAGCGCTGCAGATCCCGCACCCGCGCCGTCGTCGTCCCTCACGTCGTGCTCACCGGCGACCCGCCCGTCCTCCCCGCCGCCGCGTCGCCGCCGACCCTGCGCCGTCCCTCCTCGTCCCCACCGCCGTGCCCGCCGACGACCCCGCGCCGTCCCTCCTCATTCCCGACCTCAGCCGCCGTCCACCCCGTCGTCCCCGCGCCCGTCGTCCACCTCCTCTCCCCCAGCGCCCTCGATCTGCCCGTGGCCACCATATAAGCCTTGGCCGCGGCCAACCGCTGCCGGGGGAGAGGCCGCCCGCTTCCGCCGCCCCTGTTGGCGGGTTCGTGCTGCCTCAGGCGCCCACAATCCATTGAGGTGAGGTTTCTCATTTTTAGTTAAGTTAGGAGTTTTAGTCATCAATTTTAGTTAGAAAATGTTAGTTATGGAATTGTTTTTGTTAGTTAGCAATTTTAGTAAGGAAATTTTATTTGGTGAGCATGCAGTTAGGAAATTGATTTAGTTAGTTAGTTGGATTTTGCATGATATGAAATTTAACTTCTCCTATGCCGATGATGATATGAATTTTACCTAGTGTTCTTGCTGGGTAACATATGGTGACCTTGAGCTTGTGTTGTATCGGTTATATGTTTCACATGGTTGTCATCAAACCGTGAGAGACGTCCATTCCCAAGCAACAACTTGGTTGGGATGGACGTGTCTCACGGTTCTATGGCTGTCATGAACCCTCTTTTTAGTTCTTTTGATGATCTATGCTCTAAGTTCAAGGTCAATGCAAGAAAAAATATCTGAGGCAAATTACTATTTTGGATTGTGTGGTTGTCGGCCATCGTGCCATTGTTTTGTTGCAGGTTTTGAAAACCTCTCTGTGTAGGGGAGGTGCTGTCGAAATTTTGTTTGATTTTGAATGATATGAAATTTAATTTCTCCTATGCCGATGATGATATGAATTTTACCTAGTGTTCTTGCTGGGTAACATATGGTGACCTTGAGCTTATGGTTTTATGCTTCTCATGGTTGTCATCAAACCGTGTGACACATCCATTCCCAAGCAACAACTTGGTTGGGATGGACGTGTCTCACGGTTCCATGGCTGCCATGAATCCTCTTTTTACCACTTTTGATGATCTATGCTCTATAAGTTCAAGGTCAATGAGCGGCAACATATTTGAGGCAACTTACTATTTTGGGATGTGGTTGTCGGCCATCATGTCGTTGTTTTGTTGCAGGTTTTGAAAACCTCACCGTGTAGGGGAGGTGCTGTCAAAATTTTGTTTGGTTTTAAATTCAACTTTACTCATGCCTATGATGATATCAAAACTTACCCAAATTTCTTATTGGGTAACATATAATGACCTTGAGCTTGTGTTCTTCAATTATATGCTTCTCATGGTTGTCATCAAGGCATGGGACACATCCATGCCCAACAGGTCGGTAGTTATGATATGATGGTTGGGCTGGTTGTGTCCCATGTTTTCATGTTGCCATGAACCCCTTTTTGTAGTTCTTGTGTTCTTCTATGCTCCAAGTTCAAGGTCATCTGAAAAGACAAAATATTTGAGGCAAATTTCTATGGGCCGAGGATTGATTATGTTTTTATTTAGTACTTGTACTCTTTGTTTTCTAATACATGTACTAATACTTGATTTACTCTTTTTTTGCAGTTGATTGAACAAAGATGCCTAAGGGGCTCGGCGGCAAAGGCAAAGGCGGAGGCGGAGGCGGTCGCGGCGGTCGCGGGGTGACAAGGAACCTCAACAAGTTCTACCCTGACGGCACCCTTGACGCCTCCCAGAAGGCTGAGGGCTCCGGGGCAGGTGGTAGGAGGTGTCGCAGGAGGTCACCACTCCGGACCGTCCACCTCCGTCTGGCGGAGGAGGAAGAGGAGGGAGGGCTGCCCGCCGGAGGTCATCCTCCCCTCCTGGTTCTTCGTCATCTGGAGGGACGGTGGGACGCAAATCGCCTCCCTCTATTGTGGTGCCCCCGCAGGTGGAGGAGAGGGAGGAGGAGGAGGAGAGGGATAGGGAGGAGCACAGGCAGAGGCACCTGCAGGAGGATAGGGAGATGGAGATGGAGAGGGAGAGGGATAGTGGTGGAAGTGGAGGTGATGTTGGGAGAGGGAGAGGGAGAGGGAGGGAGGGATGGGGAGGGAGGGAGGTGGATGGGGAGCAGCAGGGTGGGAAGATCTGGTTGCGAGGCCCTTCGCGCTTCCGACGCGTCCCATACCTCCTGCGGAACTACCGATTATTGCACCTGAAGGGAAAAGGTAATTTACCCGTACTTTTTCATTGGTTACTTTGAACTTTCACAATTGAAACTATTAATTTGTCGAACCAATTTTGCAGGATGGAGGAAGTCGCTCGAGTCACAAACGACTTCCCAATGGCATCCTCGGTATTTTGTGCAAGGTTCACTGGCCTGGGTTGGTGGAGGTTGGGGACCGAGAGGACCTAGCAGAGACGTTTGACCACTATGTCAGCGCGACCGATCAAGATGATCGAGACGGCAGGAATTTCCATACCAAGGCCGGGCGTGTGGTAGCCGAACTATGGGTAAGTCTTCCTCGCAAAACATTGCCAATCTCAATACATCACTTTTGCGTTGCATATGCCTAAAGTATTGACCACACTTGTATATGCAAGATTTCTACAGATGTGAGGAGGGATCTCTAGACCGGGTGAATGTGGTGGCGAGAAATGCCTGTTAGAAGCTGGTGCATGATATGATTTACGAGGACCGTGTGGGCACTGTTGTCTTCTACTTCGCCAAGCACAAGGGCTTGAAAATCACCAAAGAGCAGGCAAGAAATGAGAAGCTGCCCAGAGAAGAATGGTTGAGGGTAAGATCTCGCATATCACTGCAATATTGACCTTGGAATCGTTCACGTATGGTCAATTTGATGTACTTGTATGACATGCAGGTGCCTCCGTGGTGGTGTAGCAGCAATCGGCGGGCTTGGGCGAGGCTGGTGGACAGGTGGCTTGACCCAGAGTGGGACGCGTTGCACCTCGCGCGTCAGGAGCGGCGTTTCAAGATGCCAGGTCCGGCACACCATCAAGGCAACCTAAACCTAAGCCGATTTGCAGCTAGATGGGTACGTGGATTTATTTCTTTATTGTAACACTCACAATTTTGCATTTTTTGTGATAATCTTGTTGTTTGTTGCATTGTTGCAGTCTCGGTCCCATGGTGGCCAGTCTTGCTCCCAGCTCGAGGCATATGCTTTGTCTCACAAGGGCAAGGCGATGTCGGACATCACCTACAACAAGGGAGACCCGCGTACACCAACCCGGCAGATCGGCCCGCGTCGGTACAACCACGATGGCAAGGGAGGTCCATGGGCCAGAGTTCGATCCGAGGACGGCGCCGCTTGATGGAGAAGTGATAATGAGGATCGGACATGGCAGCAGCATGGTCGGTACTTTGTTGGCGATAGCATCCTCGACCCGGCCCAGGTTCCCACTCTCCCGCAGGTGAAAGCTCGGAGCACGAGCTCAGCCCCGCCCATACAACGACAACCGACCGCTACCGAGACCTTGCTGGAGACAGTCCAGGTAATTTGATCTCTTATATCCGTCGTTCATTGACCATGCTTCTTATATGTTTGCTTTGCCTTCTAATGTTGGGATCAAAAATTGCAGCCTGGAAGAAGAAGAGAGCGGCGAAGGAAGAGGGAGCAGCGGCCACCAGATGTGATGTCGAGGCCAATAATCAGCAGATGCAGCAGGTGCTTCAGTACATCCAAGGTCTTTCTTCGGCGACTGCTCAATCACAACCACAAGTGCAACTCCCTTCTCCACCAGTGCTCTTCCTTCCTCCTAGGCCGACTCAGAGTACTCCGGTGAGTTTGTTTCTCACTTCTCTTTCCATTTCTGGTAGTGACTTAGAGCTAAGAATGACTTAGAAACCTAGAATGACTTAGAAATGTAGTTTCATTCTCATAGTGACATAGAACTTTCATTGTCATAGTGATATAGAACTTAGAATGTTGTACTTCCATGTTTTTTACTTAAAATTTTGTGCAGAATATGTCGGCGGCATCAAATGAGAGCCCCGGGGCACATGACATGTCGTCGTCTCAGCGTCCGTGGCAGCTAGGGATGGGACTGTGGGGGCAAGCGCCTCACGGCTCTACTTACACGTGGTCGTCGTGACCGCATGTTCTGCCGGGCATGGGGCAGGTGCTACCAACCGGCTTACTCATGGCCGCCCGCACCACAGGCGTCGAGGGGCAGTGTCGCCGCATGGCCCACCGCAGTGAGTTATGGACTTGTCTTTGCATTTGGACTAGTGTTTGTGGACTTATGTTGCATTTGTGTACTATGTTGATACTTAAACTGTCTGTGATGCTTGTGTGGACTACGTGATGGTTATGTGATGCTTATGTGGATATTTGAACTGCCTGTGATGGTTATGTGATATATAAACTGCCTGTGATGGTTATGGTGACATATAAACTGCCTGTGATGATTATGTAATATATAAACTGTCTGTGATGCATTTGAAATGGTGTATCGAATCCGGGGGTGCCATATAAGGTTCTAGAAAAAGACAAAAAACAAAAAAGGAAACTTTGCCGTGAGCAAAAACCAAAGCTCACGGCAAAGGTGGCATCTTTGCCGTGAGCTTTAGGCATAGCTCACGGCAATAAGGAGCCACCTGGCAGCCGGGGAGAGGCTCTTTGCCGTGAGCTGGCCGACAGGCTCACAGCAAAGAGGCTGACGCTAGCTACCACGTTGCAACCCCTTTGTAGCCTTTGCCGTGAGCCCGACGTGAGGCTCACGGCAAAAAGAGCCATCAAGTGGGCTCCCGTGCCGTCCTGTTACCCTTGTTTGCCGTGAGCGAAGTCCCACTCACGGCAAATGTTTGCCGGGACTCAGATGGCTGGCTCACGGCAAAGAACCTGTTTGCCGACAAAACTTTGCCGTGAGGTCTTTGCCGACGGCAACTCACGTCAAAGCCTTTGCCGTGAGTGGACCGGCCTTTGCCGTGAGGAGCCGGCTCACGGCAAAAATGTTGTTTCCTGTAGTGGTGAATGTGTCTCTACATAACCCCAGTTCAGTTGTGCCTTCTTCTCAGTTCAGCACTGTCTTTTTTCCCCAACCTTCCTTAGGCCTGTATCAAACGAGCAGCATCAAACGTGTACTGTATTTTTTTGATAGTCAACGGGGGAGGGGGGTGGTTCAAATGGAAAAGGTGAAGAAAGAGTTCTTACCTATGTCACATGGCATACATCTTAGCAAGACTCAATGTCCTTCAACTACTGATGAGCGGAAACGCATGAGTAGAATACCGTATGCTTCGGCTATCAGATCTATTATGTATGCAATGATATGTACACATCCAGATATTTCGTATGCGCATAGTGTTACAAGCAGATACCAATTTGATCTAGGTGAGGGTCAGTGGACAGTGGTTAAAAATGTTTTTAAGTACTTAAGAAGGACTAAAGACATGTTCCATGTCTATGGTGGTGAGGAGGAACTCGTTGTAACGGGTTACACCGATACTAATTTTCAAACTGACCAAGACGATTCTAAGTCGCAATCAGGATACATATTTATGATAAACAGTGGTGCTGTGAGCTGGAAGAGTTCCAAGTAGGAGACAGTGGCTGATTCTACAACAAAATCCGAGTACATCGCGGCTTCGGAAGCTGTGACAGAGGGTGTTTGGATAAGGAAGTTCCTTTCTAAACTTGGTGTGTTTCTGAGTGTTTCTAGCTCATTGGATCTTTACTGTGACAACAATGGGGCTATTACACAAGCAAAGGAGCCAAGGAACCACCAAAAGAATAAACATGTACTGCGGAAATTTCATCTGATACGAGAGATCGTTAGACGAGGTGATATCAAGATATGCAAAGTACACACGGATTTGAATGTTGCAGATCCTTTGACAAAACCCCTTCCACAACCTAAGCATGAGGCACACATGAGAGCTATGGGTATTAGATACATTCTATATTAGCTCAAGTGCAAGTGGAAGAATGTTAGAAATATGTCTTAGAAGGAATCATAGAGATGATTATATTTCATTGTATCCATGACACTTTGGTCTTTTAGTGAATATCCATGAAAGGCGACTTGTATTTGATTGGCAATTATGTGAATTGTTTGTGAAACTCTTTTACTTGTATGGTTATTCAAAAATTGTCCCTAGTATGAGTTAATGACTAGCACATGTATTAGTTGATGACTATGTTTCACAAGTCATGAACATGGAGATGTATAACTAATAATGTGGGCACATGTATGACATGGGGCTGGACTGACCCAATTTAAGACTCTGTTACGTAGATCTCTAATTACACAATGTGTACGCTATGTCCTTAGACCTGAGATTGTCGCATGTACTCAAGATGTGAATTGACCTACTTAGGAGCTATCAACCGCTACTCCGTAACTGGGTAGTTATAAAGGTGACTTTCAGGTTTGTCAGGAAGCATGCTATGAGGCATGGTCAATCAAGAAGGAATTTGCCCCTCTCTACATATGAGAGATATCTCTGGGCCCCTCGAGTGTTCGGATCAAGAAATGCATGGCGGCCGGGGACTCAAGCATCGCGACTGCTTGTACTTGCAGAGAATTGAGGATGTTACGACAAGGCAACTCATGCTCGAGGGGTTGGGGACGGTCTCCCTCGTCTTCTCTTCCTTGACGATCTCCATGGTTAATGCTGGGGCCGGCTTCTTCCCGTGGAGGATGGACACCAGGTTGGCTCCTCTGATGGCCGGCATGATTTGGGCCTTCCAGAGGATGTAGTTTCCACGAGTCAGCTTCTCTGCCACCAGAGGACCGAGGGGCTTGAGGGAGCTCGCGGAGGAAGAGGATGAAGCCATGGATTAGATGTGTTTTGGAAGGTTGGCTCTGATTACCATGAAAGGAAAGAAGGAAACGTGGCTTCCTATCTTGGGTAGCTCACGGTTGCATGTTGATATATATAGGAACAAATTACAATGGTTGTTGTGATACGGTTTGATCTCCAAGATTACAACAAGTCTATCTCTAACTCTATCTCTAACTATGGAGCATCAACCGAATCCAACTAACCAGGATGTTTACAACACGTTGTTACATATATCTGTTAACAACTTGGCCCTCTGCAGGAGGATTTAAAAGGAGGAGGCAGGGCTCCCTTTAGAGGGATCCGATTCCCGAACACACACGCACAGTGACGGATCTAGAAAAAAATTTAGGAGGGGCTGAACAGAAAAAAATTTAGGAGGGGCTGAACTATACATAATAGAAAGACTCAATACAATTAACATGGACCTAATGATTTTTTCTGATAAAAACTCATAAAATCATCTTTTTCTACCTCAAAATGCAATTCTTCTACTATATCTATGTCAAAAAAAACTAGAGGAGCTAAGGAAATTTAATGGAGTTTGGCGAGCAGTAGGGGGGGCTGGAGCCCCCTCCGCCCCCCTCGCTGCCTCTGTGCATGCACACGCACACACCCTTCCATCGCAACACACTAGAGACTTGGGATCTCTCCCTCTCTCGCCCTGCTTGTAACCTCTACTACAACCGAAGCGAGCAACACGAGAACCGAAAACTGGACGTAGGACATTTGTCTGAACTAGTATAAACCTTTGTGTCAGCATCTCGCGTAGCCATGCGAGCCCGACGCACATAAAATTCACTAGTTGGCGGTACGAAATACCGACGGTTACATAACCAATGTTGCTTGTGTCTCACTGCCTCACTGCAACATTGAAGTTTGGTTGGTGTACATTATGGAACAGAAGGGTTATTGGTTAAGATTGTAGTACACACAGGTACTACTTCCATTACATTGAAGAATCACATGCACGAGATGACCATATATATGTAGAGAGGTCGCAGTGGCTAGTTGGAGCCTGGCTAGCTGCATAAGTGGGTAGACTGAGCAGTGTGTTAAGTCGCGATGCTGATACGGTAGAAATAATTACCCCGGCACATTCAGATCCATGATATATGATAAGAGTTAGGATTGGGAGGTGAAGGGAATAGCTAGCCTACGATGTGCACACCTTGAGGTGCTTCAGTTGATGTTGATGCTACATGGTGCCTGTCTAACGGAAACACGGTAGTGACTAAGGCCCCGTGTGACTTCTGTCCCTGGCAGTGATTTGCTAGAAAAAAAAGCTTGCGACGGACGTACTCGTAGAGTGAAGACAACAACCGGAATAGCTTGTTGTGACACTCGGTCTGGCATGTTTGGTTTTGGTGGAAAATTGATCAGGATCTAATCCAGTCCGTTGTGATTTCCATTAAACCAAGGGCAAAGTTGTGATTACTACGTATCAAGGTTTGAGCGCTTCATGGCAAATTGAGGCCCTTGATTTAATGGAAATTATGAACACCTTTTGCGAATGTAGATAAAATCATTTGTATTGGATGAACGCAGTAGTATTATTGATTTTGATCAACAAGTGCAAACTACAAAGGCAGGTGTCATGTCACAGTAAAAATAATTTCAGAATTGTGTTTTATCTTTTGAAAAACCAGCTGTACGTATTGTGTTCAGCACTTTGCTCTTTTAACAGAACTTTTTTTTACATTTGTGTTCATGTATTCCTTGAAAACAGGATAAACACGTGGAGGCCCAACTTCCTAACCCTGCAGTTTGTACTTTCTTTTTTGAAATGCACATTTTTTGTACTATATCAGATGCAAAGGATGCACATGAACTCAACTATTTCTGCCAAGGTGAAGGTAACATCAATAAGTGCATGTGGCACTTGCAAAGCGTCAACAAGTGCATGTGGTAAGTCCGAATCCTTATTTCAGCCGCCCACAAAGAATGTGTCAATAATATTGTGTGTATATACCACAAAGTAATGGGTTGATGGGAGGAGTCTAGATGGTATCTATTTATACACAAAAGAGCTCGCCATCATGGACAAACTAGCAGGAGATCGATAGACGATTTCAAAATCATGCCACTTTCATTCGCTAGTGGTTGTGCACTGGCCTATATATGGTAATCAAGCTGGCTGCTGGGGATTGACGTTCTTTCTGGGGAAATTGACGGTTGGGGTTGGAAGGTATCATCGAATGGTGGCGATGATGAAAGAGGTGAAATGGGTTTATGAGCGTTGAGCGCCATCCAAATAATGCGGCTGCCGGAGAAAGGGAGACTCAGTAGTGCTGATGTGAGACACTAGGTAGGAGAACTGGTCTTTAGTAATCTTATTGATCAATCATATGCAATGAAACACGCTATTTTTACCAATGCGTTCATCTCTCAAATTTATTTTTGGTGCTGATGTGTGATTAAAAACACAAGTTTTTTCGCATGATAATTATTTCAACAGCGCTGCTAGCGCCCGGACGTCCGTTCCGGGCGCTAGCGTCGGACGGGTCCCCAGCCACCCGATCGCATATCAACGGCCGGATCGTGTTGCGAACCGTTTTGATGTTGCGAACCATGTTGCGAACGGTTTTGAAATGTTGTGAACCATGTTGCGACCAACATTCAACCTCGGAGCCCCCCCTCCCTCCTGCCCGAGCGATCAAGCGATGTTGCGAGCATGTGGTAAAAATGTTGCAAGCTCGTGGCGAGCATGTTGCGACCAACATCCAAGGATCACCGTGTTGGGGGCATGTTGCGACCTATGTTGCTTCCAACATCCAAGCGCCAGAGGTGTTGCGACCTATGTTGCTTGCAACATCGCGGGGGCGCTTCTTCATCCGCGGGCTTTCTTCCCCGTCAAGGCCGGCCTCTGAAACGAGGGGGGCGGACTCCAGGCGAGCTGTTCTCCCCCTGAAACCTTGGATCCGCAACGTGAGGAGTGCTAATGGCGCATATACTCCACAAAATTGAGTGCCCCCCACTGGATCAGTCCTATCCCGCCCGTCCCGGAGGCATTGTTGGAAGAAATTCTTCAGATGCGGTCATGGTGTCACTCACGACCTGCCCGGCCTAAAGCATCCACAGCCTTGGGCTCCGAGCCAAGGGTTCTCAGGCGAGTTGCATCCGCAGAGCAGGTTAGGTCCCCCCTCCCCCCTGTCCCTCCTGTCCCCCCTCCTCACCTCGATGTTGCTCCCCAATGTTGGAGATGTTGCTGCTTCTATACATGTTGCTGGGCTATTTGCATGATATGCATGATGTTGGGTTGTTTCTGGTAGATTTTGCTATGTATTTTCGATCGTTTTGCTTTAAAAGTTGCTGCTGCATAGTGTTTTCAGGATCGAAACATTTGATTATATCGTTTGCAACATCTAATTGAAACTTCTGCAACATGAAAAATGCAGGTGCGTCTTCAAAATCTGCTGCCCCAGAGTGCTACCAACTCCAGCAACAACAGTGTCGGCCACCCAAATGTTTCGGCAAACTCGACTAATCGTGTGCAAGTAGAGGTCAGTGAAGAAGAGGTTTATTATGAGGATGAGGATGTTGTGTGCTCACAACCAGTTCATCCGTGTGTTGGTATGGAGTTTGACAGCATTGAAGAAGCACAAAGGGTGTACAATGATTATGCATACAAGATGGGTTTTAGCATCAGGGTGGCCTCGACCAGAAACAATAGCAAGAGAAATAGCAAGGAACTTATCAGGAAAGAATGGACATGCTCACATGCTAGGAAGCCGGCTCCGGATGCAGCGGCTGATGGGGAGGAAGAAGCTAACTCAGGAGCTTCGACGAGTGGTACAGCTACAACAGAGGGTATGAAGAAGAGGGCAGCAACAGCTGTGCTAACCACATCAGCAAGAAAGCGCAGCACCATCAAAAAGTTTGATTACAAGGCCCATATGGCGGTTGGGAAAAGGGATGGGAAGTGGAAGGTCATAGTAATGCAACCTGAGCATAGTCATCCGCTTGTGAAGGGGATTGGGGTGAGGAAACATCTGAGATCCCACCGAAGCATATCATGGGCAGATTATGAGTTGCTGAAAACTCTGCATCACAGAAACATCAGCACTATGCAGATCATGGGAATTCTTGGTGATTTCCACGGTGGTGTTGTCAACCTTACTTTCAGCAGCAAGGACGTTTCAAACATGAGGACGCGCTTGAGGGGAGGCCTGAGCTACAGGGACATGGATGCAACGATGGAATATTTTCAGAAGCAGCAGGCTGAGAGCCCGTCTTTCTACTATGCTCCAATGATTGACGCAGATAATGCGTCAGGCGCTTTTTGGGTTGAGAGCAGGACAAGAGAGCTGTACAAGAGTTTTAGTGACTGCATATTCTTGGACACGACATTCTGCACCAACAGATACGACATGTCGTTTGCACCTATTGTCGGGATAAATAACCACCTGCAGAGCATACTACTTGGGTGTGCATTGTTACCAGATGAAACAACTGAAACATTTGTATGGGTCCTGGAGAGGTTGAAGGAAGCAATGGGCGGGCGAGAACCCACCAACATAATGACGGATCAAGACAAGGCAATGAAGGCAGTGATAGCTATAGTCTTCCCGGACGCAACCCACAGATGTTGCAAATGGCATGTCCTCAGCAAAGCTACGGAGAAGTTTGCGTGGTTGATTAGGAATGAAATGGACTTCGCAAAAGAGTTTGACTACTATGTCAACCGCACTGAAACACCAGAAGAGTATGAGGAGTTGTGGGCAAGGGTGGAGCAAAAATACAAGCTGCAGGGCAATGAGTTCTTTCAAAGCATCTCTGGGACAAGAAGGATGTGGGCTCCTGCATACTTCAGAAAGTACTTCTTCCCCTTCACAGGCACAACAGGGAGGTCGGAAAGCATGAATTCGCTGTTCAAGAAGGTGGTCCACCCTCAGGACTCGGTGTTGCGATTCGTGGCCTTGTCTGACTACATCATGGACACCAGGGCTGAGAGAGAGAATAAGGAGCGTTGCAAGGGGGAGACTTCAGACCCGCCGCTATGGGGAAGGTATACCTTTGAGAAGCAAGCAGCGGACTTCTACACTGGTGAAGTCTTTGGTAAATTCCAGGAGTTGTTGCGTGATTCGACAAGGTTCAAGATAGGAGGGGTGACTACTTATGAACAAGGCTGGACGGTCCAGGTTGTGCACCCAAATTCCACAAGAGTCTGGATGGTCACTATTGACAAGGATGCAACAACATATACATGCTCGTGCAACATGTTTGACCGTGACGGCCTGCTGTGTCCACACATACTGAAAGTGTTCACAAATAGGGATGTTGATACAATTCCAGAGAAATATTTGCTAAGAAGATGGTCAAAGGAAGCAACAATAATGATACCAGAACGCCTCTCGGGTCCCGAGCCAACATTTGGTGTCCCCACCACCAACAAGCTAAGGTACAATGTGTTGTGCAGAAAGATGAATTCGCTAGTAGCGGAGGCTTGTTTAGGTCCGGAGAAGTACACCATTGCTTCTGCTGGTATAGATCAGTTGGTTGAAGCGGTAAGGGCAGAAAGGGGCTCGTCTGAAATTAACCATGATGGAGTTCAAGTTGGTGTTGCGGCCAATGTTGGGCCAAGTGAAAAACCTGCTGTGAAGTTGAAGAATCCCCCAAAAACAAACAGCAAGGGGCGTCCAAAAGAGAAGGTGGACAGGTTTAAATCTATAGTTATGCAAGCTAAAGAGAAAGCGATGAAGAAGAAGGGCAAAGGCAAAGCCAAGACTGCACAAAAAAATGTTGCCTTGTTCTTATTATCATGAAGAAGGACACAGCGTGCAGACCTGCGAGTACATGGCCAAGGCGGAGGCGATTATGAAGGAGCTGAAGGAAACTGAACTAAAGCTCTGATCTAAATTATTCTGCAATCTGTTCCATGTAGTTGAGCTTCGGAAACATGTAAATGTAGTGGATGCAACATTTCATTTCATCAATTGCAACATGTCAGAAATATTTAATGAAAAAATATATTTATTCCTGTTCTTGAGTACATGTCTGCTATTGAAAACATGTGGTTGAAAACATGTCTGCTATTGAAAACAGTTGTGATACATGATGGCATCATCTTGTCTTGGTGTCCTGTAACTTGATATTGTTCATGTTGCGTGTACACATCTGTGATGTTTCATAAGGTATTTTTGAATGTTGCAGGGTATCAAAAAATGTGCAACATCAATGGACTCAGTGTGCAACATCGAGAATACACTACTGCAACAAAACACGTAAAAAAATCTTGTCTTGCACAACTTGTTTGGATAATTAGTGTATATAGATATATGAAACCCACTAGCACATGAAATATTTTGCAACATTTGATACATAGCGCTGGGGCACAATTGTTTACGTAGCAAGTCATTGACGTACGAAACTCCACTCCCACACGTCATAAACATCTTACAAAGTGGCAGGTTCATAAAAATCTACTCCCCTAGTACATAAAACTACACTACTACATGTAAAAGAGCATTCGATCACTTCTAGTTGCAGTACTTCTCCAGAAACTCGCTTGTCTTGATTTCATTGCTCTTGGAAAGTAGGAGTATCGCTGCACTTACTTTCCTGTAATCGCCCATCATGTGCTGAGAAAAAAGAGAGATGCAAGCATTAGCTACTCGTGATTCAGGGGGCTTAAAAAAAGGAGATGATTAAGGTACAAAGCTACATCTAGACGTGTAGCATGGATTACCGGCTGAAGTGCGGTTTCCATCTTCTTTCCATTCCATGACTCCATGTACAACATTGTGTACAGCCCACAATCATATCTGAAACATTTAACAGTTATTGCACCAACATGTGTGTGGATAGTCTGAAACATTTATAGATATTGCACCAACATCTAAACAGTGAGTATGAAACATTTAACAGTTATTCCGCCAACATGTGTGTCTGAAACATTTACATATATTACACCAACATCTAAACAGTGAGTATGAAACATTTATATTCTGAATTTGAAACATTGCTTGGATGAAACATGGTACAGAAAAAAGTGTTCTTACACGTTATCTTGTTTCGGATAGTCCTTGGGGTAATCCCACTCAAAAGCAAACACATCTTTCCTCGGCACACCAGATTTCGAGCAAGCCTTAGAGAAGTTTATGACCTAATTATTCACAAAAATGGTTTGTTAATTATTTTGTTGGCTGCAAATGGATAGACAGGTAGATATAAAAAAGAAATAATTGAATGGTTAAAGGGGAAAAGAATGGTTGGTATGAGTGTATGACTGACCAAGTTTTGCGCACATTCATAACACCTTGTATCTTTGGAGCCATGTAGAGCATTGAACCACGAGATTTGGCTGAGAAACATGTTGACACACACAACTACCCAATGGCCTTCATGGACAATGGGGAAAAAAGCTACAGAAACAATAATTGATTCAAGTATTCAGCATGTGCGCATTTTTTTTGCAGAAAATAAGCAAATAATGAAACGAGGGGGGAGGAGGGGGTGCAACACAATACCAGGTCCATCTTAGGGAGGTCAAAAATCTTGTCCAAGTATAATAGATTCCTATTTAGGTTGTCATCGATGAATCTATCAGGATGAACAATCAGCTTGTCCTGGGGGACAGAGGGAGGGTTTTGGTTAGAAAACACAAAATTATAAAGTACAAAAAACATGAGTAGTTGCACACGGGTTTGGGGACTAACGCTGAGTAGAGGGGAGAAAGCATATTTCTTCACAATGTTCTTGTCCTTTGTGTAAGATTCACGTTCTTCAATGTTGAATTGGTTAGTCCATAAAGTCATGACGTTGTTATCAATTTCACCCTTTGGCTTGAAGGACTTGTAGAACTCCTCATATGAGACATGGAAGCCATCGATCCTGACAAAGGCGGGCCTGGAAGGAGAAAAAGAACACATATAAGTGAGAAGCAAAAGGTTAGAGATGGGCAAAAAAACACATATATTGTTGATTCTGAAACATATACGAAGTGAGTCTGCAACATTAGTATGTTGAGTCTGAAACATATATATAGTAAGTATGGAACATTTGTATGTTAAGTCTGAAACATTGGTATGTTAAGTCTGAAACATTGGTATGTTGAGACTGAAACATATATATAGTATTTATGAACATTTGTATGTTAAGTCTGAAACATTGGTATGTTAAGTCTGAAACATTAGTATGTTGAGTCTCAAACATATATATAGTAAGTATGGAACATTTGTATGTTAAGTCTGAAACATGTATAATCTGAGTCTAAAAAGCATAATACTAGTTACCACAACATGTGAATTTTCAGTGTGCAACATACATATTATGAGTGCGCGACATTGAGTGGGGCAAAGTTAGAAAAATGGCTTACGATGCTAACAGCTCTTCTTTGGTGACTGGCTTCTTCAAAATCCTTGACTTTGTTTCTTCATCCAATCTTAGTTTCTTCACCTTCTTTCCTTGGTTCAGATTGATGGCGGCCCGCCTTCCTCTGTTTTGCTTGTCAACAGTACTTGAGCCTGGCTTCTTTACCTGATTATCATCCATGGTTTTCCCACCTGAAAAAAAGAAAAAGATGAAAATATAAAGTGCTGAATATGAAAGTGCAGAAACATGGATATGCGCGGGGCGGGGCGCACCTGTGTGTCCAATTTCCGGTGGGCTCGAGCAATCATCATCAGCCCCATCGGAATTCAGCAACTCAAATGAAGGCATGTCATCGTAGAGTCTCAAATCGTTGCTTTTCTTGTCACTAAGTGACCCGGCAACACTGGTGGATGTTCCAGTAGCACTATTGGATGTTCTAGCAACACTAGTGCGTCCTTCACCAACATCATCAGCACTAGTGGGCCCCTTTTTTGTGCTGCCATCACCATCGGTAGTTGATGGTCCTGCTCCTGAATCATTGTTCCGGGCCCTGTTGGCTAACCCAGCCATCTTAGCCAGCATCTCGCCTTGGCGCTGCCTAAACTTTGCAGCGATCTGGTCATCGAGTGATTTCGTCACGGCAGCAGCGATTTCACGGGCGTCTTCATTCATGACCTTGGAAAAGTGTGCGGCCACCAGCTGGTACTCAATAGGTATCTGGAAGCATGATAAGTGTAACATATATTAGGGAATTACTTTTACTATGTCTAAAAAATCATAGAAATGAACTGCAACATTGGAAAATAATGTTTGCAACAACAAATGAGCTTATTTGCAACATTTAAAATCTGTAAGTACAGATAACCAACAAAAACTAAGAAATGAACTGCAACATTAGAAAATAATGTTTGCAACAACAGATGAGCATATTTGCAACATTTACAAATCTGTAAAGACAGAACCAACAAAACTAAGAAAATGAACTACAACATTGGAAAACAATGTTTGCAACAACAAATGAGCCTATTTTCAACATTTAAAATCTGTAAGACAGATGAGCAACAAAACTAAGAAAAAGAGAGAAAAGATTGGGGAGCTTACTAACCTCCTGGATGCCAATCTGAGCAGGCTCTTTCAGCCATGCATCTAAAGAGCTAATGACAGGATCTTCTTCATCGAGCCCAGCAGCAAAAGATGGTCCAGGAGCAGCAGCAACAAAGTCCGGGGTAGGGCCCGCAGCGCCAGGGGCAGGGGCTGGGGCAGGGGCAGGTGCAGGGGCGTATGGAGTTAGAGCGAAGTCACGGAACTACACACAAAAAAAACAGCAGCAAGATTGATGTCAAAAATTTTGTATAAAAAAGAGCCTTTGAAGAGGAAGTGGTAAAACACAAAAGGAAGAAATTATGGTGAGGGAGAGAAGGAGCAATGTATCATTGCACATACCGGTAGCCTCCCGAATGAATCCCCCAACGACATCTTATTCTTGTCAACAACCATGACAAAATTGAAGTCTTCATTTGTAACGTTGCGGAATCACGGAGGTGTTGTGGCGATTAGGTGCCCTCCTCTGTCTGATGGAAGGTCGAGGTGGTCCATGTAGGCAATCTGTGTAAGATGCAGACCAAGAAATTGTCAAGACAAAAGCCTTCAACATTTACATACTACTACTGCAACATACATCCAACACAGCAGCAACAAAACAGAAATGACTAGTGCAGTTGAAAAAGCGGCGAGCACATACCGCTAGGATAATGAGGCCGCGATCCAATCGATGATCCTCGAAACTGCGTTCGAACTTCGTACTTCTTCACTTCCTCCATCAATTCCTCCAGAATGTGCCCAACCCAATCATAAGTGCTGATCAAATCAACATTTTCCAAGCTGTTTAGATACTTCAAGCTGATATCATTTCCGGTTCCAGGAGTGAAAACACTTCCCAAAGCAAGTAAGGTGAAAGCCCTCAGGAAAGACGCTTTATCCTTGCTGGCTTTAAGAAGAGACATGCACTTTGAAATGTTTGCTCTATCTCCATCCCTAAAAACCGCTTTCAGCTTCATCACCTCATCTGAATCACTAGAAACCCTCACCATTCTAGCATTGTTTTCCAACCCAGTAATCTTGCAAATCATGTCGCGGGTGAAAACAATGACTCTATTCTTGTATCTGAATTCACTGAGAAGTGGGTCTACACGGGGCATCATCCATTTGACAAGCTTGATGGGCACGGAGAAATCAGACAAGGATAGTAAAGAGCCAAACCCCGCCTTAGTAACCCCGCCTTAGTACAATCGATCGGATCCTGCGGACGGAAAACCGAGTCTTGAAATGCTTTTCATTTGTTGTGACATTTGTCTTGTCTGAAAAAAGAAAGCATACATCTGTTAGCTTGAGACATGGGGAATGAAGGGATGCAACATAAGATTTTTGAACTAGAAACATCATTAAAAAACATATACATCATCAGATGTGGATGTGATCAGCAGACTGTGTTCTCTCTAGAAGAAAGCTATCAAGGAAAGTGCGTGGATGATGGTGATGGAGCAAAAACACTACAATCAGGATGCAAAAACAATTTCCGGTCGCATGAACACGACTCATAACACACAGCAAGTACAGCAAAAACATTTGATCGACTACTAGTTATAGTGCAAATAAGTACATGAACATTCACATTCACAATTTTACGTCTGAAGATTAAAAAAACATCTAAGGTGGCAGGTTTTGGGTGTGTCACATCTAATTATCTTGCGCTGCTACATCTCACTGATCCCCATCGACAAAAAGGTGTCTCAAGACACAAAAATAAAACGGTCGTCATTGCAAATGACCATGCTAAACATGTTGCTCAACAATTATTGACCACTTCTAAACCTCGCTCCAACTACTAATCAAACACTAGTACCTGCAACCTGAATATCAGAATGTGCGACAGAAATCATTAACTAATTACACTACCGACCCTATTGAGCAGCGGCTGCGATGCACAAGCAAAAGCAGTGGGAGAAAAATCACAAGCCAGCCATCTGCTCTCATATCTGCACTCATATTTGCATCATATCTGCACAAGCAAAAGCAGCGGCTACGATGCGAAGCTCGACATTTCAAAATGCTCCCATCACAACATCACAACATCACAAACATCACAGCAGGGACATCACAGCAGGGACAACATCACAACATCAAAGCAGCGACATCACAGCAGGGACAAACATCACAACATCACATCGGGGACAAGCAAAAGCAGCAGTGGGAGAAATTGGAGGCACTGAGACGATGAACTAATTGCAACATTTCGGAACCCTAACCCTAAAATGGAATCACACACAGCAGTGGGGAAAAATGGGGCTGCGCGGGGGGTGATGAACGTACCAGGATGCCTGGTGCGCGTGTTCGCTTCGGCATGACCGGCGGCGCGGGCCTCAACCGCCGGCTCGTCGTCGACCGGAGATTGCGCGTCGAGGCTGGCCGAGGGCGACCGGTGACCGCGCGTCCGAGAGGAGACGCCGCCGCCCTGCCCGACAACAACACCCACCGCCGCCTTCGTTCGCCGCGGCCGCCGCGACCCAGTCGCCTCCGCAGGGTCCTCCTCATCCTCGTCCTCCTCGTCCCCCTCGTCCTCTGACGGCGGAGAAGCGGGAGCGCGCAGCGGAGGGGAGGAGTCGCTTTCCTCCCCATCACTCGGCTCCCAGTCGGATCCGTCACCCTCCGCGGCCACCGCCGCCGCCGCCCTCCGCGTCGTCCGCATCGTCGCCTCTGCCGGCGGTTGCTGCGGGAGAGAAATGGGGGTGGGTGGGGAAATGAGGCCGAATGCGTTAGACGGTTCCGTGATGACGTCACCATAGAAGTTTATGCGGGGCGCGCGCGAGTCGGACGCCGTCGGATGAGCGCGGATCGAACGGTGCGCAAGGCGTCCGATCTTTTGGCTAGTAACGGACGCCCGTCCGTGAGCATTTTCGTTATTTCAATGTTGCTTTGAGTTACTTCTTCTCCACGCCCAAAATAGCTAGTGTATGTTGACTGCAAATTTTGCTCATAAAGTTATTTGTATTTAATAGTTTGACCACACTTGTTTAGCTTTTATTCTTTATCACGAGATTGAGAGCCCTCTGCGATCTTCATACACTAGTTCTTGTGTTGGTCTGATTTGATTCCAGATTGCGGATTAATAAGTGTTAAAATTGGTGTACATTTCCTTTGGCTCGTGCATGTGCAGGTGAAGCAAATACGTACTCCCTCTATTCTAAAATACAAAAATGAACTATGCAGCGTCAAATAAAAAAGGAAGGAGGGAGTATCTAGGATCGGAGGACAAGGAGGTGTGTTATTACATCCAGCTCACAGCTTCTTTATTGAGAATCTCCGTCGATGGATGTATCTTGGGCTTGGGCTTACACCTATGGCATTGAAAGAACGCATGCAAACGGGAAGGCACTATATAGAGAGAGGTTGCAGTGGCTGGCGATGCACATCGTCATCGTTTAATAAGATGCAACTATCAGGTTAAACAAACAAGCAGAGACGATCGGATTTTTCACAATAAAGAAGCAAACCCCTGAATATATAATGGACAGTCGATTGGAGCTTGCATTGGTTGCATGGGTGAGTAGCTAGACTTAGCAGTGTTAAATCGTGATACTGATGCGGTAGAAACTTTGCACGTTGAGATCCTAGCTTGATCCATGGTAAGAGTTAGGCTGGATTGGGAGGCGAAGGGAATAGCTTGCCGAGGATATGAGCATGCAGTTGGAGGTGTCTCGACTGTATGTTGATGCTACTTGCTTCCGGTGGAGACGAGACGCTTGGGGCCGCGTCTTGCTACGAAACAACTCGCTGCATACATACTCTTAGAGGCAAGGCACCAGCAGAGGAGACAAGCTAAGTAAGTACTTTGTGCCCAAGCGGCCAGGTGCACACGATGGCAGTGAGAGACATGTAGCTTGCAGCATAATCACTATGAATCTCATTATAATGTGCGAGGATGATACCTTCAGCGCGATAAGGAGCTTAATGTAGCTATAAATGCAGCCTATACACCTACATATCAGGGGTGCAAATCAGTAGATTTTCGTTGTCAGAGGACTTCAGTGAGAGCACTTATCCTTGCATCAAGTTAAGATCAAGTTATTTTGCTGTTGCTACTTTGCTTCGCCTAGGACGGTCTGACGGCGCACCTTCAAGGCAACCAATCTGCAATGGAGAGGATTCACGGCAGGTAGACAATTTTCTTCTTCGTTCTGAAAGCATCCATTCAATCGGTGAGAATGTGCGTGTAGATGACATGCTAGCTCGTCCGTGAATGCACTGCCAGGTGTGCCGCCTTTGCATTGACAAGGGCTGCCATATCCTGAAGCGCGTGTACGTGGCCAGTGGGCGGTGTATTGGGTGAACTTGTTATCGGGTCTTGAATCTTTCTAAATTCAATATACCTTCTGCAAATAGAGACAAAATCATTTGTTTTGGATGAAACGTAGTAGTGTTGATTTTCATCCAACAAGTACAAACTACAAATTCAGGTGACATGCCTCACTAAACATAACTTCAGGATTGTGTTTTGAAAGAGTGAATTTCATTGTAGGTCTATGAACTTTTGTCAAGATCTCATCTAGGTCCACAAACTAAAAAAACGCTCATCTAGGTCCCTAAACTTTTCTCGAGATCTAATCTAGGTCTGCAAACTAAATAAGCAGTCATTTAAGTCCATAAAATTTTAAAAAGCGGTCATCTAGGTCCACGAACTTTTAAAGAGCGGTCCTCTAGGTCCAAAGCGGTGACGACGAGCCTCCTGACAGCGGGATGTGCAGAGGTGGTGCTGCTTCGACGGTGGAGGAGCATGCTGCACCGTGCCCCTGCCCGCGGCCGCGCATGGCTCGTCGCCACCACCTTGGACCTAGACGCCTGCTGTTTAAAAGTTCATGAATCTAAATGACCGCTTATTTAGTTTGCGGATCTAGATGAGGCCGAGAGAAAAGTTTATAGACCTATATGACCATTTTTTAGTTTGCGGACCTAGATGAGATTTTGGAAAAAGTTCATAGACCTACAGTGAAATTCACTCCTTTTGAAATATAACAGCACAACTTTACTACGCGTTCATGTTTCCCTTGAAAAGGCCCACCTGTCTACCTCTGCAGTTTGTGCTTTCTATTTCGAAGATGCACATTTTAATTTGTACAATATTACTACTCAACTATTTCTGCTGAGATAAAGGTACATCAATAAGTGCATGGCAAGTCTGAATCCTTATTTCAGCCGTCCACAACTGAATGCAACAATATATACCATCAACAATACATGAAACTTTGCAATGAACATTGTCTTAGGAGTGGAGCCTGTAAGCATCAAGGCCCCACCGTACCTTTGGTAAGGATGTGTTTCGGTGATAAATGACAACCATATACTTGTGACTAACCTTTGTTTTGTAGCGGATTTATATTTGGGTTATTGTCATAAGTAAGCATTGAAAAGAGACCCCTTAATTTGAATTAATGGATGATCAATGGACAAAGACTACAAGGCTAAGGACATTTCTAGTTCCGAGTGTCACAAGGAGATGAAGGACACTTGGATTTGCTAGTTTGTAGTGTTTGACCGTACTATAAAGAGGGGTTCACACTTGAGTAGCTTGATCATGCCAAATGCTATTCCATAATTATGCACTCTCAAGTTCCTTGGTCACTAAACAGCTAAAGACACTCATGGAAACACTTTGGAAGCAAAAGACTTGAAAAAAAACTCAAAGGAGATTGAATTGGATGAGTTGAAATTGAAAAGGGCGCGCCGGATCATCCGACGCCATCATTTTTAGTTGCACCGGATGATTAATGTGAAAGACTCAACAGAATTCAACAACACCGGATGAACCGACGGTGTATCAGCAGAAGCATCGGTTCATCCGATGATCTAGGGTTTGGTAACAGTAACGAATCAAGTCAAGGCCTTCAGCACCAGATGAAGCAATGGTTGAGGCAGCGGTTCATCCGGCGCATGCATATATTTTATACAGAGACGCACCGAGTGAACCTTCTTCAGCATCGGATGAACCGACGCACATGGACACCATCAGCAGTTCATCCGGCGACCCTGTTTATTCTACGCAGAGACGTTTTGAGTGAAGAGGCTTCAGCACCGGATAAACCGACATTACAACGGAGTGAGCGTCGGATGAAGTGGTACAACGTTCGTGTTCAACGGCTATAATTCGAGACACAGAGTGACCGGATGAACCGTATTTGTCGCGAGAGGCTGTCGGTTCATCCGGCGGTACTACTCGGAGGACTTTGTAACGGCTAGCCTCCCTTGCTAGGCCTATAAATTGGACCCCCCTACGTCTCTTGAGCTGCCTTTGCCACTCTGATTTACTACTGCAGCCAAGGAGAAGAAGAGTTAGTGATTGGATCATTTGGACTTCATCTTCCTAACCAAGAGGGATTCTTTCTTGGTGATCAAGAGTTTCAAGGTGCTTTCATTGGCATAGCTGAGTGCATTAGTCAAGTGAAAGGTTGTGGGCTTGTTACTCTTGGAGTTTGACGGCTCCTAGACGGTCTCGGTGATTTGGGGTTCTTGGTGAGCTCTTAGAGATTGTGGGAGCCCCGGGAAGTTCTTGGTGTAAATAGATTGAGACCCACCATTCCGGAGATGAAGAACGGGTACTCTTAGTGAGCACTCAAGTCTAAGTGGCTTGAGGGGGAGCAAAACTCTTAGTGAGTGCTCCAACATGGATTAGGGAGAAGCGTCAACTTCTCGATACCACGGGAAAAAATTCTGTTGTCTCGTGTCCTCCCTTTCTACCTTCTTGCACTTAATTCCGCATTTACTTTCAGCTCTTAAGTTCCTTTGCTTTTGTTCCCTCTAGTTTGCTTTGCTTGTTACATATCTTGACTAGGGTGCCTTTCACATGTTAGTGTGATTCTTGCTAAGGAATATTGGTGTTAGTATGCTTAGTTGGTAGGAAGAAACCTTTTTAGAATGGGCAACACTAGAGATCTAGGCTAAGGTTTGTTCCTTGTTCTAGAAATTTGAAGAAGGCCCATATTCAACCCCCCATTCTATAGGCCATCGATCCTACAAGTGGTATCAGAGCATAGGCTCTCTTTTTGGTGGCTTAACCGCCTAGAGAGATGGGCAAGGGGAGTGGTAATGGCCCTCCCAAGTTGGCGGGGAAACAGTTCACTTTTTGGGCACATAGAATGGCTAGCTTCTTTCAAGCACAACACCATGATGCATGGATCACTACCATGTATCCCATGCTAATTGAACCCACCGAAAGTGAAACCAAGTGGAACTATCGTGCTAGAAACTTTATTTTTGAGACTCTTGAGGATGACTTGTTTGATAGAGTGTTTGCTTTGGAGACCGCTCATGAGGTTTGGATGGAGCTCAAAAGAATCCATGTAGGCAACAAGAAAATCCGTGAGGAGAAGTATGAGTTGCTTAAGGTTGAGCTAAATGAGTTTAAAATGAAGGATGATGAGGGTGTAGAGGAGATGTACTTTAGGATGGGTGTTATTATTCAAAATATCAATGCTCTCGATGTTGCTAACGTGTTCGAGCAGGAAATTATTTGGAAAATTCTTCAAACGCTTCCCAAGCCCAAGTACAACATCGTGAAGGCACTCATCTTTGAGAAGGACTTGTCAAACTCTCACCATCACCGGGTTGTGAACAAGATTCGATCTCATGAGATGTTCTTAATGGGTCAAATTGAAGGATCTTCTTCAACATCAAGCTCCAAGAAGGATCTTGCACTCAAGGCTAGTGACAAGCCCAAGTCAAAGTCAAAAGCAAAGCCTCCTCCCTCTTCAAGTGAAAGTGAAGACAAGAGTGATTCAAGTGATGAAGATGATGGTGAGCTTGCTTTCCTCATGAGGAGGACCACCAAATTGCTCTCCAAGATTGGCAAGAAGGGCTACAACTATGATCCCAAGAAGAACAAGTTTCGCTCATCAAGAAGAAGTGGTGAAGGTGGCAAGAGGAAGTGCTACAATTGTCAAAGCTATGATCATCTATCATATGATTGCCACAAGCCCGACAAGCGAGCATCAAGTTCTAGCAAGAAGAACGACAATGAAGATGATAAAGAGAAAGATGACAAGCACTCCAAGAAGGACTCATACAAGAAGAAGTCTTCTAGCAAGCCCTACAACAAGAAGAAGGGTGGTCATCGTTCTCTCTTGGCAAATGAATGGATCACGGATGGTGAAACTTCAAGTGAATCAAGTGATGGTGAAGATGAGAAGAACAAGAAGTTTGCGGTCTTGTGATCATGGATGATGAAGAACCTCCTCTTCCTCCACCACCTATGTGCTTCATGGCTAAACACTCCAAGGTGAGCGATAGTGAAGATAGTGACTCCTCGGATAGTGATAATGAACTTTCACCTCATGCTCTTAAGGGTCTTCTAGATCAATACACCGACATGATCAAGAAACAAAAGAGTAAGCTCAAGGCTCTTGAAGAGACCCATGAGAAGCTTAAGCTATCCAATGATGAGTTGGTTGTGAAACACAATGACCTTAGCAAAGAGCATGAAGCTTTGGTAGTGTCTCACAAGTCATAGAGATGACCATGACAAGTTACTTGATAAGCACAATGAGCTAATCGTCAAACATGATGATATAACCGTGCTTAACAAGTCTCTTGAGTCAAGTCAAAAGATGCTTAAGAAAGATCATGTGGTCTTAGAGATGAGGTATCAAGAGATTGAGCTTGCTTATGAGGCTATTTGTGCTAGTGGGCAAGAAATTGCTAGAGACATCACTAAAACAAATGCTTCTACTTCTTTTGATGACTTGATTGAAGAACCTAAGATCTTGCCAAAAGATGAGAACATTGCCTCCTCTTCCAAGACTAACCATGATAGGGTGAAAGCACTTGAAGAGGAAGTAAGAAGCCTAAGATCTTGTGTGAAGAATATGGCCAAGGGTGAAGCATTGCATAAGGAGATCCTCTATCACAATGCAAGAGATTATAGCACTAGGGGACTTGGCTCCTTCCCTCAACCCATCAAAGAGACTCGCAAGTCAAAAGAACTATATGGGTGCTTTGTGAAGGAATTTGGATCTTATTGCCAACATTGCAACATCACCGGTCATCACACAAGGGAGTGTCCTTTACCTTCACGTCCTTTTCCTAAATTACCTTGCAACTATCGTTCCATGTTCAACAATAACCATTTCTTGTTGTTGAAGAATAGCAAGGGCAAGGTGGCGGCAAGGTTCATAGAAACCAAGGCTAAAGTGAATCATCCTAGGCAAATTTGGGTTCCCAAAGTTTTAGTAACTCATGTGATTGGACCCAAACTTGCTTGGGTTCCTAAATCTTCAACTTGATCTCTTTGTGTGTAGGTGAACTAAAAGGCTGGGGGAAGTCATTGGGTCCTTGATAGTGGATGTACTCAACACATAACCGGCCAAAGTAAAATGTTCACATCTCTAGTGGATGATGCGGGGAATCATGAGCAAGTCACCTTTGGTGATAATTCTAAAGGAAGAGTTTCCGGTTTGGGTGATATAACCATTGCAAAAGATCTTTCTCTTTCCAATGTTTGTTTGTAGACTCTTGTAGTTATAACTTGCTTTCCATTACACAATTTTGTGATCTTAGCTTATCTTGCTTGTTTGATGATGAGGGAGTTATCATTACTAACAAGAAATCTAATGAAGTTGTATTCAAAGGTTTTCGCCATGGGAACATCTATCTTGTGGACTTCTCCTCTCATGAAGCAAACTTGACTACTTGTCTTTTCACCAAGACATCCAAGGGTTGGCTATGGCATCGTCGTATTGCACATATAGGCATGAGTCAACTCAAGAAGGATTTCAAAAGAGGTTTAGTTCTTGGTGTGAAGGATGTCACATTTGAGAAGGACAAGTTATGTGGAGCGTGTCAAGCCGGCAAGCAAGTAGCAAGTCACCATCCTATGAAGGCTTATGTATCTACCTCAAAACCTTTGGAAATCATGCACATGGACCTCTTGACCCTACTACATACAAGAGTCTTGGGGTAATCTCTATTGTCTTGTCATTATTGATGATTACTCACGCTACACTTGGACATTCTTTATGGAGGACAAGAGCAAGACATTTGGGATCTTCAAGAACTTTGCTAAAAGGGCTCAAAATGAATTTGAGTCATCTATTGTGAAGATCCGGAGTGACAATGGATCAGAATTCCGGAACACTAATGTGGAAGAGTATTGTGATGAGCTAGGCATCAAGCATGAATTCTCTTCAACCTACACACCACAACAAAATGGTGTGGTAGAAAGGAAGAACAAGACTCTCATCACATTGGCTAGAGCTATGTTAGATGACTATGGTATCTCTCAAAGATTTTGGGCAGAAGCTATCAACACGGCGTGTCATGCTTCGAATAGGGTGTATCTCCATCGACTACTCATGAAGACACCCTACGAGCTTCTCATTGGGAGAAAGCCCAACATCTCCTACTTCCGAGTCTTTGGGAGTAAGTGTTTCATTTACAAGAAGAGGAAGCACCTAGGGAAGTTTGAGAGTAGGGTAGATGAGGGCATGTTTCTTGGTTATGCATCAAACTCCAAGGCAACAACACTACACATGCCGTTGAAGAAACATGTGACGTGGAGTTTGATGAATCTAATGGCTCCCAAGGAGATGGCTATTGTTGTGATGATGTAGGAAAAGAACCTCTCCGAGATGCAATGAAGAAGATGACTATTGGGGACATCAAGCCCAAAGAGGATGATGATTCACCTTCTACTTCCCACAACCATGAAGACTCATCCTCTTCCGATGATGACAATGATGATCATGAAAGAAGAACAAGACAAGGAAGCCCATCTTCCTCAAATGGACCACCTCCTACATCACAAGACACCCAAGATCAAGGAGAAGAAGAACCAGAAGTAGTGCAACCTCAAGACGATCCAACCACACTTGAAAGGCATACAAGGACTTCATCAAACCACCCCATCGATCTTGTCTTGGGTGATCCCAAGGGTGGTACATGTACTCACCGCAAACAATGTGCTTCGTTTTGCAAACATCATGCATTTGTTTCCTTTGTAGAACCCACTACTATAGAGGAAGCTCTTGAGGACCTGGATTGGATCTTGGCTATGCAAGAAGAGCTCAACAACTTCACAAGAAATGAAGTTTGGGTCCTAGTAGAGCGCCCCAAAAACAAGAACGTGATTGGCACCAAGTGGGTCTACCGAAACAAGCAAGATGAACATGGAGTTGTGGTGAAGAACAAGGCAAGACTTGTCACCAAGGGCTACTCTCAAGTGGAAGGCTTGGACTATGGAGAAACCTTTGCTCCGGTTGCACGCCTTGAAGCAATCCGTATCCTTCTTGCTTATGCATCTTGTCACAAAATGAAATTGTTCCAAATGGATGTCAAGAGTGCCTTCTTAAATGGCTTCATCAATGAAGAAGTCTATGTTGAGCAACCTCCCGGTTTTGAAGATACCACACATACTAACCATGTCTATAATTTGATCAAGGCTTTGTATGGACTCAAGCAAGCTCCTAGGGCATGGTATGAGAGGCTCCGGGACTTTCTCATCAAGGAAGGCTTCAAGATTGGAAGAGTGGACAATACTCTATTCACCAAGATCATCAACGGAGAGCTCTTCATTTGTCAAATCTATGTTGATGTGTGACACCCTAAAATTCCATCACTAAAATTTGCTTAAGCAACATAGTGTTTTAGGGTTAGTCTTAAGGACTTAATTAATTTGAGTTTCAAAGTAATTAATTTAATTTAAATAATTTAGAGACAAGAAGTGTTTGTGCATCATTATTTGGCTATGCATGGATTTTTGGTTGCTTGTGTAAAGTTTTAAAAGTTTATAAAATAGTTTGAAAAGTTTGGAAAAGTTTGGTTTGAATTTGAGTTTAAAAGTTTTGAATAAAAGGAGTTTGAAAAAGGAAAAGAAAAAAACAAACCCGGCTCTTTCCTAACCCCTCCTCCCTTTCGCCCAACCAACATGACCTCTTTTTCTTTCCGCCCATCCTCCCACCTTCCCTCTCCCTCTCTCTTACTCGACACAGGGCCCGTGTCGGCATCGCCTTCCCCCTCCCTTCCCCTACATCACCGCCGTGATGGCCGCCCGCCGCCGCGCCTCCCGCCTCCCCTTCCATCCCGAGCCTTGATTAAAAGGTAAATCCGCAGCCCATAAATCCATCATTTTCCTTCGTTTCCCCTTCCTTGCCTCCTTTATGGGACAGCCGCCGCCATCAATGGCATGTCCGCCATGCCGCCGCCTTTCCGCTTCCCCTTCCCCCTCTATGACCTATATAAGCGGCTGCAGAGCTCGTGCGCCACCCCTTTGCACTCATTCAAGCTCTCGCACCCTCCTCGCTTCCACACGCACCGCCGCCTGCTCACCGGCGCGCTTCCGCGAACGGTGGAGTACCCGCCTTTCCCTTCTTCTTCTTTGTGCACGAAGCTCACCGCGCTCTCTCTCTGCTCCAGGTCTTCTTCTTCGTCACGCGCCGCACGAGATCTCGCCCTTGCCGAGCACCGCCCAGCTCGCCGCCCGCCGTCAACAAGCTTCCTCACCGTCGCCTCTCCTCCACTCGTGAATGCGCTCGGCTCTTCTTCACGTGGTGAGAATCGTCTTCCCGGCCGTTTTCCCCTTGCACGCGTGCCGCGGCGCCGCACTCCGGCGGACCGCCGCCGCCTTCTCGTGTCTGCCGTGATCACCGGACCCTCCTTGTTGGCTCGGTTGCATGTGCGTGTGTCTCAGCTACATGTAGAGCCCGCTCGCGCACGAAATGGTGCCCCACAGCTCGATCTAGGGCCGCCTCTGAAGCCTTCGCTCTCTGGCGGCCGCTTCGCCGCCTCGCGCGCGCACACGTTCTCAGCCGCCGGATCAGTGATCTACGGCCCAGATCTTCCGTGGACCCCAGGTCAAAGCTGGCGTAATGGTCAGCGCCCGGTGTATTTGTTTAAGAGTCCCTGAGCTTTTGCCTTTTCACAAGCCGGTCCTTCCACCATCAAGAATCCTTACGAACAGGTCCTTGTTTTTATGTTTTAGCCCCGCCTTCTCCTCAAGTTTAGCACTTTTCGAGGTCCTTTTCACTTGTTTTCACATATAGATCCCTCTGTTTATATGTATAATTATGTTTCAAGTCCCTGGTTTCTTTCAAATAAGTCCAGTGAACCTAGTTTTCTTACAGAAAAGTCCCTGGGTTTTGTTTTAATCATATCTTTCATGTTTTAACTCCTTTTTTCGCGTATAATATATCGAAATGATCGTATCAGTGAATAGAACCTTTTTATCAGCGTGTTCTTAGCATATAGAACTGTTTGGTTTATTGTTTTATTTATTTATTGTTTGTTCGTGCTTGTGCGTAGATATCGTGCCTGTTTTGACTGAGCACCCCGTTGGAGAGGATCAAGAAGAGTCTTTCTTCGAAGAGGAGGATCCTCAGTTTGTAGAGGAAGGCAAGTGGACTTCTCCCTCTGCATATTCTACTTGGACCTATATAACTGCATGTTTAAATAATATTTACTTTTACATGTTGTTATGCATTAACTTGATGGGAAATCACCTTTTTAAGGACATGACTAGAGTTTCACCCCTATCACCTTGATCAACCCTTTTTAATAAATGTTTTGGGTAGATGAATGCTTAGTTGCTATACATAGGTTGGTTACAAGTGGTTTTATGATACAGACTTTCATGCTTATGAAATGTTGGTTATGTTTAAAGACAAGATCATATGAATTAATTGGAACATGGAGAACCACCCAAGAAAACAGTACAACCACAGTCCAAATGGCTCTAGCTTAGCCAATTAATTAGGCGTGTAAATTATCTGACAGCCTTTCCCGAAAGGGGCACAGGGGGCCGGAGTTGTAGGGGTATAGCCCGGTTCTTTTGTAGCAGCCTTTGCTAAGGTCTTGACCACTAGGGAGGGTTATGGTTCGCTCATTCAGTAATCGTAGGTTGTTGGTCTTTGCATTGCCTTTGTAAAGGCTTCATAGTGAACCCTAGCCACTCACCTCGGCGGTGTTTAAGGGTCTAGCTAACCCGGCAACATGGGGAACACGAGTTGGTGAAAGTGTACAACCTCTGCAGAGTTAAAATCGATCGATCACCGTGCTCACTGTCACGGGCTTGGACCCTCACATAATAATTGAACTTAAAGATGAATTTAAATTGTGGTTCCTTATGGTTTTGAGACATGGTTACAAATGTTTAATCTTTTGGGGTTGGTATAAACTTACATCTAGTAATAGGCTTGCTAATAAAACTTGATCAACATTAAAATGCTAACCGACAAAACCTTAGCCTATCCTTGATAGCCTTGCATGTTTTCCCCACTTGCTGAGCTCCAACCATAATATGGTGCTTAGCATTTGAAAGTTGGGTATTCCCATCTAATAATGAACAAAATTCACATAATCGATAAACGAAGAAATAAAGATATTGAATGGATGCAATCATGCAAGAGTCCAAATCTCATGATCGACACACTTATGTTGACCTCATTGGCCTTGTATCCGCTTAAGAAATCAAGATCGGATGTGACATAATATGATGATATCATCTTGGCTCTACCAATCTTAAAGTGTGCAAGGACTTTAGTGATCTCATGACTAAGGAATTCGAGATGTCTATGATTGGGGAGCGCAACTTCTTCCTTGGGTTTCAAATCAAGCAATTGAAGGAAGGAACCTTCATCCATCAAGAAAAGTACACCAATGATATTCTCAAGAAGTTCAAGATGGATGATTGCAAGCCAATCAAGACACCAATGCCTACCAATGGACATCTCGACTTAGATAAGGGAGGTAAAGGTTGACCAAAAGCTTTACCGTTCTATGATCGGCTCCCTTCTTTATCTTACCGCATCTAGGCCCGATATCATGTTTAGTGTTTGCATGTGTGCTCGGTTTCAAACCAACCCTAAAGAATCTCACCTAAGTGCTTTGAAAAGGATCCTTAGATACTTAAAATACACATAGCATTGGCTTGTGGTACCCCATGGTGCTTGTTTTGAGCTCTTGGGTTATTCGGATTCGGATTTTGCGGATGTCGAGTAGACCGTAAGAGCACTTGAGGTGCCATTTGCTAGGTTGATCTTTGGTTGCTTGGTCCTCTGAAGCAAAACTCCGTGGCCTTATCCACCGCGGAGGCGAATACATTTCTATCGGGGCTTGTTGTGCTCAAATCCTCTATATGAAGCAAAGCCTCTTGGATTATGGTGTGGTTCTAGATAGGGTTCCTCTCCTTTGTGACAATGAAAGTGCCATAAAATTGCTAACAACCCGGTTCAACACTTGTGCACCAAGCACATTGATATCCGCCATCACTTCTTGCGAGACCATGTGGCTAAAGGTGATATTCTCCTTTGTGGTGTTCGCCCAAGGAGCAATTGGCGGATATATTCACTAAGCCTCTTGATGAAAACACCTTTTGTAGGCTAAGGAGTGAATTAAATGTGCTTGATGCGTCTAACATCATGTGATGCTTGTCATATAGTTTGCATTTGCATATGTACATGATGTAGGGGCTTGTCTAACCTCGTTAAGATAGTGGTGAGTATGGGTCTTGCTTGAGTTGGTTCAAAAGTTTGCTCAAGGCATGTTGAAAGGCTCACCATGAGTAAGCTTAACAAGGGTTCAAACTTGGCAAGATAGTTTACCTTTTCGCTTTGCATCTTTGCTTGTCATATAGTATGCATTCATGTTTATTTTCATGCATTTGTTCTTGCATAGCATTGCGTGAGAGGTGTCACAAAGGAAAATCACACTATGAGAAAGTTGCTTAGCGTTCAATGCAAATCAACATCTCCAAAAGTGTGCTAAGACAAATGATGGTGCTTAATGCCTATTGAGTTATGTCCTAACGAGCTTAAAGTTTCTATCTCTAAGTTCAAAGGCAATGACTCATACATTCCCTTTTTTGGATCTTATTCGCCTATTTTTCTAAAAATTTATAAGGTCTATCCCTTGAAGGGAATTTATACCTCTATTTTGTAAAGGAGTGCTTGAGGGGTGAGGTTGTCACTCAGGATTGATCCAAAAATGTGCTTGAGTTGGCTTGTGTGTGGCATTTGTCGGATAAAAAATAAGCTTTAGTTCAA